>JAOXOE010000602.1:18391106-18406886 GCA_028565055.1 Phoeniculus purpureus
GAGGGATCTGGTTTAGGGGTGAACTTGTAAGGTAGGGTAGATGGTTGGACTTGATGATCCCAGGGGTCTTTTCCAACTGGAGTGATTCTGTGATTCTTGCTTCTGGCTCTTTTTAGCCAACAGAAAGTACTGTGATAGTATAATATGAAGGGATTCTAATACTCAGCTACAACATCTGTCTCCCTCCGTTATCATCAATGTTTACCTCTGTTTCCATGACTCATGTTGCCTCCTATCAACTGGGCACCAGCCCAACTGTGATGAGTTGTGTCCACCGGAGAAAGCCTTCGCTTCAACACCCGCTATTAGCCATCATCAACCCAGCAAGCTCTATTTTATTTATGTTTACATGTTTGTACTCCTCAGCTAAGCAGGGAAGGAACTATTCCATGTTTCTTTGATATGGAAACAGGAGAGGAAACTAGGTGAGAAAAAAATTAAGGTATGTGACAAACTTCACAGCTCAGACATAGGAAAATTCAGCAAAGCTACGCTCTGCTGACATTTTAATTAAACATAAGTGGAGAAGGAGGGGGCTGCCAGGGTTAAGGTTGTTGGCAAAGGTACAACAGATAAAGAGTGAGTCATTAGCAACTGCCACCGTCTGACACTGGCCTAATCAACCTCTCTGCGGTCCAGATCTACAAAACAGCTTGTGAATTTAGACTTCATGTTCCTTTGGCCAGGGATTGTCTTTTATTACATTTTTCCCAGCACCCAGTACCCTGAAGCCCTGATCCCAGTGAGGACATCTGGTTATTATCATAATACAAACAGACCCCATCTACATCTCTGCTCTCTGGCGTACATCTCACCCCCAAAAAGCTGCACATAGAAAGGAACTGAGGAAGAATAGCTAGATGAAGCACAGAAAAATTTCCTTTCAGGTAGAAATCTTAAGCAAAACATCACAGCTATTTCTGTTCTGTTAGAACAAGATCACACGAACAGTTGGAACTGCAGCAACTCCCTTTGTTGTCCAATTCATGGCAAAACCAACAAAGCAGTTAGGGGATCAGAAGTGCCGTGTATTTGAATTCCATCATGTCACTCAGAATAAAAACATGGGGCTGAGGGTACTGCTGCAGTCCATACTTTGTCGTATTCCCAAACCAGAACTTGTTTTGGAGATGGTTGTTGGAGGAGTGTTCAAGGGTCCCTATTTTCTCAGTCCTTCACCAGGAACAGGAACGCAGGCTTGGCATGCACTTCTGCTCCTCTCATCTTACTGGGATGTGTAGGCGGTGTGATTCCTGCAGTGTGCGTAGGCGCTCTCACACACGCTTTCATCTAGGATCTAGCAATGACACATCCAGTTGTCACAAACACAGATGTTGGACATGAAAGTCTAATTTGAATCAGGAGATCTGGGTTCTGTTAGTGACTCTGCTGTATGTTTCCTGTATCATTCTATCGGCAAGGCATTCAGGGCTTGATCCAGCCTCCCTTTAGTTTTACAGAATCTTTTCTCTGGAAGCACTGTGAGCTGGGTTAGACTCCTAGCCCACCATTTTCCCAGGCTCTCCACATTCCTGAACAGCACAATAATACCTGCACGCTCCACAGATGTCTGATATGGCTTAAACCATTTTGCCTCTGAAGTGATTTGCTACTTAGGCATAGCATGAATACGCAGCTGTATTCTTAATCCAGCAAAACCCTCAGACCTCTAATAAGCTTCAAACAACTAAATATGCACTGGAATTTTAAGTTTGCATCATTAAGCACTGATATGTAGTCTTAAATGCAAGTAGGTAAATAACATCCGTGGAACCACTTAGATGCCTCACGTTAAGCGTACACCAAAGTACCTTGCTTGAGGCTGTGTTATCTGTCATTAAGCCATACAGGTGTGCTTAAAAGTCAGCATCTGCTTATGTGTACTGCTCAGTTCACCCCTAAAAGTGGGATATTGGTATGCTTTCTAGCATAGCATGCACAAATGTTTGAGCCTAGGAAGTACTAAAAATAATTTGCGACATTTGATAATATGAAGCGTCACAAATGATCGGTTTTATCTGTCTGATATATCTAAAGAAACAGAGAACATTTTAAGGTCACGAGCTGATTTCCAGGAATCTTGCCTACCTTACAACCCTTTACGTGCACACAATACTGAGTCACAATACAGATGAGTATTTTGGAGTAATTGTATTGGTGGTCCCTCCATGCTTTCTGAATATCCAACAGTTAGCTAAGCAAACACACATGACTGATTAAAAGAAGAAAGGGAACTATTTTTACAGGGACCATTAAACTTTAACTGCCATCTGGCAGGGAATGATTAGAGAAGATCAAAATTAAGGTAGTCAACACAAATACTGTGCGGATACCTCAGGGAATTAAAGTGGATAGAAGACAGTAGACGTGTAGACATACAGAGAAGGAAGTGGCGAACACATCCTTTATGCCTGCTGCCCTAATGGCCACATTCGAGCGACAGAGAAAAGAAAGAAGAAATCAGGAACACCTGGGAATAATCAGACGCTGACTATCGTAAAAAAGAAAGTTAAAGCATTCTACAAGAGCCACGCCATCCTTGTTTCCCAACAAGTCAGGAAGGAAACTTTTATTGTGGAGGTGTGTGGAAGTTGGCAGGTAGTTAGTATTCAAATAAGCCTACTGTCTTTACACAGGCACTTTAAATAGGGTCTGCAATAAATCTTTTAATGGAATGACCTTATGGAACGTGGACCTGTGGTTGATCTAAGTGAACACTGGATGTCACTATTCATACACACTATTAGTCACTTTAGAGGCATTCAAGAACACAACCCAGCCATGAATTGGAACAGTCTAGCCATGGCTTTTTCCAGTTAGCTCTGTTTGGTGGTTGTTCTTCTTAAGATAGCAATTTCAGGGGGACAAAGCTTCCAGACTGCCTCAACAGACACAGGACTTTTTTGACAACCACTCCACTGCCTACCCTAGTTACGCTCCTGTTAGGTGCTTCCCAACAAGCGCACCGCGGTTGACTTCATGGCTTACGTGAACAAGATTGAGATTTGGATAGACAACTCATGGACTGCTCACTGCAACATCTCTCGGTGGAGACTCGTACCAGGCGGACTGTTACTTGGAACTGTGATGTGTGACTGGTAAGGAACAACCAAAATACTGACCACTCAGACAATCGAGGAACACTTGAAAAAGCTCAGGTAAACTTCTGTTTGTTGCCCCAGCTGTGATGCAGAAGTCCGTTCAGACTACGCAGAGCATACAACAGCCTCTCCTAGCACTCTCCTGCTAACAAAGTGCAGAGCATTCATTCTCCACATGCAAAATTCCAAGCACTGAGCCAAACTGAAAGAGAAATACAGTAGAGATTTGTTGATTTATTTTTTTATAGTGCCCACAAGTATCTACAAATGTGATCCCATGTAATGAAGAACGTGGCCTTAAGATGGATTTGCAAACAGCAGGACCTGCTGGCAAAGGCGACGGCACTTGCTGTGCTATGAAAGCTGTCCCTCTAAACCCACGTTTGGTTAACACCTATGCCCTGTTGAAGTTGGCACCAATAATTCCAAGTGGGAACAATGCCAGCATGACAGATGGGAGTGAGTGCAGGCATGCCAGTGAACCAGTATGTTCATCAAGTCTGAATGTTACGGACAGAGTCCTTTCCAAGAACTTAGAAACGGCAGGCTGCCCAGAGTTTCTGTACTTCAGGTACAGAACACAAGAATATTTGATACCTTTTGCAAAATCAAGTATAGTAACTTTAAAACAGCTCATTTGAGCCATGCAAAGCAGGGCAATAGTCAGCTGAATTACAACAACTTTTTCTCCAGGTTCAGACTGGCAAGAGGTCCTAGAGGGCAGAACCTGTGCACCAGAGTCAACAAGACTCCAAGGGTTTTTCTGCTAAGCGGTTCAGACTGAAGAGCTTTCAGACGATAATGAATACTCTTAATTTATACGGTGCCTTTTAGGCAGTGATCCCAAAGCAATTTGCCAGAGTATGAGCATCTAAACACATAGTTGGAAGGTATGTCATTTACAATCAAGCCAAATCATCTTGCATGTATTAACGGGCCATAGCATCATCTCCCCTCCCAGGGATTATACACCGGGAATGTGTGTCAAAGAGAGGGTGAAGACAAAATACTTCTACCACAATAGATAGTAGATACACGTGTAGCCTGGTTTTGCTCTTTACATGGCACAAATAGCCATGGAATTTTATCCATTTGGATTAAATGGATAAAATTCACCTATAAAAAACCACTCACCTATGCTCCAAAGAGAAATTAGTAACTCCTATAGTTTTGAGCACCAGAAAGCCACCTTCCCTGAAAGCTCTTTTCAGGTGTTGAACAGTCAGAACATACTTCCCAAAAATACCTACCTAGGGACATTTGACTGATTCTGAGAAACACTAAGGACAAAATAAATGCCAACAAATACAGCTTAGGTACAATCGCTTAAAAACTAATAATGAATATTTCCAGCAGATATAGCTTAGGTACGATCACTTAAAAACTAATAATAAATATCTCCAGCAAATATAGCTTAGGTACGATCACTTTAAAACTAATAATGAATATTTCCAGCAAATACAGCTAATAATAATAATACTAATACTAATAATAATAATTGCAAGCCTCACCGCACAAAAATCCTGCACTATCAGAACAAATAACTAAGAAAACATCCCTCCATTTGGGTTTCTTCAACTTCAGCAATGAAATTTATGGATATTTTTGGAATCACTGGCTCTAATTTGGCCCGAGTCTTGGGTGTCTGTGCCGTCCTCTGGATCTGTGCTCTGTCAGAAAGCACATATCACATGAAAGCTGCTATAACTGAGTTGCTGCTGGTGTGTTCTAACCCATGCAGCTAACAGTGTCAACTTACAGCTCAGATTTACTGTTAAAAAGGTGTCTAATGCTATTAGTAGGAGTAAAAAGCATTGCTGTATTTATTTTCATTGAATACATTGATATTCTGTAAACTGGAAGTTCATGTGTGTGTTACGCAGCCAACTAACAGAGCACTTCAGGTGTCAGCTATTTTTTGAAACACAAGTCATCCACGTGAGACACCTTTGTTAAGGGAGTTTATGTTCTAAAGTCATATATTAACTGGTACTTTGAATCCTGATCCATATGGTGTAATAGATGTGAATGAAGTGAAAATATTAATGAACCCAACAACTTCACTTAACACATGGAATCGGAGCTTTTTAGATAGTTTATCGTTTTTGCTAACATACAAAAATGAATTTTAAAACCAAGGGATCATCTTCTGCCTTTTGACATGCTGGATTTTACAAAAGGGTGGCATATTTACACAACTCCACATTCTGAAGCTAACCAGCAGAACTGGAACTCTGGACAATATGGCTTGCCATCTCGAGTCAGAACAGCTCTAGCAGTCTTTTCTTGCCAGGCTCCTTGGAGCCTTGATCTCACTTTCCACCAGAATCCAGTAGCAAGGGCAAAGATAAGAACAGCTCTTTTCCATGCCAAACTTCTGCTGTTTGGCAGCAGAATGGTTTCCCTCTTGACAGCATCCCATTTTGACACATAGCAGCCATGTATATAGCCATCGTGTCATTTAAGGCACCTTAAGACTCAAATGGCGTGAAAAGGATAATGAGGAGTTTTGATTCAAATTGCTTCAATAGTCTCAACAGTATTAGCACACTTTCCATTAAGTATGAACCCGGTAGGATGTTTGGGGTTAATACTGTTTCCAGGACTCAGGTGTTAATATAAATGGGCTATTAAGCAGAATGTTCTATAGCCTAAATTAGCCCTATTTTGTTAATTCTCTTCAACTACCTGCTAAAAGGATCTGCTGAGTCTAAAAAACCCCTTAACTTTCATAAAACATGACTTGGCTAAATACTCTGAGAAACAGAGAACTCAAGAAATGCATTCATTCCCATGTAAAGGACAATTTCACAATGATGAGAAAGAACTTTATCATCTGCTTTCCTAGAAAACTCACAATGCTACTTACATCAAGACTTGCCAAATACTACTAATCAATAAAATAAACAGGTATTAGAAGTGCATTACCAAGAGAATTTCTTGTTAGAGCAGAGCCATCTAATCGTCGCTTGCTTCATTCATTCAGTCATTCAGATCTAAATATGTTTAAATATTGTGGGTCATGTACCCGCTCTACACACCTTCTCTCCACAAGCCATTGCTCCAGTTAGCTGAGGGTACCTACGCAGCCCTCAAGAGGAAGATTGAACCACACATTCATGCAAGGAAGAAGTAGGTTTGCTAGACTCTCTACAGTCTGAGACATGGTCCAGGCTGAGAAAATCACTGACAAATCCTGACTTTGTAAATCAATATCAGTCAATGCCCTGCAAAGCATATCATAAATCTGGAAGTTCTAGAGAGCTAACCCTGAGGTAATAGCACCACTTTATGCTTTAAAACATTTCACAAACATTAGGACAATCTCAGGAGGCCTTTGATCCAACTCCATCCTTTGGGGCTTTTCCAACAATTAGGAGTTATTCGCACATGCTGGTTTTCCAGGCACAGCTTCTCTTCAAAGCAAACTTTAACAACAGGCTAGTGTGAACGTGCGACAGGTTTTGAGTTAATAATCTTCTGCTAAGAGATAAAACCTAACCTGGAGGAACAGGTTTCAAGCTATAAGGAGGAATTTTTTATTTAGGCTTTGGATAATGGGATTCTCCTGACTAGCCAAGATTTCTCCTTCAACTAATACAATACAAATATCCCTTTTTAAATAAGTTATTTATAAGAAATGTTGAATTCTGGCAGACCCTTTGGTACTAAGCACTCCAGACTATTTATCGCTGTACAGCATTTTACTTGTTCAATTGAACCCACCTGCAATTGCCAAAATTCTTCCGTACCTGGAGGAAAAACAACTGGCAGATCTGCCAGTTTACAGGTATATAAGGCTTTAACAGATAAAAGGCTTGATAGATCTCTACAAGAGCTCATCAGAAAATTGTCAGTTGTATGAAATGCCTGTTCTGCTGACTGTTGTAATAATCACTCTGTAAATAGCAGGTGTGGTAGATCAGATGTGTGTGTAGATACCTAGTCAATTCAGGGTTGCAGAGAAAAACTGCATGCCACCATAGGACTGATCCATTAGGTGGTGTACCTAGTAAATGAGCTGCTTCACAGTAAAGATAAAATAGACTGCTGCTTTTTTTAAAAATAAGGACAAAATTACTTGGAGACTTTATGGTTTCAGGATCAGTCTTCAGAAGGCTCAGGAAATCTGGGATGATCTTTCTCTCTCCTTTCTGGGAAAGGAGAAAGCCACACTAGTGAACCACACTAGTGATCACTTGCTGTTTCTTACTGCCCTACTATAAGGTTGGCTCAGCAGCAGGGAGCTGTGGGATAGAAGCAGATGGGATCTTCAGGCACCAAACAGCTGCAATGTGGCTGCTTTGCCAGATGCAAAATAAGGAGGTTTCCTCTGGCAACCTCGGCTACTCACTGCACACAGGCAAACCATTCCTGTTTGCCTGCTCACTAAGAGCCTGCTTACTAAGGGAAGTATTCTATTTCATAAATGGTGCACTTTGTATTCCAGTTACATTTTGGCCCTTCACCCAGTAAAGCATTCACATTTGCTTTACAGTTTTGTACACAGTGCTGGAAATATTTCTTACCACAACAGCATGTGGATTAAGTCATTTGTTTTAAGTTAAAAGCTCTGCCTAGCCATTAAAGCGTTTTGGCCTTGATACTTCTTACTTGCTATGGAAGAACCACTGGACAGGCACTGCAGATCTGCCCAGTCACCTCAGTTCCCAAACAAAAGATGCAAGACGTTAAAAGTGAAAATGAAAAAAATGGTTGACTTATAACCTCTTTGCTGGCCTTCATGGGCTCCCTTTTTACTGCTCTTTTAGCAAGACTCTGCATGCACACCAGAACCAAACTCAGCTTGCTGTTGGGTTTGAGGAAGAGAAAACTGAGAAATACTTGTATCTCCCCTTAGGACCTACAACTGAATACGACTCCACTATCCCCAAGGATCACTGCATCGAAGGTTGTAACAACCACATTATTGCTAACATTAGCATGCAACTGTTGAAAATGCCTATTGATCATGGTTGTTGGTGGGTGTTCTGGAGTGCTGATCTGGAGCATCTCAACTGAGTGGTACCCGTGGTTCAATCGGTCACAGCAACATTAATAGTCCATGCAGGTTTGTTAGAGGCCAGCAGCTGATTCCTAGAACATGCAACATTCCCATCCCTAAATATAATGCACTTATCCTCTTACTCGTCCCTTTGGAGACAGGTTTTAGCAGACAGACTATTTCAGAATTTATAGCAGATGGTATCAAATAAAAAATGTGCAACAACAACTTCAGTGTATTACAGTTAGGTTAATGGTTGGACTCGATGATCTTAAGGGTTTCTTCCAACCTAAACGATTCTGTGACTGTTTCCCAGTGTTTTATTCCTGAAGTGGATTTAGCTGCACGCTTCCTAGCTGGCACCGACAGCACCAACCGTGGTCAATGCTCGTGGAAACTATCATGTCCCTCGGTCTCAGTGAAAAATGGCAAAGAAGACGTGATTCACGCAGGAACCCCGGGAGCACACACAGGCTCAGCTCAGCAATTATAACTTTCGTTCGATTAAACCTCACTAAAGAGGACTTTTTCGTAGCTTGGATGCAGAAACCACCGACTAAGCAGCCGGGACAGTTCTCGGACGCAATCTTTCCGTACATGCTGCCCGGCTGGAGCCGGGGCACTCCGTGAAGCAGCGGTCCCAGACAACTCGGCACTACCGATCCCGGGCGCGGGGCTCTGCTCCGGTGCCATTCACCAGCCTGGCACACCGCACCCCTACGGCGGCTCTGCGGTGGCTGCGGCGGGGCGGGGCCGGGGGCGGGGCCTCTGGCGGCTGGGCATGGCGGCGGTACAAAGTGACCTTGGCTCCGCGCGCCGCCCTCTTCCGCCGCGCCGCATCCGGGCGCTCCCAGCCGGCACCGCCGCGCCTGCGTACAGACGCGCCAACCCCGTCGGCCCTGAGAAGCGGCAGCCGGAGCGGGTGAGTTGGCGGCCTTGCTGCGCCATCCGTCCCAATCCGTCGCCATCGTCGCCCTGTCACCTTCTTCCTCTCTCCGCAGAGACGCCAGATTGTGCCGCCCTCCTCGGGACGCCGCTTGCTAAGATGTTCGCGTGCGCCAAGCTCGCCGCCTCGCCCTCCCTGGTGAGTGGGGGCGCGGAGCCCTGCGGAGGTCGCCTGGGCCGACTCGCCGGTGTCCTCGCGGGCTGCGGCGGGGACGGCCGCGGGTCGCCCGTGGGTCGGGCGGTCTCTTGAGCCCCACGGCAGGCCCCGAAGATGAGCCTTTGCCCAGGGCTGCGAGCCCGGAGCGAAGGGTGAGGCGAGCTGCGGCACAGCCCGATTCTCCTTCCTCTGCCTCCTTGCTGAGGGCTAGGGCGGAGTGCCAAGGTGAGGGGCCTTCGCACCCGAGCGATGGAGGCGGAGGGCAGCGCGCCGAAAAGCTCTTGGGCCTGGTGCGCGCTGTGCCTTGTTCTAGGTCAAACTCCAGCCTGTTGCTTGTTCTTTGCAAGGCCAGGATCTTTTGCCCTTGCGGCGACAAGGCGCTGTCCCGCTGGCGTGCGGAACGTCTAGCTTTGCATAGCGCAGGCACATATTTCCTCTGCAGAAAGAGCTTTGTGCAAGAGTCGATATGACCTTAGCCTGCTGTAAGCCCAAGGACACACCAGGCCGCTTGTGAAAGAGGATTCATTCATTTATGCCTTGCTAGATTTACAACTCTGGCTTAAGACTGTGCATTTGACAGCTTTGCAGTTAATTTTGATGGCTTTTATTTTTTCATTTCAAAGTATATCTGACTGCTTGGTGGCCTGTCTGGTTTTCCGTTGCAATTTTGCTACATTTTCTGGCAGCATAAAGCATGTACAGGTTAATTGAATGATGTAGTTATTTGCAGTAGCGTCTTACTGAAAACAGTGCTATTAAATTGCATGGTAGTGTTTGCTTCTGTATCACTTAATGTACATCTAATTATGCAAAGATTGTAGTCTGTCAAGTAAGACAAATGGCTTCCTAGATTATAATTATATAGACTGTTGTGTGGGAACAGCTATGATTAAACATTTCTTTTTTTATAGCTTTTGTTTTCCTCTATTTGCAGATCCGTGCTGGATCAAGAATCTTGTACAGACCAATTTCAGCATCTGTGTTGTCTAGGCCAGATGTCAAGAATGGAGAGGTACCTTATAAACAAAATTCTGTATCTTCCTAAATTACCTGGTGAGCCTAAATGTTCTCAACTTAGAGTTCACTTGTACTAATTCAAATATCTTTAGTATGAAACCTGCTTTAAGTCAAACACCTGATACTATTTGTTGCTGTTTTGCTGTTTCCCCTGAGAAGTCTATCACTTTTAGTGTTAATTGCTTTCAGGTGGAACAGGTAACATTCTGAAGTTTTTAACAAGCGTTTAATCAGTTATTAATAATAGTTTCCTATTAATAATAGTTTCCTAACTTGGAACTAAACATTTGAACTAATACAACTTTTAAAATTGTAGAATAACAATATTAGAGTTGTCATAGAAAATTACCTGTGTCTGAATAAAATGCTTTTTCGTGTTGTGTTTTATTAGGGCAACTCAACACTTAACGGGGCCCAAAATACTGTCTCCCGACTAGCACTTAGAGAATTCCAGACAAGTGCTATCAGCAGGGACATTGACACTGCTGCCAAATTTATTGGTGCTGGTGCTGCCACAGTAGGTGTAGCTGGTTCTGGTGCTGGTATTGGAACAGTCTTCGGTAGTCTAATCATCGGTTATGCCAGGTAATCAATCTCCCTTTCTTACGAAACTCTCAAATTGCATGCAAATCTATCTTAAGACAGCACCACCAGTTAAGTTGTCGTAGGGATAATGGCACTATAATGAATTTTGTTAACAATTACTAAAAACTATAACAGGGGTGAGTAATATCACATGAAAGTCTAGTGTCTTCCTCAGCATAGCTCAGTTGTTAAATTCTTAACTTTGTATGCTCTATGTGGAGAAGTGACACAAAGTAAGACCATTAGGCTTGGTCATTGTTTCATTCACTGAAGTCCAAATGTTTGATCATTGGTTCAGAAACTGAGTTAAAATTAGCCCTTGAGTTTGTATGCTTTAAACTGAAAAGGTATGATTGTTGTTTAGAAATGGGTTTTTAATTCAGCTTCCTAATACATTCACCTTTGCATCTCACAATATGTAATTACTTCATCAAATGCGTAATCATTCTTCCTAGAAATCTGAAGGGGTTGAGGGTAGGGAATGTACGGTATGAATGTCTTCCATACAAATTTACTATGTTTCTGTAGAAGGAATAGTTCATAGTATGTCATGGAAGGGCAGAACTGATAGAGGAACAAAAAAGCTTCACTGAAGGTTTCATGTTCTTACTCTTTGAACCATTTGAGACTTAATTTTAAGTCTTACTTGTTAATAAAGATTTTTAAGCCCTCCTGAACATGAGGAAGAGCACTTCCTGCTTGAAAGAAACACAAGTGTTTTCAGTACAAAACTAATATCTCCTGTTTTTGAATTTGGTATATCAATAAGAGGTAGTAGAACATTACTTCATATGCTGAAGGGTTTTTTCTCTCCAACACACTTGGAGAGATAATTCATTGGGTTTTACAACAAACTTCTCTTTGCTTCTTACATTGTTCTGGTTGGTTTCCATTCCTGTATTTGAGAGCTACTTAAAATGTCATCTACAAACTTCCTTGGAATATATTTCTAATGTCACAGATGTGAAATAAAGCATAGTGCTGATAGTTTCTGCATGGGAGGATGTACAGAAGTCAAATTCAGAAGCATATATGAATGTAGTCACACCAGCTCGGCTCATTTGGAAAAGCCATATACAGTTTGCATAACCTGAATCTAATTATAATGGCCAATTTATTGGTCTGCAGTGAAGCCCATGCTAAAAATTACTTCTGCATTGATTTACTGAATCTTCCATTGTGGAATCTGTGGCAAAGAAATATTAAGTTCTCAATCTGTCAGATGCATTAAACTCCATGGAAAAACATCTTAAAATAAAAAGGTCTTAACACCTTCTCTTTCTTTTAGAAATCCTTCTCTGAAGCAGCAGTTGTTCTCATACGCTATCCTGGGATTCGCCTTGTCTGAAGCTATGGGTCTCTTCTGTCTAATGGTTGCTTTCTTAATCCTATTTGCCATGTGAAAGGAGATCCACCTGTAATAGTGGCATTGGAATGTAACTGCCTTTTATGGGACTCCCAGGATGTTGGTGTCATGGAAATTGATGCTGTTTCCAAAGTCATTTCATTAAAGATAACAACTTTAACTGTCAGCCTGTTGCCTGCATTTATTATCTTTCTTGCTGCAATATTTGGAAGACAGCCTTTTGTCATTCAGTCATCATGAATGTCTCCTGCTAATAAGGTTTCACACAGGACCCTTCAAATATGACTGGAAGTTTTTATTTATGGGCATGTCACTTCTCTGTTAAAGTTAACGTGGCATATCTTTGAAAGATTAAAGAACACAATATGTGTGAAAGGCTGTGCTGCTGGCTTTGTTCCTTCACTTGTGCTTCAGACTTCCACAAAGCCGTTCATGTGCACATTGGTTTTTGTGTCAGGGGAGCTGGCACATAAGTGTTCTGCCACCTCTTCATAGGAGCTAAATACAAATTCAAAAGTGATAGCAAAATCCTCTTTGCATCAGTTTTGATTACCACAGTAAAAATACTGGTTTTGTCTAGTGTCCCAGCTAAGCTAAATGAACAACTGCTTAGGTAGGTTCAGAGCTTTTAATTGTGGCACATTTAATTGATTATTGAATTGTTTGCCACACAATTAAAAGGGACAACTAGCTTCCTAATTTTATGAAGTCAGCTTTCTATTAACTCTCTTAGACCACTAGGATCAAAGTGTTTTTATTAATATCTGCAGTATCAAGCTTTGTTTCTCACAGTATCTTTTAACAATTTAAATGTGTTTATGGTGTTCATCTACACTTGCAGCAATGTGCTGCGTTACACACTAATCGGGTGAGGGGTTGATGGCATCTTAAACTTAATTCAGAATAGTAACATCTGATCATTTGACAAATAAAGCTGAACTTTGGAACAACGTAAATGTGTCAAAAGCTTTGTAGTTCTGCTGTTAAAACAGGTAATGACTGAATTAAATGTAGGAAGTTGTTTACTGTAAGCTTCATATGCTAATGGAAATGGAGAAATGACTACTGGTTCTCAGATCTGGGCAGGTAAGAGCATTAGTTTCATCTGAATTCAAGTACTGAAGTGTTCATAGAGACATGGCTTTTCCAACCTAGATGTGATTCTATGATTCATGTAGCCTAACGCACCTAGCATGAGAAGTTACTTTACTTTAGGAGAAAATTGTCATAATCTCAAAAGGATTAGAAGTTACTCTGTAAATACAGAAGGCCTTTTTATAAATGTCAGGTTAGGAGTGTAGACTATGCTGCATCTTTAAATACTCATCTCTACTACAGTATTAATAGTGCCTTATATGACTAGGTCTGGAAGTGGATTTTTTTGAGGGGTATGAAGTAAAGCATAGTGCAGCCATCTTTCTTGTGGTCTGTGCTCACATGGAGTTTGTTTCATGAAATTACTATTGTTTGTTCACATAAGATACCCTGTTACAGAGCTGGCATTTGCCCTGGATGAAAAGTACATAATGATTAGTAGAATTCTAGGCTAAAGCTCATCTGTACTGCTGTCCTGGCAGATGATGAGCTTCATTCTGTCAGCATAGTAGAGCGCTCTGAGCCATCAGTGTTTTCCAATATCATTAACTAGTCTAGTGGATTTAGCATAATTCAAGCTTCAGGTTCCCATAACACTGAAGGTCATTTAGCCAAATTCCATACTTGTCTTAGTCAAATTAGCTCCAGCTCTGTTAATTGTACTTAACCAATTTGCATGTTAAGTGGCTCTGCTGAGTTGTAATTGTGTATCTGGTGTAGAAAGAAGACATGGCTAAGCTATTGCTGCATAACCTCAATAAGAAAGCCACCTGTTACTTGAATCAGGTCTGAATAATGATTGCTGGACCTACATCCCATCAGTTTAACAGTTTGTATCAGCCTTGTCTGAAAGGCAGTAACGGCCTCAGGTGACCTTGTATATGGATGTAGCATCTCCTCAATCTTGTTACCTTTTAACGCCATATGAAATGGGTGAACGTGGATTAAAATAAGACAATATTGCCAATCTTGAATCGAATTTCAGTGTTTGACTTATCAAGGACTTCCAAAACAAACCTTCATGCATTATTTTTCTAAACAATGAAGGGTGTAGAGTCAATGGAAGACGAGCAGATTTTCACGAGTCACAGGATGTGTTGGTTCCCTTTCTGTATGCTGTTTTCTGTTCTTCAAAAACAGCCTTTGATCAGATCGAGTGGCCTTACCAAGACAGAAAATATTTTTTTCCTAAAATGCTTGGAAAATAGACAACTATAAATGTCTAGAAGATTAAATTACCAAAAAAAGCAAACATTTCTCCACCTCCCAAAGAACCCAGCCTCTTTGCATTGATTGGGCAGCAGCAGATCAAGGACTCATACTCTGGAAGAGTTTATATCAAGTATTTTTCATTAGCAACCAGATGTGCAGTTCCATGTGGTGATACTGTAGGCTTCACTTTCTTGTAACCTTCATGGTTTCTTCTGACATGGACTGTGTTGACCTTAGAGACTGTCAAGTAATGAACATTTATGGTGTGGTTTCTCCCCTCCAAAGACTGTTAATGTTTCAGTGTTGGAAGATTAAGCCAGCTGAAGAACCCATCTTCCTTGTCTCTGAATAACAGTTCCCAGTAGATCAGACATCACTGTAGTGCAAAGTGAAGTGCCACAACAGTACTGCCCTAATGCATAATTAAAGGAATGTTTATGTTACCAATTATGTTCTTACATTATTGCCGCAGGTAAAAGTGATTCAGCTTCCATCCTGCTGCTTTGTTTTTAATCATTCCATGCTTTCCCTCTGTTTATATTTGTTGCACCAATTTCAGCCTGAAGAAAGTCAAATAACTTGCAGGTTTGGAGTCAGGTTCAGATATGATGCCGCCATGTCGTGGGAGAGGTGAAGCACTGAAAAGCACTTGTTTCATATGCGGCTCTCAGTTGCTTTGCAAAGAAACAACTAGTGTCTCCGTTCCTCTCTTGTGACTCACAACACATACCAGCTAACCTGTTGCCCCGTATGATTACGATACTTTTTAATCCATCAAACATCTAATTCCTTCGTTCAAAATCTACGTGCTTCCCTTAGGCACACGGCCACGTTAAATCAGACCAACGCTCGGCAGAACGGGGATCAGACACACACCGCTCCTAAGCTCCTGCCCTCAGAGCGCCGGCGCGCAGAAACATGGACAACCAAAGGAACGTGACCGGTACATAGGGGCTTTTCGGGGGCAGTTCGCTCACACGGAGGACACAGTCGCTTCCGCCGCCACCGGAGCAGGCCGCGCCCCGCCATGTGCTCCGCCTACAGCGCCCAATCTGCGGCTCTTCACGCCCTCCGCCACGCCCGCGCCTGCCACGTGACCCGCGGTTCCCCGCTGCCTGCGGAGATGTCGACCGCGTTCTCGCGAGAAGTGACGGAAGCCTGCGGGGGTCCTGGCCTTCCCTACGCGCCTCGGCCGCGTTCCCGGGGTGAGTTTGTCAACAGGCGCGCGGCGCTCCTGGCCCAGCGGCGGCTCCTCCCTCTGCGCTGCGGCCGCGCCCGGGCGGGAGCGCGCACTGGG
>JAOXOE010000602.1:18424810-18456188 GCA_028565055.1 Phoeniculus purpureus
CGCTTCCGCGGTGCGCTGGAGACCCCTGTCGGCGGCTGAAGGCAAGGGCGGCCCCGGAGCCCGGAGCCCCGAGCGTTTGGGATTCACTGGGAAAACGCTTCTGTCCCCCAGAGGTGCGCCCACCGTTCCTCTGCTGCGTTCCCCGGTGCTGAACCAGCAAAGAGTTTTGCAGCTGGTGGGAGACAAACTGGGTAGAGGCTCAACTTTGCTTTTCTTCAGGCTACGTCTAGGTACAGGAAATCCTCCTCCTGGAATGCACAACTCAGCGTGCTGAAATCATGCGCAGGTGACTACGGTGTCCACTGCAATAAGTCTGGGCTAGCTGAGGGAACTTATTTGATGAAATTTTATTATCCTGCACTAAGTATTGGCTCTTTGTAATTATATCAATGGGAATCCTCACGCTTGGTTCTCGTCTGTCTAATTATTCATACAGCCCATATGTGGTCATTTGTGCCAGCATTACCAAATCAACTACAAAAGGACTATGGGAACAACTGTACTTTAAACCACCTGAGTACCAAAACCGTCTGTTTCAACAAGACAGTGTAAGATGCTGGGTATTATATAATATACGTATTTACTTATAAGGTTTTCTTTGAGCAGAGATTACTGGTAGCTACTTGAATGGATGAAAAGTGTAGTGTCATTATTACATCTGCTACAGGAATACAAGCAAGTGTAGAAACACATGCTCTAGTGCCCATCTTTTGTGTGCTCAGCTCCCCTTACAAGCTGTGGGAATGTTTCATGTGAAAGGACTTCAAAGTCGAGCGACTGGGTAGCTAAGCTCATTAGAAAGCAGTCTCATTTGAGGAGTTCCAGAGTGTCCTAAATTGGCAGAGCCTTGTGATGTGCCCCATGTTCCTGTTTGGCACATACATGTTCATTTTTCTGTTGGATTATCAAATATCTAAATACATTTAATCCCTGAGTGCCCTTGAACATGTCATTTAAAGATCTAAAATACCTCCTACATTGTTTTTCTAAACTGTAGCTTATTGATTGCTTTTATCTTAAATGACCCTTAAAGCTCTTCAGATATATCCCTTATACCGATGGCTGATTTCAGCCAGGAGCATCTCCTGATCTCAAAGAGGCACACAGCAGAAGTACGGTCGGCGTAAACACGATTGTTCCAGGATACGTGAGTAATGCTTGGGAAATGATTGAACAAAAGCCCCCACAAAAGTACAGACTAGCACTTCTGTCTGCTGAGATTCACAGTGTCCTCTCTTGCAAATGTTCTAAAAAGTGGTCCTGCAAAACCCTGCCTCAGCGTGTGCAGCAGAGTAACAGCTGAAAGAATCTCAAGCCTTCTTAAATGTATTACAGGAGGGATATCGGAAAGACTAGACGTTTCCCAGGTGTTTGTAGATGTGCATTGGTCAGTAGTTCATTAGACTAGCTGAAGTTATTTCTGTTTTGTCCCTTATATTTTTAACAGCACGCTATCTATAAGGAAGGAAGAAAAGGCTTTTCTTGCGGGTGTTGTCAAAGATGCCTGATTGCAAAATTCAATCAATCCTAAAATTAAAATTAGGAGGCTGGATCAGCATGAAAGCAATTGTGTTATAAGTCAGTGTTAAGATTATATTGATAGAAGAGCTAATGCAATACATTTTCCTCTGTCACACGTTTCTGGCCCAAAGCAATTTGCCAAGTAGCTAACCACCTCAGCATAAACACTGGGGAGCCCCCACTGTGCCCTGGAAATCCCGCTTGTCTGCAAGCGCACAATATACAAGGCAAATCTCCATAAAGCTCGGTGCCACAGTTGAATGCAAACACTCCTCAGGTCCTGCTGTGACTTGGCATGCCCGTCTGGACAGCTGGAAACTGAGAGGAAAGGAGCCGCTGCCAATAACGGGTTACAAGGGATTGTCAGCGCAAAGTTCTGCGGAACGGGCAGCGATGGACATTATTATTTTGCCGGAGGATGCTGATGTGATCTCTAAGCCATATACAATGACACACAATCGCATTTGATGTATATTGGGTGCCTTTTTAACACACTCGAAGTGTTTGAGCTAGGAATTAACACCCCCCCCCCAAAAAAAAAAAAACCCCCCAAACAGTATTTGTCGCAACCTCACATTTTACCTCATGTAATTCTGGAAATCAGATACTGCTCTAAATGCCGCTGTATGGTGCGTATCAAAAAGATTTAGCGCACCGAAGGTCTTGAATGCGTACCTAACACCTTTGCAGCTGCAGTTTACTGTAGATAGATTGCATACAGTCACTCTTTCATGATTTTTTTTTTCTTGGAGCCACTTGCAATGAAGTGCTACCAGTGATCATTAAAAAAAGATTGCTCTTTTTATGTGGCTTGAATACACAAAACGGTGCTTATCTGCGTTCCAGAGCAGAGAGCGCTCCGAAGCCAGTGCAAAGATATAAATGAAGCAGCTGAATTAGGGATTGGTGTGCTTGATCATCGTTAGTGTGCTGCAATCAAATTTTTAATGTAAGGAAGCTGCGTTGTCTAGCCCTGAATGAAAGGCCGGTGTTCTCTACGTGTTATAATA
Source organism: Phoeniculus purpureus (assembly GCA_028565055.1). Lineage (NCBI taxonomy): Eukaryota > Metazoa > Chordata > Aves > Bucerotiformes > Phoeniculidae > Phoeniculus > Phoeniculus purpureus. Next base: position 18,427,342 of record JAOXOE010000602.1, read on the forward strand.
AATTAATGCAATAAAACCAGGTAAACTTATCCTGCAAAGAAGCTTATTAGGCAGACTGCTAGTGCTGCAAAAATCGGCTTACTGTAAACAATACTTTTTTTGTTGGGATAATGACGTGCGGCTTATTCGTTTACACTGCGCAGCACTTGGGGACCAGATCCATTTACCAAAATAATACCAAATTAGTACTGCAAATATTGAAATCAGACCTTTCAGACTAACCAGTGGCCTAATTTTCTCTTCAATCTGCTCTTAATCTCAATTCATCAATAACACTGCCTTATTATAGGACTTTGACAGCGAGCTAGGGCTTTTGATAAATTATACATCTCAAGCCAGATTTAAAATTTGAAGCTCAAGTGCTAATTATCTGTACAGGCCTAGTTAATAACGAGATTTCTTGTTAAGTATCTGATCACAGCATGGGCATCATTTGTCAAGAACCTCAAGTCTACCTTGGAGACTAGCTCTTCGAATTCTCCCTTGCCTACCATATGTAAAATTGGGATCTTTGTTTCTATAATAACCTTTTATTAGGAAGCTGACATAATGATTAAGTTCACTGTAGACACATACAATGAGTTAGACAATTACCCTTGCTGCTTTAAACTACTCAGGCTCCTCGCAAGACAAAATAATTAATATTGAATTTTAATTTGATGTGTTCCACATTTAAACCCCAATTTGCAAAGTACACCTGGAAGGCTGCCGCTGTTTCCTTGCAGTTTGTGCTGATGAAATAAAGGCTCCTGCAGTTTGAATGTAAAAGCACAGAAGGCATGATGCACCACAATCACTTCTCAGTGGAGCAAAGAATTTTTGAGCATTAATGGGAAAGGTAATTACCTAGGTCTAACTTTATAGCCTTCTCTCTAATGAAACTATAATCTCCCAGGTCTACATGGTTTAAGCATTTACATGATTTTAACGATTTCGCTGCCATAACGGTTGTCACACGTGGTCATTTAAAAACCTCAGCGCCTTAAAACAAAGATGCTAATTATATTTCTATATTTTTATTATTGAAATAAAACCAGACCGTGCAAAGTGGCAGAACCATCATAAAAACAACTATGCACTGCCTTGCCTAAGTGGGAGGAGGTGGTGGTGGTGGGAGGGGGGTGGTGGTATTTGTCTGCAGGAAGAAAAGATGCCCGAGAGCTTTCACGACTGTACCCGTTCACCGCGCAGAGCAGCGCAGTTCCCTAGAGCTTTGGCAGCAGGGCAAAGCACGTGATACGCTCTGAGGACCTCTGGTCACTCCGAGGCAAGACTCCCGTTGTGTAGCCTTGGGTAGTTGTTCCCTTATGAACATGCAAAAGGTTCTCAACCATAACCACCTAATGACTTACCACATACAGCAGCGACATTCTAAGGTGGAGCTCTGGAGCCCTTCCCCTGTCCTAGTCTGGTGCTCTCCTACAAGTGTTCGTGCAGTAACATGGTAAGTAGTTGGCAAGTGATGATGAATTTGAGCCTGAAACATGAGGGGAAGAGGGCTGCTTGCACGATGGTCTAGGCAAACCAGCCGTTTGCTGCCTCTATCCTTCTACGAGGTTCCAGATTTGCACGTCTGCTGGGGTGGGACCCAGCTCGCACCCAGCTCACATCATCTGCTACTCCCAGCTTTTGCAGTGTCCCCTGTTTGCATCTTTCTGGTAGGTTCTGCTTGTACTGCACTAGGTGGTTTGGCTACCGCCTCACCCCTACGTCAGCCCTGCAGGCTGGCAGGGATGCAGCACCGTTAGTAATATTTGCTTTCCCAATGACCTCAACTTTGGGGCTGGGACCCCGGCAAGCACTCTGCCTTCACTCAGCTCTAGTAGGGCTGGATGTCTTCCACCAGCATTGATGTCCTCCATCAGCATTGGCTTCTGTGTGTACTTGAGAACCCTAAATAAGCTGAAGTCGTCACTGCTGCAGCTTCCAGGATAATCTAATTTGATGTTCATTATCACGGCACAGCTTTATTTTCCGATACCTGCTCACATCCACTAGCAGCGAGCCTCAGGTGCAGAGTTTGGATCGAAACCAAACACCAGCGTTCCAAAAGAGCCGATGTGCTCGTGCCGAATGCACGTGCCTGCTTGTGATCTGAGCACACAGAAGGATACGCTCAGACAGAAAGACTAGAAGCCACTTGGGTGGTAGGAAGGCAAGTCTCGGGCTCATTTAGAGTGCCGAGGGTGAGTCAGAGTTTCTGGGCTGTGGAAAATTCAGGTCTTTCAGTTCTTTACTGGAATGAAGGGCCAGGAAGATTCAAAAGAATACTTAGCAAGGTTATTTGTCTGGCAGAACCACTCCTACTGGTATGAAGAACAGGGAAGTATCTTCTGGGTCACTAATTCCGGTGAAAGACACTGTAAGAAGGTGTCTGGTAGAACAATCTCAGAGAGATAAGTGCATGAGGGAGACATATCAGAGAGGTATCTCTTATCAGAGAGATAAGACTCATGAGGGAGCAAATGGCCTGAAGGCTGAAACCATGGACAAACAACACGGAAAACTTCATATTGTGACCAAGCATCACTTTCTACTTCGGCTCCTGTAGCTAGAGTTTCTCTCTTTGCACTGATAGGAGAAAGACCAGGTGAGTCCTTTGGATGAGACTAGCAGTCCTTTCAGCCTGGAAAAGCACTTAAAATTCACCTTTTAGCCTAGCAAATATCGTTAGTCAGCCTTGCACCAAGGCAAAGAGCAAAGGAGCTGTCAGACTGGCAAGGGGCAAGGAGGTAGTGCTGGCCTCTGGGCATTTGGGGTGGTCCTTTTTTCCCTTTCCTTTAGGAAAAGGAAGAACTCAAACGACCTTCTCTGCCTCAGCTCAAGGAGGACGTTGCAGACTGGAACGCGATCGCGTGGCGTAGTGCGTGATGATGGCATATTAAGGCTTCAACTTACTCGAGTGAGTAGATCAGCATTTCTCATCGAATGGAGATGCAGAAAGACCATTTCCCAGCCTTTAGGGATTTAATCCAGGGATCCTCTCTGATCTGCCAGCTTTTTGGAACTCTTCCAGGGTGACTGTTTTGGGCATACCCTCAGCGTTAGAACTGCTCTCGCTTTCTTTGCGTCAATAACAGGGTAGACAGACTAGGAAAAGACATTGGCTGGGTGAGGCTATCAACTGCCTCACCCAGTGTTTTTGTTGGCACTCTTCTCTTCAGCAAGCTCATTTACTCATGTTCCACTAACGAGTGAAGTACCTGAGGCTACCTTACATTTACATTGGGGAAAGGACAAAATAAAGGCGGCAGGAGAAGTGAAGGTGTGGTGGGTTGTCCCCAGGGAAAGTCTGTTTGTGCAGATCCCAAGGCACCCAGGAGGTGCTTTAGTACCAAAAGATCCGAGGTACATCTGTGGATCTGGTCCAAATCATCTGTGTCCTGGTGCCACAGGCCAGAGCATCATCTTTGCCACGGTGTGTTAGCAGGCACGTATCCCGGGAAACCCACAGGCACGCACGCAGAGACAGACATATTTAATTAACTTATCTCCTGCTATGCATCCTACTCTCATAACTCACATCAGGCGTGTCCAGCAAGGCTGTTCGCTCTGAGAAGGATTGCTGTGCCCACAAAGCTTCACAGAGCACAGTACAACCCTACTCCTCTACTGCGTGTGTTCAGTACCACAAAACAGGTGCCTCTGGGCACGAAGCTGCTCGGCCATCACGCGGTGCAGGATTAAGAGACAAAAGCTCCCCTAGTTCTGACAAACTACAGCCTCCTCCACCTTCCCTCTTTCACTTGTTGTGTGTTAACACCTCAAAGGATTTACAAGCCATGCTGGTCACCAGAAGATGTCTTCCACACAACACCCTGTGTCTCCAGCTCCTGAATTGGGCTACAACATTCAAGACCTGTTAGTCTCCTCATCCCTTAGCACGATGACAGAACACACCAGGATGCTGAACATCAATGGAGAATCCTTGTACCTCTGCTTTAAAGGTGTCAGCTATGGGCAAGAGAATGTGTTTCATCAATTTCATCATTAGGTGAGATTTAAGGTTATAGCTTGGTTTTTTTTTCATTTGGAAGCGTGATTTGCAGTACTGGGCGGGTGTTAGGAAGGATGAAATAGGAACGTGTGTTATGAAGACGGTAAGCACCGACCGGAATCTCCCTTCGCTACTCCCGGACAGCCATTCGCTAGCGGTGTTGCCTAATTAGCCTCCACCACTTACCCCAGGGAGGGGAAGCCCTGAGGACTGCCACGCTCATTTCTCCTCCTCCTCCTCTTCAAGATGATAAACAAAAGCAGCCAAAGCAGCTGCTCTGAGTCACAGGCTCCTCCTAAGCCAAAGACAGAATGAACTCTTTCTGCTGCTTACTTACTCCTGGCACACATACGACATGTTTGGTTGTGGAGTCTCCTTCACTGGAGATATTCAAGACCCACCTGGACGAGTTCCTGTGTGACTTGGTCTAGGTGATCCTGCTGTTGCAGGCGGATTGGACTGGATGATCTTTTGAGGTCCCTTCCAATCCCTAAGGATGATTCTATGATTCTATGTTATAATACGGTTGGGATTGGACTGGATGATCTTTTGAGGTCCCTTCCAATCCCTAAGGATGATTCTATGATTCTATGCTATAATACGGTTGGGATTGGACTAGATGATCTTCCGAGGTCCCTTCCAATCCCTAATGATGATTCCATGATTCTATGGCATGATTTCTCTAATACAATGTCCAGTCTCTAGAACATCTTAACCACTGTTGCTGCTGGGTGATTAGTAGATTCCTGCTATTTGAAGAGACTTTGTACAACTTACGCATCACGGCATCACGAGAGCATGAACAGTTCTTAGTAGATTGTTGACGGTGTCTTTCTATAGGTTTTAGAAAAAGAAGAAACAAATTATTCCACCCATCCTATAGCTCAGATTAGGTTAGTCACGTTAGAAAATTCCTAGCCAAAAGGCCCGATAGTTTTAGAAGGAGTTCCTTGCACGTGTCTCATCACAGTTAAAGATGTCTTTACAGATCTTGATGAACTGAAAGTCAAAACCAGCACTTCCTGGCATGTGAAGATGATTTTATGTTCAGGACCAAGATGTTGGATGTAAAGCAACACTGGGATAAACCTGGATTTAACTATATGAAAGAAGGGTGACATTTCAACACAATATATAAGATTCACACATCTTTACTAATGCACCCAGGCAACACAAATCAAACATCCCTTTTTTCCCCTCAGACGAGCGTTGGGCTTTTCAGGCATCATATTACCGTGCAATAAAAAAGCCCAAATCACTTATCAAAAATACTGCCCATGGAAAAATGGGATTGCCACTTTGCTGGTGGTCTTAGCAGATAAAGCAAAATTGCCACTATATATCATCCTTAAAAGAAAGACAATACCAAAGGGGAAGCTGCCAGAAGGTGCCATTTTCAGATGTCAGGATAAGGGATGGACATCTGAATTAATGCGAGAATTGTTGCATGTTGCCTGTGACAGGCAACCTGGTGCCCCGCTATAGCAGGCGGTGATGCTTGCACTTGGACGCCTTTCGAGGGTGTGTAATTGAACGACCCGAAAAGAAACTTAAGAATAAAATACTAGTCTTCAGGTTATTCCCAGAGACAACTGCTGTGAGCTCTTCTCATGGTGCTGCAAGCAGTGCTTTGGGAGCTGTGTGGAGAAACAAGGTCGAGGTTGGATCCTGGGGTGGGGGAAAATCCATTGGAAAAATCCGTTATCCTTTAGGGCGTACATTGAGAAGCCACCTTTGGCCTTCTTGGGACAAAAGCTTCTAGGAAAGAGATCACTGGTGTCCAGGTTGTGAAAAGACAGTGTGTTTCAGATACCAAGGATGGGAACGTTGGTGACGTTGTGCGAGACACCGAGGATAGCAACGACAATCGTAAGAGTCACGCTAAGAACTGCAGTGATTGTAGGGATGGGCAAGGGTTTCGTTGACAAAACAAGCGCGTGTCAGGGCTGAGGTGGGTTTTGACACGTACAGAGGCACAGCCTTCGAGGGGTTATTTGATATGATGTGTAGTTGTGGTAATGGGCAAGATGTCAAGGAGTGGATGCCTACCAAGCTAGCTACACTCTTGGACGCAAGGAAAGGAGCACCAGGAAAGGCGTGGTGCAGACTTAGCCTGGGCTAGCACGTGTCTTTGTGAACCTTCCTAATGGGTGGCTCGTGTTTGGTTTTGCTGGACCATTGGCAAAAACGGTCTTGCATTTCATCTCTGTTTAAGGCTAGGTTTGCCTTTGTTCTGAGAAGGGATGGGAATCCATCGATCTGAGAAGGGATGGGAATCCATCGATCTGAGAAGGGATGGGAATCCACTGATCTCGCATCAACTGTGCGCTGCTGGGTGTCTGAGGAGATAAAATTCATATTCTTCTGGCCACTAAGTTTTCAGAAGTGTTACTCTCCAGCAACCTAAAGCCTCTAGAACTCCTCATTCTTAAACTGAAGAGTGTGTCTGTACCTCTTTGCTTTCCCATGTCTCTGCCTCAGAATGTTTTCAAGTTGTGGTGCTCTTCTTCGCTGCCAGAACTGAATTGCTGGCACAAGGGAGAATTTGCTTCTAGCTGGTCACCTTGTACGTGAGCCTTCTCATGGCAGAGGTACCAGAGCAAGGAGTTTCCTGAAGTGCTCTGTGCACCTTGCTTAGAGAGATGAAGGACCCAGAGCAGAGGAACCTACAACCAGAGCTGCTCAAGTTCTGCGTCCACTGCAGGGACAGAAGGAAACGACGTGTTCTGATTTCAAAACGGGTTCTGCAGTGCTCCTGCCAACGTTAGGGCTGCCACTCCTGCAAAGCCCTGCTATGTGAAAAGAAATACAAGGACTCCTAAAGGAGTCACATATGCTCCTTAACACAAGTGTAAATGTAGGAGAGTCCTGTGGTGCTGGGAGTCGGGGCTGCAGGTGTCTGTGTCTGTACTGAGAGGAAAGCAGAACTTAAGTATTAGCTGTATTCCTTCACCTGTAACGTGACTGTGCTTCAGCTGGCCCTGGAGCTGTTTGTAAGAAAAGAGTGTTAAATGTGTTTAAGTGTTAAACCAGGAACTGGATTTTCACTGGTCATGTACAAAGCCCCACGAGTTTCTTCTCTACATTCCTCACAAATTAAAGGTGGTGAGATGTCTCGCTAACTGGTGCGGTAATTACTCTTCAAGAGGGTAGAAATACAGCACTAAATTGGAGCTCAGGTTACAGAGATTAAATAAAACGAACAAGTTCAGTGTCTCTAACATCTTACCACTTACTCCACAAGCTGTCTGAGTACATCAGGAGATTCAATTAATTCTGAGATTCCCCCATCGGTTGCAGAAAAAAGACAAAACATAGTGTATGGCAAAAGAGTCCTAATCAGACTGACACGCTGTGTGGTACCTACTGGGACTGTGGGTGCACCCTAGGTGCTGTCTCTGAGCCAGACTCTGCTGAAATGCAGACAACTGTTATGAGTTTGGGTAGCCCAAGTGAAAGAACTTCAGGCACCTGCATCCTTCTTTAAGCGGTGCTTTGCCATTGCAGCACGCTACCTGTTCGTAGGTTCCTGCTTGACAATTGCACCATGTCCTTTTGTTGAGTAATTAGTTGGTGCTGCAGCTGACAATTGGTTATCAGCAGCTGTATCACCTTCCAAACACAGAACTGCTCGTGTAGGCATGTAAGGCAGCTGCTACCACGCAGGGCTTGCACAGGTCCCTTCACTGAGATATGTTGGTCATATCTCTGTGTTCTTCAGAACAGCTTCAGAACAGCTGAAAAAACAACTGCTTCTCTCCATAGGCTTGTCTGGATGTCTCACACAACTTGCAGTTCAACCACTTACTGTATTGACTTCATCAACACTGAGTTGGTGGCTTTTTGTTTGCTGTTGAAGCCTGAGATGCAGAAAGGAGAAACAAGTAACAGACTGACTTGTGCTATGGAACAAGAGTGCAAGTTTTAAAATATATTAGTTTTGCACATTTCTTTGCAGTAAGACATCATAAAGTCCAAAGGCAGGCAAGTGCTGGAAGAACTAGAATAGACTAGTTTCAGTTGGAAGGGACCTACAATGATTGCCTAGTCCAAATGTCCAACCACAACACACCACAACTTCCTGCATACAGAAGGACACCTGGAAGAACCTAAGAAGACCCTGACTTATCGATTTTTTCAAGGGAGGAGAAAAATCACCTTTAAACTTTAAATACAAAAGGGGTTCCTCACTAAATGCAAGAACTCTCCCATGGTGCAGAATGTCTCTTACAGATCAGCTAGCACTCCTATGCTGGCCACCTACTTCCCCAGTATAAACCCTGCAGCTCAAGGCTCTGTGGTGGAATGAGTGAAGCTTGAAACTGCTCTGGGTGGGAAAGAAGGACCTTTGTGACATTGGACTAGACAGACAGGTTTCCCCTCTCCCAAGCTACCAGCTCAGCAGTGGCCTAGCAGTGCTGCACAGGGTCTGTATCCATCCTGCCCCAGGTGCCGCTGCCTGGTCACCGGGGGAGCGGCAAGTTCAGGCGTGGCACGGGGCAGCATCGTCAAGTTCTGGTTTAATTACCTGCTCTTTTGACTTCTGCGAAACAATGGAAGCATTTTGTTCTTGAGGTGCCACATTCAGAGAGACATCACAGTGTGCTGGGGAGTTTAAGTGGGTTATGGTTTATTTAGTTCTCTTTTCTCTGCATAGCAGCTGGTCGTTGTATCCCACCTAATTTAGGTAGGGAGCTTGTTTTGATTGCACTAACTTGCAGCGTGAAAGTCATGAGCCATAGCTGATAGCAGTGACCACTGCCAGAAAGCCATCAACACTTCTGTGTTTGTAGATTCACAGGACTTCTTATTATGCCTGCAAAACAGATAGCAGTGGATCCACACAATTTATTCTGGAGTAGGAGCTACTTAATGCTGCGCTCTGTTGAAATGCAGAAGTGAGAAATCCTGACCGTGCCTCCATCGCTCAAGCAGCTGCCGTCACCAGGGAAGGGCTGAATTCAGAGGCTGCGACAGTGTTTTCGCATGAGCTATTAGCACATTAGTGCCTGAGCGTGTTCACCTGGGGAGGAGCACACCTGTTCACTCACGCCGTGTGCACGGTAACGGATGATAATCGAGCATCAGTGCTTCTCGGGACTCTGTCTTTGCACCTAGACGTCGTGCCAGCTCTGACGCTTGCACGTGCGACGGGGTGAGTGTTCTGGAGCGTCTTTGTTGCTCTTTTCACAACAAGGGGAAGCTGACAAGAGCCTGATCTAAATTTTCGTTGATCCTTTGATTTCAGAAGAGCTTTAGCAGCTGAGAATTTGGCCGGTTTCCCACACGGTGTTGGTGGTTTAAGGACCAGGCAGACTATTGTTTTTTCTGTAGAGGTTGCTAAGTTCAGTTCTCTGAAGAAGCTGTTGACTACCATTAGTAGTGGGTTCATTTGTTCTCTGCTGGACACTGTCAGCCAGCAGGGGTTTTGGCTGTTGTGCAGCTCCCAGCTCAATTATTTCTCAGGGCTCTTTGTTTAATATAATGGGGTCAAATTCAGACTGTAGGTGGCTGATGATTTCTGGTCCAATTTACAATAGCCTGTCTGCAAGCACACCTTGCATCCAGTTAATCTCTTTTGTGAAATAACATGAAAACTCTGCAAAGTGTTCAGTGTTTTGGTCCAACATTTAGTTTTTATAATGTGAACCAATTAGCAACCTTCCTGTTCAGAGTGGCTCTGCCATACTCACGCAGCTGCGGCAGAGGAATTGCTTTTATTTCCCATATTGTAAAGCGCTGCACTGGAAAGATAGAGTGAAGAGGTGAGAATAGATTTTGCATTACCAACACCTACAATTAGCTGTTTTGTAAACCCCAAGTTTGCAAGGGATTGCTGTTAAGAGTGTGAAATGGTCTGGAGGTGCCCACAGCACTCTGCTTTGTCGATATGCAGGCAGCTGACCAGTTGGCTTTTCAGAGCATGAATTAAGTTGCCACCTTGGCTCACTCACAAGCACTGAAAAGGACTGTGAGCCTTAACTGCTCCAGCTCAGCCCGACTCTTTCAGGCTGAAGGATGCAACAGCTTCTGGAACATATGTCAGGGAGTAGGTGTGATGCTTACCTTGGGAATCGCACAGAAAGCTCTGGGGAGTCAAGAGTATTTGGAGAATAAACATCTCCATTTATTTTCATCTCTTATGAAAAGCAGGGCTGAAACAAAAGGTCTCAATCTCACGCTGTCTAAACAGGGTGGAGATGACACGACTTATCTTCTGGATTAAGGCTTTAATCCAGACCGCAATTCAGCTACAGCTGATGCCTCATTTTTCTGACCACAAGGCAAATAGATATTTGGGAAGCGTCTGGTGATCTGGAATACAGGAGAGAGACACTCCCGTGTCTGGCTGCTTCTCCCAGGAGATGCAGCTGGATCTGATGTAGTGCATTACAAGTCTTAGTTTTCCTTAAGCAACAACATCTAAGTACAGGAGCAGTTTGTGGCAGGTTTTGTGTATAAAGCTAGAGGTGGACACAACCGCCTGCTTGCGAAGGAGAAGCAGGAAGGCTTCGTAGCTTTCTGGCATGCAGCATGCTCTTCTCTCAGGCAAGTGTCTGTCTCTCTATAGCAGTCAAAGGAGTAGAGAAAACAACATACCCCAGCAGCATCTCTGTTTAATCTGAACCCTGTGCCATACCACCCTTTACTGCATTCACTTCACTCCGTGAATAAATAAGTGGAATATTAATTTCTTTGTGAAATGATTGAATATTAATGTCTTTGTGAAATTATTGAAAATTGATTTCTTTGTGAAATGATCGAATATTAATTTCTTTGATACACCTGGAGGTCTGAGCACTTGCTGTTGGGGTAGGAGAAAGTGGCTGGGCTGGCATCTGCAACCATCCAGTCTTAAACTGCCTACAAACGCAGAGCCCTCAGGCTCACCGCTCTGTCAGGAACTTTGCTGCTTAGAGACGCTTCTCAAACGTAAAAACACAGTTGCTGAAGGAAGTAACTTAACATGTAAACTGATGTTAGTGTAGAATTCTAAAGGTTTTGTGATAAAGCAAAGTAAGGTCCCTTTGCTGATTTCACCGTTGGTGGAAAAGGACAGGAACCCCCCCCTTTTATCTCCCTTTGTAGGTAGACACGTGTTGCTCCTCTGCTCATGAGATAAACCCTCCGTGGCAGTCGTGGATGCAGTTTGCAAACAACAAAGTGGCTAAGTAGGACCCCCCCCTCCAAATCATATATTGAGAAGGAAAGCTGAAAGAGCTGGTTTATCATTGCAAGGTATCTCACTATTGAGTAACTAAGATGTCAAAGCCATCTGCAGTCCTCTGTTGGTTTTTGTTCAGTTCTTTCTCAGGAAAATAGAATCAAACATTGAAACTGAATAAAGACAGTGAGGGCACGAACAGGTACTTTAAGCTGCCAGCAAGCAGCAAGCTTGGGAAGACACTGGAGTATCTTCTGGGTGACTCTGTATTTACTATTTATATCTTCCATGTCTTCATGTCTTACCTCTGTTGTTACCCTTACCCTGTTGTCACCCTTGTATTTACTATTTATATCTTCCATGTCTTCATGTCTTACCTTTGTTGTTACCCTTACCCTGTTGTCACCCTTGTATTTACTATTTATATCTTCCACGTCTTCATGTCTTACCTTTGTTGTTAACCCTTGGTTCTTATTTCTACTGCTCTACCTGGAGCATTTGTGCTTCAATTCCAAAAGCTCTGGATTTTGAAGAAACAACACGTGTGTGTTTCCCTCTTCTTCTTCTCTTTCAGGTGAGCCTTTTGTCCTTTGGCCCCGTTCCAGTTGCTAACACAACCACAGCCTTACGAAGAGCTGAGAACCCTGAAGGCTAAGAGCCTGGCAAGTCAAATGTGGGATGGTGAGGAAAATGGATTGAACGAGCAGCTTGGTGAAGCGGCTCTTGTAAGTGGTGGTCAATATAGCATCTGCCAAAGAGTGAGCAAGGAACAGGCTAACCAACAGAAGTCTGGCCGAGCCGAGTGGGGATGTTATTGAAAAGAGGCTACTGGATCAAAGGCTAAAGACTTGACAGACTATTTCCACAATTGCCAGGCGTGTTAATGGACGCTGTCGCTGATGCGAATCTGGAAGGCACTAATGGTTCAGAACAGGTCTGGAATACTATATAGGCAGAGCTTTGGGGGAAAAGATGTTTAAAATTGAACAAAATTAGACACAACACTAAAAAGAACTCTGGCTGCAACCTGGGGTTTGATCAGAAACATCAGGTGAAGCTAAAGCCATCCTTACATCAACATCAGCTCACAGAACTCCAAGACACCAAGGCAGTGTATTTGATAGAGATGTAAACATTCATGGCTTCTTCCCGGCTTCAGTGCGTTCCTGCGTTGAGAATGTGGGCATCCTCCAGGTCTGCAGAGCTTGTCTAGCCCGGTAACGACAAAACTGAGGACAAAATACCATCTAGCAAAGAATTAAAACAGAGAGGAAGAAGATTCCACTTCAAAATTGACACCAGACAGAAAAAGTCCAATTTCACCCCAAACTAGAACAGAAAACTAGAAGACAGTCCATCCAACTCACTGGAAATCTGAACTATTAATAACATTTCACCACGGAGAAGGAGAGTGTGGGGAATACACGCGGTTTTAAAGTGGGTCTCTTGCAATGATGCATTACTGTGGTATCAGAGACCTGGCTTCAGAGCCTTTTCCAAGGGATTTAGTAGTTTGGCTAAACTGAGGTAGCACTTCTTCCTTGGGTGCATCTTCAGCTCCTACCAGAAATGAAGTCTGAGCATTGCACTCAGCACCCAGAAGAACTGCCAAAACTCTTCTGTCTGCAGGCTGTGCTATTAACGTGCTGCAAAGCCACAGCCTCACAAAAGCAGTTCCTGAGACGTTAGTCCTACATAAGAGATATGTTAGTGCCATTAGGAAGGGGGAAGCATCACCGTCTTTGTGGTTGTAAGGATAGATAGCTATGAGCTGCCAGACCTGGGCTGCCTGGAGCAGCTCCTGGCAGGCACCTACGAACAGCACGCTGTGGTTGTACGCCGTGCTTCTCAGATTCTAGGGCAGAAGATGCTCCCCTGAGATGTCATGTTTTGTCCATTGGCTTCTTTCTAGTTTATTTGATAAAGGGGCAGTGCCAAGCAGCAAGAAATGTTCTCGACTCTTCCAAGAGACAGTTGGTTGCACAAGGTCCCTTCTGCAGCTTAGTAAAACCCTCACGCTGCTTAACTGCTGAGTTTCTCCTTAGAAGAACAAGCTTAGAAAGATAATACATGATGGTTTTAGTTTTGTTAGCCACTAAAAGAACCCAAAGCCACTCTCCATTTGAAGCCTGAGCTACCCTTCAATACCTAGTGGAGAGAAACTTTTCAGCTATCAGAAAGTCAGAAAAACTGCTGGACCTTTTGGTACAGAAGATCATCCTCTTAAGGATGCTTAATGGCTGGGTAGCAGTCCCCTGTGTGAACATATCCAAGCAATTATAGCTTAAAGTTATACTAATCATGCCTAATAGAGAGGGACTGTTCTCCTGCTGTGTCCCACACTGCTCCCAGATGAGAACTATCCCAACAATTTGGATTAGCAAAAACACTTGTTATACTATTAGCTTCATAACTTTATTAACATCTTTGATTATAGAACAGATGGATGAATCTTAATCATTCTATAATGGAAGATTAAATAGCTTAAATTATATCAATCATATTTAAGTCTTTGCTTAATAAAACAACAATTTAAGTTGGCTCATCAGTAGGGTTTGAACCCAGGGCCTTCAGATTAGCAGCCAAGACTTCCTCCATTAAAAGAGTAAACCCATTAGCTGCTTGCAGCTATACACTTATATCTGTGTACACTAGCTATTAAAACACACGACACACGCTGTGCAAGTGGATTACACATTGAATTTCCAGATTAAGAACTTCTAAGTTCCTTTTGTGCCTCTCAGAAGGAGTTTGTCCCCCTGAAGGGAGCAGACAATGAGATATGGGTCAGTCCTCAGTTATGTTTTCACACAAAGCTTCCGTAAAGACTTCAAAAACCACATCCAGCTCAGTTGTCTTTGCTTCAGAGACACCGAAGAGCCAAAGGCGTGTTAGTTGGTATTTGCATTTTGAGATCCAGAGCGAAAGGAGAGTTAATGAATCCTCGTACCCTTGTTCTGACTGGGAATACAGTAGAATTGTAGGGATGGGTTGAAGTATGTGGTTTGCACCTCTTTCAAGTGAATTGTTTGCTGTAAAGAGAAGTCTGTCAAGAATTTTTATCCTCTGCATCAAATTTTCTGTGCAACCTAAACTTTGTGTAACCTCCGACGTTCTTCATGACCTCCCCTAGGGTCCAACACTGCTTTGCACTACTGACCCAGAATCCAAACTTCAGTTTGTTAGAGCCCTTTATCCGCCACTTTATCATCTGCTTGATCAGGGACAAGACACTGAACTTTATGGAAGATGGCAGATGACACCACCAGCTGGAGACAAGACATTCTTCTCTGAGTATTTAGTCGAAGAGTCGGCTGAGAGTGGTTCAACAAATGTGTGAAAAGGGATCTTAAATCTGACCTGGACATTCCAATGCAAAACGTTTACAATGCCAGCCCTCAGCAGGCTTTGACCTCATGACTGCGTGCAGAGAACGGATTTGTTCATTGTGGTCGACAATGCCAGGCTAACGCCACTAGCGCAGTGCTACGGCTCTGGGACTGGAGGTGGAGAACGGGAAATTAACTATCAGTCACTGATGGAGGGTTTGAGAGTACCACTAGCAGGGAGGTGGTTGGGGCCCCATCCCTGGAGGTGTTTAAGGCCAGGCTGGATGGGGCTCTGGTCTAGGGTGGGGTGTCCCTGCCCATGGTGGGGGGTGTTGGAACTGGATGATCAGGTGGTCCCTTCCAACGCAGAGTGATTCTGATTGTATAACTTCCCCAGTGAAGTGATCCTGCTGTGGCAGGGGGATTGGACTAGATGATCTTTGGGGGTCCCTTCCAATCCCTAATGATTCTATGATTCTATTCTATAAGATGTTTAAGATCTGCCTGGACGTGTTCTTGCGTGACTTGGTCTAGGTGATCCTGCTGTGGCAGGGGGATTGGACTAGATGATCTTTGGGGGTCCCTTCCAATCCCTAGTGATTCTATGATTCTAAAAGCAAAAAGCTCAGGAGCACATTCAGGAACAGGTTTGGCTCTTAGTGGGAACAGAAATTACTAATTCCTCACCCAAAACAGTTCCTGTGGCATCATTTGGCTTCCTTGGGGCGAGGGGGTAGTGGGTGGTCTAAAAGCTGATCGAGCCCTAGCTAACTTTGGAAAGCTCACAGCAAAACACACCATTGCACAGTAGCCCCATCGCTGTGCTAAGGCAGGTGCTATCGTCCTGCCAGCTTTGCACGTTTGCCCATCAGTCCTGCTCGAACTTCTACGTGCACGTGTAAGATTATCTGGAGATGTCACTTCGCTTTATGGTGACACGGTACATCAGCTCTTCCGTAAGCGCGCTCAGTCTCTCCCTGAAGAGAGAGGGGCTTAGCAGGGGTATAGACACATGTTTCCTGCTGATTATACCCTAAGAACCCTTGGAGAACTGATGCATTGATTAGCACAAGTCAGCTGTGCATCTGTGACTTGATCAATAAATTTGTGTGTGGTGGGCTAGCTAATGGCAAGTGTCAGAGTGCCCGTCTGCTTAACAGAGTTGCGGGATACAAGCGTTAATCTATGGAAGGAGTGCACAAGGAACAATTTATTACCTCCAGCTCTACAGCCTGCGCCGTGACACCGACTGCCAAGTAGAGAGGAGGTAGTTCAGCTGTATTACAATAGCAGGTAAATCTGGACGCTGGGGTTTGCTCCAGGTAGTTAAAGACCTGAGTGGAGCATAATGAAGGAGCAGATGTACCACTTCAAGCCAGTATGGTGCATGCGTAGCCTCAGAGGAGTGTTGGAGCACAGAACGAAAGAGAGACACAACTGTGATGAAAAACACAGACCCAGAGGTTCTGAAAGTGTACGTGGCTCCTCGCTTCTCCAAAGGTTCGCGTGCTTTTGCTGTGACTGCAATTCACTTCACTCCCTCAGGATACAGAACTCCTTTACACTCTTGTAAATTATCTTATTTCTTAAAATAGCTTTTCCAGGTGAATGAAGACACTTGACAAAAGATGCCTAAATATGCCTGGATGTATGGGATGAAAAGGAAGTACCTCTGAAAAGAGACAACCTGTGTTGGACTGACCGATCCTAAGCACTGCATACAGCTTTAGGGTCAAGTCCTGAAACTCTGCAGCTGCCAGGAAATCCCTATAGCCAGGGAAATACAAATAGCTCAAAGCTGTCACCTGAGTGAAGTGCAAGGTCACCTGGAGGAACCCTCGTACTTACAGGTTGAGAACTGCTACCTGAATTCAGACCCAACACCTCGGTTTATTCCTTGACATAAAGCTGAATAGGTGGTAGTAACCTCAGAATCTCCTGTAGCAGAAAGTAGTGAGGTGACTGTTCCTTTAAGCAAACAGTGATCAAGTGTAATTGAGCTTTTCCTGCTGGGTTTCTGCTGCACTGAGGTTGAGGAGGAGAGGATGTGCTCTCCTCAGGTACCTAGGTAGTGCTCTTCAGCACTTGTAATACCTCTGGCAGAGCCCAAAAATGCTTCCATTGCTGAGGACTAAGTCTGTGGTCTGTCTAACCCTGTGGGTTTGCTGTTTGCGTGGGAAATCTTTTACGTTCCAGTGTTAGCCTAGCTGTTTGCGCTAGCCGTAGGCTGATGGATTCATTATTAGGCAAACGCTCTCTCTAGGGTTCCCGTGCCAAGTGTCTGTGCTAATTGAAAGGACCCTCTGGGACTTGTTCTCAGTACCACTGGCTCTCTCAGTAAAAGGAGTGCTCCAGCTTCCAAGGCTGCCTTTCATTAAGTGCAACAGATGGGTGGGAGCTGCACTGTCTATGTGGATGTGGAGCCCGTAGTGCGTTTTCTGTATCTCAGTAGTTGTCATGAACTATAAAGACCTCCTGGTCACAGAGGTATAAGGCTCTGAATCTAGAAGGTGGGATCTGAGGTGTGTTGTACTATCAGAACAGGTCCTTCTAGCCTTTTCAAGAGGTCCTTCTGGCTCTTTAGTTTGTCGTCTGCACACCCTTCCTCTGATGGCTGCTCTCTGGTTGTGTCTGCAGTCTAGCCTGTGCAAACAGGCATCCCACCACACCAGGTGAAGACAACAGGCAGACCATGCTGGGGAGCTAGTTAAGTGCCCGAGCCAATCTAGCCTAGAATTCAGACTTGGACAAAGCATGGTGTCAAACGCTGTGGTGTCCATCTCACTGCTGTCTGTGGATGATACTTGCCAGGGAGAAGGTGATCCAGGGGCACAGGTCCAGCAGCCAGAGGGAAGAGAGGTACTTGCAACCTCTTCTGCACATGAAAACGTTTCCTGTTTGATATGCCTGGATGTAGGAAAGCCACAGAAGAGTGTGTGATGGAATCCTATGCAGGGGTCTACCACCTCATGTTTAGACAATTTGCCTTCAGTACCTGCTGTTACTGTATGAAATTGGGAGTTGATGACGTGATGTAGATTTGAACCCTTTTTAGCTGATACCGTGTAGTAGCATCGCCCGTTACGTTACTTTTGGTTATGCTTTCTTACACAACTTCTACCTGAACCTCAAATTTCAGTGGATGGATGGATGGATGGTTCCCAAGAATCAAGACAGCTTTTCATTGTGGTTTTTAGTGTTGCTTTGATTCTGTTCACTCAGCGTATCCGTGGCGGTCTGCCTGATGTTCACCTCCCAAACTGAGTAAGGAATCATCGCTGTAGAGGTTTTACAGAGTTAGAACTTAATCGTATCCAAATCTGGCTCTTTGGGGCATGCCTTGTGGATTAGACTCTTCCATCACGTTGCCTAGCACTTGCACACAGCACCCAAATCCCTCTGGGGAGGTGTGTTTCCCAAGTGCTTAAGGAAGGAATCCTTGCCGTAGGAGCTTCAGAGTTCCAGCTTGCCGTTGGCAATGCATTCAGCTCAGAACTTGCCCTTATACTGTGCGTGCAGACAGGCAAGCTGAAAAGAGGATGTTAAATCTGTTGAATCGGAATGCATCAGAAAGATGATTCTGTGGAAATGCAGAGTAAACCTTTGGAAAGACAGTTTAAAGCACAGTGAGTTTCTAAGCACTTGCACTGCTGGTGAGGTAGCCACCAAACTGAGTTGGAAGATGCTGTATGCAGCTGTCCTGTGAGACCATTCTCCTCAAAACACGTTCAGAAAATGGAGTTCTGACTTTGCAGTGAATGCAGAGATGGATCTGCACAGAGCATGTTTGCACAAATACAGGTTTAAAATGATCTTTGACTTCTTAAGATGAACTCAAACTATGTTTGATAGCTTTTCCCTACAGTGATGCTCTCCACGATGCTCTAGTGGGAGCCGGAGGAAAATCAAAATACAGGAACTGCCAAATGAATGGTGGCCAAGTGCAGTAACCCAGTTCTGATGGTGGCCAATAGCAGGTGCTCAAGTGAGAACTGAAGGAAAAAGGACAAAAGTAGGCTTATCTAACAAACTAAGCAGCATAGGGATGGAATTTTTGCCTAAGGTCTCTCCAGCTGAAACTTCAAGTACTGTAGGATTCAAAAGAATAATCTGTTGTGGTCAACAAGACTCTTTCTCCAACGGATTCAGAAGTAGACACACACACAAACTGTTCCTCTCTCCTGATTTCCATGGAACTTTAGCTTTTGAGCTTGTAGTCGATAGACATGCGAGAGGCATGTGGTATCACTCAGGCTTCTAGATCTGAGGGGGACAACACCAGCTAGAAGAGAAGTCCAGGATGCCAAGCTGTGGAGAAATGAGAATGATGCTCTCCCCTTCCTACTCAACATCATCTACAGGACATGAGGGATTCATGCTGACTTTGTCTAGGCAGGTCTGGACATGGTGGGGGACGACACCAGCTAGAAGAGAAGTCCAGAATGCCAAGCTGTTGAGTAATGAGAATGATGCTCTCCTCTTCCTACTCAACGTCATCTACAGGACATGAGGGATTCATGGTGACTTTGTCTAGGCAGGTCTGGACATGGTGGGGGTCAACACCAGCTAGAAGAGAAGTCCAGAATGCCAAGCTGTGGAGAAATGAGAACGATGCTCTCCCCTTCCTACTCAACATCATCTACAGGACATGAGGGATTCATGCTGACTCTGTCTAGGCAGGTCTGGACATGGTGGAAACTCAAAACTAAGAGGGTCACTGGAAGCTTGTGCCCTCTGCCACCAGGTCGCCTGCTCTGCCAGGGCTAACAGAACCTTGTAACACGGATGATCACAGTCTTCCTCTAAGCTTTAAAGGAGGTGGGAGGATTTTGTTTTGTTAGTGGTGGAGTTGACATGTTAATAAGGTCTTAACAGTTAAATTCTGTTTTGAAAAGATTAATTCCCATGTAGTCTACTGATTGTCTTTCCACTGTCCATTCTCGGGTGACCAGAGCCCTTTTCTACTTCTGTTATTTATAGCAATGGCTCAGATAGAATCACGTCCAACAAGGAGGGCATAGAGGAACCTCCTTACTTTCTAGCACACAGAAAAGCCCCTTTGAGGGAACCAGTCATCCTGTAGGGAAGCTGGGTCAGGCACCTAGTGATAATGAGCACATGAAGGAGCTAGAGAGCTCCAAACTCTGCAGATACTTTTTAACCTAGGCTAAACCATTTTCTTTCCATCCTCAGCACAACTGTTTGCGAAGAGGATGATGACATCCCTCGGGAAAACTCACTTTTTAAGCAAAGTTCTCTTTTGGGAGTTTTCCTCTCTACCATGCCCCAGCGCTGTGTCTCGTGCAGTGCTGCAGCTCTCCGTTGCGACACGATTCCCACTCCTCCCCAGTCCAAGAGAAAGAACTAGAATCCTGGCTTGTAATCTGTCTCACTAATGCTTAAACTGATGCTCACAGCCCTAAGGGCTTAGAGGCAATTTAATTACACTCCATAATTTCAAGTGATGGTGTTTTGTAAATATTTTTAATGCATCATCATTAATGTGCTAAGGAAAGAAATCTATTTCTGCCAGGAAAGGGGGGATAAATCTTCACTATCTCTTTGGTCCACCAGTTTACCTGTAGGATAGAACACCACCTCTGCAAAGCTGTTGGAGACATGTGCTCCCGTTATTATCTCACAGTGATTTATCACTAACTCTAAAGTAGCCATTATAGCCAAGTTCCCTGCTTGCTGCTGCTGCTGCTGCTGCTGCCATTTTGGATCATCTTGAAGAACCACCACACAAACGATAACGTGAGTTCTTTGGGTTTGAGGCTTTTTGCCTGCGCCCGGTTTTCTTGCCTTGCTGCCCCACTTGTCTTTTGCAGGTTGTATGAAAAAGGAAGATGGAGAGAAATGAACCGAGCCAAAGTTACCAGCTGAAACGCAAGGCTGAGAAGGCAAATTCACGCAAAACCTGAGTTCAGAAATACTGAGGGGCTGCTATGAGAAGGATGCTGACTCAGGAAGGTTTCACGGTCAAGGGGAAGCTCACAGACACACAAGGTGTACTGGAAAGACTCGTTCACCTGCACATTTGGGACTGGGCAAGCTCTACTGTCCTTCAGCAGCTTGAAATGGGCATTTGACCCGGTCTGAGCTGCAGCTCTGCCGCAAGCAGCTCAGAATGTCTTCTGGTTGTGAAGTGGGACATCTGTTCTCCGCTCTCCAGCCACTTTTGCAGGTAATGTTTGTTACTTTGCTAGTGTCTCCAGTAGGATTGAGAATGAAGTGTCCTTCATTCTGGAGGAATGGAAGCTGGAAGATGAAGGTGGTCCAAGGCATAAGACCAGTGGAAACTGTAGTTCTCTGCCTTAGCCCGTGGTGCCTGCCTCCTGGTTAAGAAATCAGGGGCTGCATCTCTTCAGGTGAGCTACTACTTGAAATTATGGGTATTTGCTCGTATTTGAGATGAGTCCAGTGTCCCTCTCAGTACAAGGAATCCTTGCTGTGCTGTGTAAACCAAGAAAAACCAACAGTTCCTAAACAACTTACATTGAGCTGAGGCTGAAGAAGAGAGAGAACAGGGCCAGGTTGGGTGAAGTTATGCAGTTGTGTGGCTAGGTGTTCATGTCAAAAATTACTAGAGGCCACTTGAGCCCTTCCTGAAATCTCATGGGTTTTGTTTTGCTGTTAGATACGCTGAATATCTGTGCTGTGTGGTTTCTAGATCTCACATGCTGCATAGAATTAGAGCTCAATTAAGGAGTTTGGTCACAAGATGCATCATCCCCCAGCATGTGAGACAAGGGGGAAGAACGAGAAAGGTCACTACTCAGCTCTTCATTACTGTGCCACCTTCTCCTTTGTTTCTGGTGATCACCACTGCTGTAGCATTTGCTAATAGCTCTGTTACAGAAGATAGTCAAGCTGGGTGCCTCTGCTCTTTCACTGAAAACATCACCCAATGTCAATAACTTCCTCTTTAAGCCTTTTTTGCTAAATAAGATCAATCCTGAACATTTAAGGTAGTTGTTTCCCTTTTGGAAAGGCTGTTTTAGACACATATTTGCCACCACAGGAAATTACTAAACCCCACTCTGTTCTGTGCTCTGTGTTTGACATGAGGTGCAGTGGCAAAATTGTACCAAAATCCTGGGCTGGTTAATAAATAAATAAAAATAATAATAATAAATAAATAATAAATAAATAATAAATAAATAAATTTAAATAATCACCATCAGGTATAAAATTCTCATTGACCAAAGTGGTGGCTACTGCACTGGGACTACCAGAATAGCTTGTGCTTTAAAGCTCTTCAAAGCTTTGAGAAGAATTGCATGTTTTAGCATCTTTCTAAGCTGCTGCATGCAAACTAAGATGCTGAAAGGTTGCCTATAGGTGTTTGCCAGCTGCATTAATTGTACTGTAGCTAGTGCTGTGTGGTCCTAGAGCACCGTGGTGCTTTACCGTGTGTAAGTAAGCCCCGCGCTGCATATTTATCTGCTTCGAATGCTTTATGCTTTTCAGCATCATCTCTCCAGTTATTTTATGTATTAGGTTTTTAGTATAAAATATAGTCATGCAGCACAGAACACCACAGTAGGTTCTCCTAGCAAAAATGCATGAACCCTGTTAGACAGCAGCTAAGGTTAAAAATAGCTATGGTACGGCAGTGCAAGACGGGGGTTTGGGACTTGAAGATCCGCTCTAATTATTCACTAGACCGGTGTGCTTCTGTCATCTTGACCAATTCAGAACAACGCTTGCAAAAACAAGTGACCCTCACTGTCATACATAATGTGGCAGCTTAATTGGCAAGAAGAGGGTGAAAAGTAGGCTAGGAAAACCCTTTGAGACTGATGGAGCATATTTCAGTGGCTTCATCAAGGTAATGTTCCCCAGGTGATTGGAGGCAGCAAATATTTCATCAGGAAAAATATAAAGGTGCTTCAACTAAAGAACCTCAAAGAAATTATGGCAAACACGGTCTTTTGAGGGAGCCTCTCGTATCCTGGGGGTGTAGAGGACAGTAGAAGAAAAGAATTTAATACCCCTACATTACGATGGTGTCGCACCTAAAAATAACTCGCATTTGCAGTGAGGTTTAACCCAAATAGGTTTTTGGTTGTGACATGTGTTGGATCCCCTCACGGGAGGGAAGCAGTCGATAAGTACTTCTGCTCGGGTTAACCCACAGCACGTGTGCCCAGAGCAGAAATGATACCGAGGTACCTTTGGTTCCGTGGTCACAGAGGCTGTCGAGACCCATCACGCTCACCAAAGCTCACGCTTCCCCAATATTTGATCAATCAGATTTTATAAAGGCTCCTTCAAGTGGGCATCATGTAGTCACTATAAGAAGAATTTTAGGTTAAAAACATCACAACTCAAATGAAGACTTCTTTTAAGACTTTCTGAATGCTGAGTAACTGCAGAGAAAGAAGTTCTGGAGTTTCTAGGAAAAACTTCCTGATTCTTTCAGATTTAAATAAACAGGCAAAACTTTAAGCATCAATTTTAAGAGAATTCATGGCCCCATTATAACAAAGTCGGTGTCCCCACATCAGTATAAGTTTACTTACATTTTTTCCATCAGTCTTTTCTGTCCAAGAGACATTATCATGTCATTTTGACTACCATGAGCTGCTGTCTCAACCTAACAAAATGTATGGGAAGCTGGAAAACTCTTTCTCTATCCCTACCTGTGCCCATAATGCAGGTTGTTATCACCAAGGGTCCCATGTTCTTGTAGGCAGGCTAGAAGCTCTAGAACATTTAGACACACTTCGGCACAGCTTAATCATATCTGAAATGGGAATGTGCCAGCTAGTTCCTAATTGCCAGTTAAAATAATTCCTGAACAACTAAAAATATTTGAGGGTAATGGTGTTAGTCCTAGTCTTTGAAACCATGCATTCACATCCCAAAACCTCAGGTATTCCCTAAGGAAGTTGAGTAGTGGAATGGGTCTGGTCAGAGCAGTGTAGGAGAAAGGGACCTGGGGATCCTGGTGGACAGCAGGATGACTATGAGCCAGCAATGTGCTCTTGTGGTCAAGAGGGCCAACAGCATCCTGGGGTGGATCAGAAAGGGGGTGGTTAGCAAACCAAGAGGGGTTCTTCTCCCCCTCTGCTCTGCACTAGTGAGACCAGATCTGGAGTATTGTGTCCAGTTCTGGGCCCCTGAGTTTAAGAAGGACACAGAGCTGCTGGAGGGTGTCCAGTGTAGAGCAATGAAGATGATGAAGGAAGTGGAGCACCTCCTTTATGAGGAGAGGCTGAGGGAGCTGGGTCTCTTTAGCTTGGAGAAGACTGAGGGCTGACCTCATTAATGTCTATAAATATGTGAGGGATGGGTTTCAGGAGGATGGAATCAGACTCTTCTCAATGTTAGGAAGAGGGGCAATGGGTGTGAGCTGAAACATAGGAGGTTCCATATCAATATCAGAAGGAACCTCTTCCCAGTGAGGGTGACAGAGCACCCCGAAAGATCATCCAGTCCAAACCCCCTGCCAGAGCAGGATCACCACCAGACGACGAAGGGCTCCCTCAGCAGGCAGGTGCACGTGAGATGGAGGTAAAGGAAGGTGTACGTGCGGATTCTCAAATCTAGCAGTCTTATTTGCTATCTGTTACTGAGGTGGAATTTAAACATCCTGGAGATGTACAAAGCAGCGTGTCGAGTAGGCACTGGCTCTGAAGTAATTGGCAGCAATGCTGGCTCGTTAGAACAGCTTCTCCTCTGACACGCCAAACGTGCGCTGTATTGAGCTGTTCAATAGTCAACAAGCAGTCGTTGGTCTTTGCACATCACTCGGCAGAGCAAATCAGTGATATTAACCACATGGGTTAGGGCCAGTGCCAGTTGTTTACACCCTAGGTTAGCCAATTCTCTTTCAGTCAATATATTGTCTAAAAACACAACACAAGCAGACTGGTGGGGTGTAGTCCTCATAAAAATCCCATCACTTCTCCACATTCAAAAAGAAAGCAATAAATCATAGATGTGCAACATGCATGGTGCTGTGAAACTGGCTGTAGTTGATTTGAAGGATACAGGGGCTGCACTGCCAGAAGGAACCAGTCGCTGCATTTGTCGATGGCTGTCTTGTAAGAGATACCAAAACCTAGTGTCAGAGGAGCCTGTAATAAAAAGTCCTCGTGGAGGAAATCCCTTAGTGTTCCTCACACTAGGTCGGCTTGTAGGCGGTGCACTCACACTGACAGTGCCCAAGTCCTCCTTCTATGATGAGATCACGAGAGACCCAACGTAGCTTTTCCTCATGTGCTACCTCCCGTTGGTCAGTACTGGATTCTGGCTGCTGCTGCTGCTGCTGCACATCCCTCCTTTCGTTCAGTCAGGTTCTTCTCAACCTCACAGCCTTCCTTAGTGTTTACCAGTATGAATTGAGTCATCTACACGTTGTCACCTCAACGTGCACCTATAATCAAAGATCACTGAAAAATGATAAAGGCAATACAACAAGGTCTTCAGACTACTTGCTGTCTTCCGGTGCCACCACCAAGCACGAGAGTGAGCGCTTGTTCACCCTTACCCGCAGCACATTGCTGGTCACCCCTCAGTTCTGATACAGAAGAGCACTGCATTTCACTCTTGCACTTCCCAATTTCAGTGAGAGCATCTCAGAAATGCAGCCTTGGATCAGTGAATCTCGTGTTCACTCCAGGACAATTACACCTCATATCCTCTTTTTCTCACTGTTAGTTCTGTTTTAAGCACTAAATGCTAGTAAGATGCCTGTATATGCTAAACATACAAAGCCCTGCTGACTTCATCAGCTGGAAGGAGCTAGAGGCTAAGTGGAGACAGGATGATGCTCTCCGAAGGTAGCTGAAAGGACATGAGTCACAATTCTAAAGAGGGATTATGGAGGAAAGGAAAATTAGCTGGTAATATTGGATATTTCTCGATCTCTCTATTCCTAAGCAATGTGTAAGGTCTGGCAAAGGGGAATTCTTTTGTTCTGTACGTAAAGTTTGCCATGTGCCAAGCTGCAGAACTCAGCCCTGCAGCTGAGGGCACAGCAATCTTCCAGCTTGCCTGCTTCAGCCCTCAGCTTTGGACTTTCAGAGAAAGTCCTGAGACTGGTTACCTCCTGAAATGAGTACCTGCCATAATTTCCTTCCCCTCCCAGCCCAGCTCTGCTTTCACTGAGCAGCAGAGAGCTCTGTGAGTGGTGCAGACCCTCCTATGCACCAGGTAGGTTTGCAGGCTGAGAAGCAGAACCACACTGGTTTCCTAGTGGGAGCCTCTTACTGCGGCTCGTTGTCTCTCTACTTTCTCCTTCCCCCATTTACTCTCTGCCCACCAATTATGTACAAACACAGTACTGTGATTTCAGAAGCTTTGATAACGGCATTCTGTCCAAGTTGTGACTTTATATCCTGCTTCGCTTCTGGCCCCCGAAGGTTTTGTTATGCTGCTTTTGGATGCTCTCTCTTGCATAGGAGCCTGCACACCATATTTAAACGTATTTCCACAGTACAGGCATAGGAGAAATTAAAAGCCAGAGCAAAAGACACTCAAAAGATTCAGTAAATATTCACAGTGGCTCCCATCAGAAGTCTGTTTTTCCCGACTCCCACCAGTCTGTGTGTGCAGAGCTGAGCTCCCATGCACAGAACACGCTGTACCACTGTGGGGCCAAAACCAGTGCTGGAGTAGTTACTTGCTTATGATGGGAATCATATGATAAATACATCCCAAATGGTCAGGAGAGCGATTACTGTGCCTTGGCGAGCTTGGGCATTTAAATGTCTAGCCATTCTTCTTTTTTAATGGCTCATTTTATATACAGTACATCATTGTACCACTGACCTTTTCTCTTCTGACTTGTGCTGATGACATCATGAAAATGACAAGATTACTGGGAGCAATGGAAATAGGTGCTTATGGTTGTACAAATTAGCAAAGAGTTGGCAGTAACAGGAGCTACATGATAGGCTACTACACCTGCTCTGGTGCAGATGAGAAGACAACATCACAGCCAGCACAAATTTGCAGTGAGAATTCAGTCAGGAACAAAAGCTCCTGTTTGCCCAGGAACTTCTCCCAGTTGAGGGGGGGTATCTGGTTGCCATCTCTTACAAGGTGTAGGTAAAGCTATTAAAAAAGCCAATATTTACCAACTTTAACAGACGAACAGAACGCTGTCTGTAAATATCTCCTATTCTACATTTGGAGCCGAGTCATATTTCCTAGGCTGAATTTCAGCAATTGCTTCCACATAACAACCTCTCCACTCACTGTCATTCCCATATTCAGTTCTACAGCCACCATAAGCACTGCCATGATCTAACTGGATTCCTGAGGGCTCTAAAGACCTCATAAGAACATAGAGTTCTTGTGCTACCACTTGAAATGCATTGATATTAGTCTTGACTCGGCATAGTGATACCATTAAGCCTGCAGCATAAGTCATTTAGCAGATTCACTCTCATGTGTGAAGTTAAGCATGGCCTTAGTGCTGGGGTCTTGCAAACATCACCATGCATGCTGGTTTACTAGCATGGCACTGTGGAGTATATAGTTAAATGGATGTCAGCTAGCTAAGAGACATGGAAGATCATAGAATCATAGAGCCATAGAATCGTAACGGATTGGAAGGGACCTTCAAAGATCATCTAGTCCAATCCGCCTGCCACAGCAGCATCACCTAGACTAAGTCGCACAGGAACTCATCCAGGCAGGTGATCACACAGGAATTAAAACTTGTGTAATCATACTCTGGTCACAGTGGGAATGAAAAGGGTATTTTCACTTGTGCTACTCAGGGGATCTGCAAGCTAAGCAGACCTCGTCTGGCTCCTGCTCTCAGCATTGCCATCCTCACAAAGCCAAAGAAGCAGACCTGGATGCTGTTTCCTGTTTACAGACTTGTTTTCTGTGCGCTATCAGAAGCTGCCTGTACCCATGAAATGGATGAGGGGAGGATTAGACTGCAGTGGAGTTGAGTTGCATGGCGGCAATTCATGTCTGTAATGGTATCTGTGACTGTCTCTTAGTGAAGTGTTTCTGCTTGTTTCTAGCCACAATTCTTTAATCCTAATTGAATACTGTTTGATATTTGGATGCTGCAGTAATTCAAACTATAGATGAGGTGGTGGCCTTCGTATGCTGTGCTACATCGTGGTTTTCCTACTGTTTCTGGATCTCCCTGTGAAAAGCAGGGGCTATAGGCTTCCTGCCTGGCTTAGCACCTCCCCTGGAAGTGGATCCATGCAGCTGCTCAAACTAATTGGCACATACAGGAAGGGACGGAGCAATGGACTTTTGGAGGGACATCAGCTTTAATGGAGAGAAGCTCATCTTTCTCTGCAGTCAATGAAAAAATAAAGGGGTCCTCTATATTCAGTTCCTGTTTCTCAAACTCCTACATGACCTCTCCAAGATTGCCCTTGAGTTTTCAAGGCTGTTTTTAGCAGGCAGCTAAACACAAGCAAGCTATGGCTGTGCAGCATCAATGAACATCAACCTTCCTGCTGCGAACAAGACTGGCAAGACCAAACAGGGAACTGCCAAGGATCACTGGAGTGCTGCAGTTAAATGCAAGGTAATCTGCAAATGTGCCAATGTATGGAAGCCAGTAACTTTCAGAAATTATGTCCAAATCCCTGGTCTACTTCAAAGTTTCTGAAGTCAGTCAAATTTGTTGTTGGTCAAAGTGCTTAGAACAGCACGTGTGGAAATGGTAACGTGGAGCACTTCAGCATTTCACTCTATATTTGACAGGAGATGCTTCAGTTTGTGGTCTTCATTTGGCTTTGGAAAAGTGTGGGTGTGAGTGTCTCTCTTCATCACACTCCACACAGGCAGCCTGACCAGAGTCACCTCTCAGGTTTTAAGAAGTCCCTCGCTGTATTTAGTTCTTGAGGAGATTGTATCGCGTTGTCGGCGCTTAACACCAGATAATTATTCTGGAGCCAGTCACTCCCATCACAGGTCACAAGTCGCTTCTATTGATGTCAAATCCAATGTTGCATTTATCTCTGCTCCATTCAGGCAAGAGTACAGTTAGGGTCATATATATATTACCTGAGTAGCACAAGAGAAGTAAGACGTTTGAGGAAGCTCTTGAGCAAAGGCAGTGTTGCTTAGTGCTAATTCCTAGAACAGTGATCACAAAAAGAGAGAGAATTTTTTTTAAGTTGCTGTAATTGGGAGATAATCATAGAATCATTAAGGATCGGAAGGGACCTTGAAAGATCATCTAGTCCAATCCCCTGCCACAGCAGGATCACCTAGACCAAGTCACACAGGAACGCATCCAGGCAGGTTTTAAACATCTCCAGTGAAGGAGACTCCACAACCCCCCTGGGAAGCCTGTTCCAGTGCTCTGTCACCCTCACTGGGAAGAAGTTCCTTCTCATATTGATGTGGAACCTCCTAT
>JAOXOE010000602.1:18456288-18491742 GCA_028565055.1 Phoeniculus purpureus
GGTTGGAACTGGATGATCAGGTGGTCCCTTCCAACCCAGAGTGATTCTGATTGTATGACTTCTCCAGTGAAGTGATCCTGCTGTGGCAGGGGGGTTGGACCAGATGATCTTTCGGGGTCCCTTCCAATCCCTAATGATTCTATGATTCCATAAAGAAGACCCCAGACAGCACTGCTGCTGTTGCCTCCAAGCTATAAAAGTGAAGGGTCCGTTTGCACAACACATTTGAAAATATCACAGTATTAAGGAGTTTCTTAAAAGGACTGAAAAGAATCTTTAAGCCCCATGATCCCCTCTGCTAGTTTCACTTTATCCAGAAGTTTTTCAATTACAGCTGTGTGGAATGAGCTCGTACGCTCATCGACCCGGTGTAAGGTCTGGTTTGGAGTTCCCTGAGAGTCACAGAATCAGAGGGATGGGAAGGGACCTCGAAAGACCATCCAGTCCAATCCCCCTGTCACAGCAGGATCCCCTAGATCCAGTCACACAGGAGCACATCCAGGTGGGTTTGAAATGTCTCTAGAGAAGGAGAGTCTCCACAACCCACCTGGGCAGCCTGTTCCAGTGCTCTGAGACCTTCACCGCGAAGAAGTCAAGGCTGCTATGAAACAAGCTGGTCCTGTGCTCTCCCTTTATCCTTCTTCTCCCCAGGTAACCTGAGTGGTCAGTTCCACCACACTGACAATGCTGGCAAAGCGTAGGGTCGGCACCCCCATGCCACTCCCCACCCCATGGATCCAGAGCAGCAAGAGCAGAACAGCGTCTGTAGCTCTCCTCTCCCTCTGAGGATGTGAAAAAGACGCCAGAAAAAAGGCAAGTGGATTAAAAAAGGAGAGTAAGAACCACTCAGCGTCTTTCGAGGTCCCTTCCAATCCCTAATGTTCTGTGATTGTGTGGTTCAGGTGGCGATGGTTTAAGATGAAAGCAGCTCTTGTGCTAGAAGTGAAGCATTTTGTGAGGTCAGGTGTTTAGGAGAGCGGCTATAAGAGTCCTTGGACAAAGCAGCAGGTAGGCTTCAGGCAGAGAATGTCGCTGCAAAATTCAGAGGAAGGCATTGAGACTCCCATTCTGGTGTTGGGTTTTTTTTTCCCTTGCTTAATACTGAAAGGAACTATTTATACTGGGGTTTTGATAGCTTGAGTGCCAGGAGTTCACTCATTTTAGATCAGTTCTCAGATCCCACTGATTCATTTAGAAAGTCATCACTAAATCTGCTTCTGTCTGTGCCTGCTTACATCAACACTTCACGCAATTGTCCTTCATGGACAGATATATTAAACATCAGCCTCTACTCTGCCCCCGTGAGACCCCATCTGCATCCAGCTCTAAAGTCCCCAGTAAGAGAAGGACCTGGAAATTTTGGAGCAAATTCAGAGGAGGCCATGAAAATTATCAGAGAGGAGGAGCCCCTCTGCTCTTGGGACACACTGAGGGAGTTCAGGCTGTCCAGCTTAAAGAGGAGAAGAAGGTTCCCGGGGAACGTTACAGTGACCTTTCAAGCTCTGAAAGGGGCTGTCAGAAGGCTGGGGAAGGCTGTTCCCAAGGGCAAAGAACAATAGGATGAGGGGTCATGGTTTGAAGCTGGAAAAGGGCAGATTGAGGCTGGACAGGAGGAAGAAGTTATTGAATTTGAGAGTGGGGGATCCCTGGGACAGGCTGCCCTGATCTGGGGTGGAGGGTCTGACCTTGGCACCATTCCAGGTCAAGCCCACTGGGACTCTGGGCAACCTGGTCTGGTGAGTGACGGCCCTGCTTGTTGTAGGGGCATTGGACTGGATGTCCTTTGGAGGTCCCTTCCAACCCAACACACTCTGTGATTCTGTGGAAACGCATCTTCCGGAAGCACGATGGAACCTGATCTAAATGGTTAAAAGATAGGGAACCCAGTGCTTCTTTCAGAAGTTTTTTGGGACTGTTTGACCAAAACGAGAGTTGAAGTGAACCCAGGGAAGCCACAATGCCTCACACGCTGCTTCACCTCTCTGACTGACTTTCCAGTAGACTTACCTCCTGTTAATAAATAAACTTGACCACCCCTCCTCACCCTAAGCTTTTAATTCAGGAAAGGACTGGCACATAAAATTACTAAGATTCAGAATAAACAGCAAAATAACCAGGTTTGTGTTATGACAGAGCAACCCAAATAGTTTAGCTGGTGAATTATCCCACAAGGAAAGAAGCTCAAAACTACTTCAAAGCAACTGATGCCCAAGAGGACACATCTAACGATACCTTGTCTATAGAGACAATTGAACAGGGATGAGCCAAGGCTGTTCTATCTGATATATCCAGACAGACACTCAGTGGTAACTGTTTCATTGACCTGCAGACCAGTGGAGTCTCTAATGCCTGAATTGATGAGACAATTGATAATTGTTTTCTTGTAGGTATAGTTCAGTGGAAAATAACTCTCCTGAGTCCCAAATGTAAGTCTTAGAATCATAGAATCATCCCGGATGGAAAGGACCTCCAGGGTCATCAACTCCAGCTGTCTTCCAAACAGCTCCCTAACCCCTAGACCATGGCCTCAAGTGCTTTATCTACTAGCTTTTTCCACCTCCAGGGATGGGGACTCCACCACGTCCCTGGGCAGCCTGTTCTAGTGCCCAACCATTCTCTCAGGAAAAAACTTCCTAACATCCAATCTAAACTTCCCCTGACATATCTTCAGGCCATTTCCTCTCATGCTGTCATTAGTAATTTGGGAGAAGAGAGCAGCACCAGCCTCACTACAGCTTCCCTTGAGGTAGCTATGTAGAGCAACCAGATCTCCTCTCAGCCTCCTCAATAACCTCAATAACTCCAGTTCCCTCAGCTGCTCTCCACAGGGCCTGTTCTCCCGCCGTCTCCCCAGCCTCGTTGCCCTTCTCTGGACCTGCTCCAGCCCCTCAATATTCTTCTGATCCTGTGGTGCCCAGAACTGGACCCAGTACTCAAGGTGTGGTCTCACAAGTGCAGAGCACAGGGGTACCATCACCTCCCTACTACTGCTGGTTACCCTATTCCTGATCCAGGTCAGGATGTCCTTGGTCTTCTTGGCCACCTGGGCACCCTGCTGGGTCCTGTTCAGCCAGCTGTCACCCAACACCCCCAGATCCTTTTCCTCCAGACATCTCTCCAGCCTCTCTTTTCTGTAGACATCAAACAGGTACAATATTGTGCATAAAACTTTCAATTATGTTTGTCTAGCGTTAATTAAGAGAAGTTAACGTATCTACTGGTTTGTCCTATCATTAGCTTGAGGATTTCAAGGTAGCTTCCATAGACAGATGATATTCCTAGGATTAGCAGTCAACGATTTCACATATGAAATCTCTGGAGACCCAGGAACAGAAGCCAGATCATGTGAATCCTGAAGCATCCTCTAGCCACTAGGAAACGCTGCTTAATTAATTTAGTTAATATTTACAATCTGCATAGGAAAACAGAGGTATTTAAATGAGTCCTAATCTAACGCTACCTTGCTAATGACCTGAGCTAAGGACTTGTGATACGACTGAAGAATTGTGAGTTAATTAGAAAGGTATTCAGTATGTTTGCAGATCCTTCACAGAAGACAGATGCTCACCATGATGGCAACCAAGCTCAAATCATTTGTGATAAACCTGAACAAGAAACAGTAATTAATGGCACAGACAGCACATATTTGCAGTACTTGATTGGTTGAAATAGGTGGTCTGAAGTCATCTCAGAAATCACAGAATCACAGAACATTAGGGATTGAAGGGACCTCGAAAAATCATCTAGTCCAAGAGGAACACGTTCAGACCAGCATTTGGAGTCCTCAACAGAGGGACCACCACTGGATTCATTGTATTGTTAGAGAATCATAGAATCACAGAATCACTCAGGTTGGAAAACACCCCTGGGATCATTGAGTCCAACCATCAACCCTACTCTACAAGTTCACCCCTAAACCAGATCGCCCAACACATCTAAGTGACTTTTCAACACATCCAAGGATGGGGACTCGACTTGCACAACCCAATTAATCTTCACAGGCAGGTGGTATTTGAGAGAGAAACAAAGTGTTTTGCAGCTCACAGGTGAGATCTCTCCTTTCACATGGGATTTCAACCTTCAAGATGAGAAATTATTTCAGTCAGCAGGAGACAAAGGGCTGAGATTCAAGTAACATATCTTTCAAATCTTGATCTTAGGCTTTTTTTCCATAAAAGTAATAGTCTTTGTTGTCCGGGAACGTCTCTATCATACCCACCATTAATTTTAGATGACCCTTGGAGGTGAAACAGCCTTACTGGGCTAGACAGGTAAAACCACTTCCTGCAATAGAGCTAGATCAGTTCCTCTGGCAGTTGCCAGACATTAGGATCATGGAATCATTTACAGAATCACAGAACCACAGAATCACAGAGCACTAAGTATTGGAAGGGACCTCGAAAGACCATCCAGTCCAATCCCTCTGACACAGCAGGATCCCCTAGAGCCAGTCACATCGGAACATGGCCAGATGGGTTTTAAACATTTTGAGAGAAGAAGAGTACACAACTCTCCAGTGCAGCCTCTTCCAGTGCTCTGTCACCCTCACTGGGAAGAAATTCCTTCTCACATTGATATGGAACCTCCTCTGTTCCAGCTCACACCCATTGCCCCTTGTCCCACCACTGGATGCCCTTGAGCAGAGCCTGGCTCCATAGTCTTGACATCCACTCCTCACACATTGATCAACATTCATGGGTTCACCCATCAGGCTCCTTTTTTCCAAGCTCAAGAGACCCAGCTCCTCAGCCTTTCCTCATCAGGGCGTTATTTAAAAGCTTATAAACATCTATTTAATCTGTGTTTACTTTTTCCTAGAAGTCCTATGACTTTGTTTCAAAAATTCCGAGACCATGAACCTCAGAGCATGAACTCGGTGCAAAACTCAGGTGTAAAAAAAAATTACCAACTCACTCCATCCCATAAATATTTACAAAATGTGGAATCTTCAGTCTTTTTTTGACGTTCACTTGAGAGTTATGCCTGGATGTGTTTAGAGATCATTTGGATGAGGTGTTGAAGGACCTGGTTTAGGGGTGAACTTGTAAGTTCCAGCTTACACCCATTGCCCCTTGTCAGGCTGGGAATGACCCATAACCTCCTGCTCCAAGCACAGTCAGATAGGAGGTCAAATCAGGTTGCTCTGAACTTCGTCTAGTCATTTCCTCCAAGATCTCCCTGGAGCCTTGAGCAACCTGGTCTAGTGTGACTTTTTCCTGCCCATGGTACTGGGGTAGGAAATCTATGATCTTTAAGGCCCCTTCTGACCCAAACCAATCAATGATTCTAAGATTCTATAAAAATTCCAGCAGCAACTCCACTGCTTTCCTGAACAACCTCTTCCACTGCTCAACAATTCTTGCGGGAGAAAACGGTTCTCCCTCGATGTTCTTTTGCTTCAAGCTTATGCTTGTTGTCGCGTTCACCACACATCGCTGTAAAGTGTGTAGCTCCATCTTTTTTATGACCTTCCTAAAATAATCTTAAAACCTTACAAACCTTTAAATTGACCTTGAAAATTATCTATTCCCAACCCCCTGCCATGGGCAATGACACCTCTCACCAGACCAGGTTGCCTACAGCCTTATACAATCTGGCTTTCAATCCAGGGATGATGGAGCAGCTACAACCTCCCCAGGCAACCTGTTCCAGGGCCCAAGCACTCTCATAGTCATGAAGGTCTTTCTTACAGCTTAGGTCACCCAAAGCCATCTCTAATCCAGGCTCTTTCAAGCCTACTTCCCTCAGCTTCCCCTTACCGAGAGCAAGTGCTCAGGCTCCCTCACCATCTTAGTAGCCTTCAAGCTCATCTATGTCATTCTTGAACTGGTCTGCCCAAATTGGACACTGTTCTACATGCAGTCCTTGATGCCTTCCATTGATCTCTTGGCTGTGGTCCTCTTAATGCAGCTCAGGGTGCTGGAGGACCTCTTTCCTGCTGGAACACACTGCTGGTTCATGTCTAACTTGCTGTCTTCAATGATGCCCAGGACCAAGGCAGATAGTTCCTTCTCAGACAATCAGTCCCCAGCCTGTACCACCACAAGGGGTTATTCCTCCCCCAAGATCAAGACTTCACATTTTTCCTTCTTGAATTTCATGAGGTTCTTCCTGACTCACAAGGGGTTCCTCATAAGGGGTTATTCCTCCTGAAAGATCAAGACTTCACATTTGTCCTTCTTGAATTTAATGAGGTTCCTCTTGATTCATTTCTCCATCAGGTCTAGGTTTCCTATACCTGGTGTTACCCATAAACTTGATGGGAGTGTCACATCCTACAAGTCCTTGATGGAGGTGTTAAACAGGACTAGTCCTTGCCACTTTGTGATATTCAATTTTATTACCACAGAATCAGAGAATATTAGGGATTGGAAGGGACCTCAAAAGATCATCCAGTCCAATCCCTCCACGACAGCAGGATCCAAAAACTATCCTAACCATCCTATGAGACCCATCATACAACATATTTTGAGGTTTTTTACCCCATCCAGATCAAAATGTGTGAGATGACATTTGGTACAAACACACAAGCATCAAACTCACAGGGCTCAGCAATAAATCGACTCGAAATCCTTAAGCTCCCCTAGATACCATAAAATTTGCAAAGAACTCAACTTTGACTTTCGATAGCTACTTTTGAGGATATGAACCATGTTTCTGTCGTTAATAAATATCAGTTAGTAAAATGTCGTTAGTAAATATCAGTTACTATACATCCCAACTCTAATTAATCGATGGTGTTAGGTGAGAAGGAATTAAGAAAAGGATTGCATTAAGCTTAATGAGTAGCAAACTATTAATGACAAACAGTGAAATCCAATACAAAGCGATAAATTCTGAAACTCTGAGAAAATTGAAATAAATTTAACCTTCAAACTTAAATCTTCAAGAAAGTGAAATTTAAAAAATGCCACATTTTAGCAACACAAACCCATTTTCCTTCTCCTGAGCAATAAGCCGCTCTTCTCCACTCCCAAGCAAAGCAGATTCTGAGGGCAGTAGATGTTCTGCTGTACTTTCATGCAAGATTTTCAACAAAACCAGACACATTTATTGGACAGCAGGAGAAGAATTAAACTGCAAGTGGGAAAATCATCCATGGAGATGCTTTCATGAAGATTTCCTACTTAAACTTGGTTACAAAACTATCTCTACTCGAGAAAGAGAAGGATGTGTGTGTGCTTGGAGCAGAGGAGCCTTACCATATCGTGTTGTCTGTTGTCTTTTCCTGATACGATCAAGAAGTAGTTCCACGCCAGCAGCAACAACAGAGCCAGTGGTATCATGTAGAGCTCGAAGTTCCAGACCACAACAATAAAAAGCTAGAAGACAGGACAGCAAAAAGGGTGATTCAAATCAGTGTTTCTTTAAACTCTTGTGTCAAGACCAAGAATTAAAACAATTCTAGTGAAACCCCACTTCTCCTCAGGCAGGGAACTTTTCTGACTGGCCAGTTATTTGTTTGAAGCAACCTGTGAACCCAATGCTTCACACCTGAATCCTTGAAACAGGAAAGTAGATGTAGTGTAGCCTAAGCAGTAGACTAGACTTGGTAGATGAGAAGCTCAACATGACCTGGCAATGTGTGGGTGCATCCCAGAAGCCAACTGTATCCTGGGCTGGATCAAAAGAAGTGTCACCAGGAGGTTAATGGAGGAGACTCTCCCCCTCTACTCTGCTCTGGTGAGGCCCCATCTGGAGTCGTGGGGCTAGTTCTTGTCTCCACAGTACAAGAAGGACCTCCAGCTTTCATGGAGCCTCTCTGCTCTGGCAACAGGCTGAGAAAGTTGGGGCTGTTCAGCCTGGAGAAGAGAAGGCTCCGGGAGGACCTCAGAGCAGCTTCCAGAACCTGAAAGCAATCCAGGAAAGCTGGAGAGGGACCTTTTCCTTGTGATAGGACAAGGGGGATGGGTTCAAGCTCAAAGAGATTGAGGTGAGATTTGAGGCAGAAATCCCTCCCTGTGAGGTGGCTGAGGCCCTGGAACAGGCTGCCCAGGGAGGTTGTGGCTGCTCCATCATCCCTGGCAGTGTCCAAGGGCAGGATGGATGGGGCTATGGGCACCCTGGTCTGGTGAGAGGTGTCTCTGCCCATGGCAGGGGGTTCGCACTGGGTGAGCAATGAGCTCCCTCCCAACCCAACCCAACCCGATCTGGGATTCTGTGATTCTAAGAGGAATGTGAATTGTCCTCTCATGAAGTCATGCTCGTGGGTGCAAAATAGTGTGAAATAGCACAGAAGTTATCCATTTAAGAAAAACAAATTGTTTTAGTGGATAAAAATCAATCTGCTGCTCAGAAGGAAGAGCTTGTTGTCTCCTATCAATGTCACACAAACAAGCAGAAGAAATAAACACAACTAAATCTCATTATCACATCGTTCATGAGAAAATAATACCTCTAAAAGGTAAGAACACACAATGAAAGCACAGTAAAACTGTACTGACCACAGACTCATTAAAAATGGGCTAAAAGGATGGTGAGAAGCCCCCTAATCCCAGCCCTTCAAAAGCTTTTCATTTGTGAAGTGTTTCATCAGAACTCCAATTGCTCCAGGGCTGGAGGCTGCAGAGGCCAGGTTAGATCTTCCAGAGACCTGCATGCTGGTAACCAGGGCTTGTCTCCAGCACTGGGACCACACAGGGATCGCACCCCAGGAGAACTCATCTCACCACCAGCTCTGACTAGCTTCACACTCAGCTTGTGAAGTCCTAAGCAGTTGCTGGAAACCTTCAGCTGTCTGGCAGAGCCATGTCCAGCCAGATACTGCTCAAAAACCAAAATCATTGGCTTGAAGGGAAGTTCTAAAAATATTTGGACTTAGATGGGGCCAAACTAAAATAATTTTTACATCCAGTTTTATCTGTGAACAAAACTCCACTTATTTTAGCCAGCCCTAGCCACAATTTGGGGGTGTTATCTTCTAACAAAACACAAACCAAACATGGATGTGTTACAGGAAATCACACTGTGTTATAGAATTACAGAATCATTGGAAAAGACCCCTGGGATCATCGAGTTCAACCATCAACCCTACTCTACAAGGTCACCTCTAAACCAGATCCCTCAACACTACAGCTAAGTGGCTTTTAAACTCATCCAGGGATGGGGACTCAACCACCATCCTGGGCAGCCCATCCCAGTGCCTGACTGCTCTCTGTGGGAAGAATTTCTTCCTGATGTCCAGTCTAACCCTATCATGTTGAAGCTTGAAGCCCTTCCCTCTGGTTCAGTCACTAATTACAGTCACTAATGACCTGTGAGAAGAGAGCAGCACCAACATCTCTACAGTGTCCTTTCAGATAGTTGTAGAGAGCGATGAGGTCTCCTCTCAGCCTCGTCTTCCTCAGACTGAACAGCCCTAACTCTCTCCATCTCTCCTCATCAGATTGATTCCCCAAGCCCTTCTCCAGCCTTGTTCCTGTGTTCAATGTTCAACAGCTGGAGACACATCCAACAATCCCACCAACCCCTTTTCACCCAAATCCTTAAAATCTTGAATATCTCTATTTTTAATACCTTCCAAAATGAGCTAAGGGGTTCTGCCCTGCAGCCAGCAATCCTAAAGCGAGGCCAACATGTAGGTAAACCCCAAACAGGCTCATTTTCCCAAATGAGTCACCAAATGGTTGTGAAGCTGAGAACAAAAAAGGTATTTTAATAGTCTTCTGGTAGACTTTTTGTTTAGAGTTAAAACAAAATGCTCTTATCAAACACAGGCTCCCACATAGAAGAAAAAATAATCTGCATTTTAAGTAATCTCCTCTCTCAAGACAGCTAACTCATGTCACCCCCTACTTCCTACCACTGAATGCCATGTGAATGGGAGTTTGGAGAGACTGCAAGACAA
Source organism: Phoeniculus purpureus (assembly GCA_028565055.1). NCBI lineage: Eukaryota > Metazoa > Chordata > Aves > Bucerotiformes > Phoeniculidae > Phoeniculus > Phoeniculus purpureus. The sequence continues at coordinate 18,466,136 of JAOXOE010000602.1, forward strand.
ACTTGATAAATACCAAAAGAACTAGAAAAGCGCTGTGTGGGACGTCCATTAGAGGACACCGGCGCTTCTGAGTTAACAGTTAATCTGCTAGAAAGCTGCCTCTGTTCAGTTGTTCAACTTAAAAGGAAATCTGTTAGGAGTCATGGAATCATTCTTAGAATCATAGAATCGCTCAGGTTGGAAAAGACCTTCAAGCTCATCAAGTCCAACCCTGAACCAAACTGCCCCATCCCACTGCTGAACTCCGTCCCTAAGCTCCAGGTCTCCACAACTGTGAGACACGGCCAGGGATGGCCATTCAACCTCCTCCCTGGGCAGCCTGTTCCAAGACCTGAGTGCCCTTTCCAGGGAGAAGATTCTCCTCAAGGCCAACCTCAACATCCCCTGGGGCAGCTTGTTTCCTCTTGTCCTGTCCCTTGTTCCTTCTGAGAAGAGACGAACCCTCACTTCTCTGCACCCTCCTGTCAGGCAGTTGCAGAGAGCAATAAGTGCTCCCTTGAGGCTCCTTTTCTCCAGGCTAACCAGCTCCATCTCCCTCAGCTGCTCCTCACAAGGTTTGTTCTCCAGACCCTCTCCCAACCCTGTTGCCCTTCTCTAGACCTGCTTCACCCCTCAATCACAGAATCATAGAATCCCTGGTTTGGAAGGGACCTCCAAAGGGCATTTGGTCCAACCTCCCTAGACCAAGCAGAGCCACCAGTCCCCAGAGCAGGTTGCCCAGAGCCCCATACAACCTGACCTTGAATGGCTCCAGGGATGGAGCCTCAACCCGCTCTCTGGGCAGCCTGTTCCAGGGATCCCCCTCCTTCAGATTCAACAACTTTCTCCTCCTGTCCAGCCTTACTCTATCCTTTTCTAGCTTCAAACCATGACCCGCTGTCCTATTGTTTCTTGTACTGAGGTACCCAAAACTCACCCCAGTACTCCAGGTTCTGTCCTCACCATGGTAAGGAGAAAAAAGCACACAACTAGTTGTAGAATTTGAGAGTTTTTACATGATGTTGCTAAACCCCCTTCTGCAAGGAAGACCTAAGAGGAACTGTTGTGGTAAATTTGACGTAGGCAATTTACAACAGAACTCGCATCTCAGAAGAAAATCAAACGCTCCTTGCACCCTTTAATGCCAGGAATTCCTTGGGTCAACAGATACAGACTGAATGATGTTCTGGAGGTTCACAGCAGCACCAAGAATCAGAATAGCAAATACTGGAGATTTCCTGTTGAGGAATGGCAGTGCCTACAGTAATTCTTTGGTTGGAAAGATAATCAAGAAATATCCAAACAATCTCTGGCTCCAGAGAAATGAAGACATCAACCTAGAAAATCTCAGTAGATAGAAACCTGACCAGAGAGTAAAGAACATGGTCTTCAGGTACCCTGTACTTAGGAATATCAGGGAATTCTCATCCAAACCCTCCTACCCTCATGATCTGAGTGTCAAATCTTCCTCAATACTATTTATTCCTTAAAATAATGTACTCACAGGATCACAGAGCATTAGGGATTGGAAGAGACCTCGAAAGATCATCCAGTCCAATCCCCCTATCACAGCAGGATCCCCTAGATCCAATCGCACAGGAACATGTCCAGGCAGGTTTGAAATGTCTCCAGAGAAGGAGACTCCACAACCCCCCCTGGGTAGCCCCTTCCAGTGCTCTGTCACCCTCACCATAAAGAAGTTCCTTCTCACATTGGTGTGGAACCTCCTGTGTTCCAGCTCACACCCACTGCCCCTTGTCCTATCATTGGGTGCCCCTGAGCAGAGCCTGGATACATCATTGTGACACCCACCTTTCTGGCATATTTATAAACATTCATGGGGTCACTTCTCAGGCACCTTTTCTCCAAGATCAAGAGACCCAGCTCCTTCAGCCTTTCCTCAGCAGGGAGATGCTCTGCTCCCTACATCATCTCTGTGGCTCTGCACTGGACTCTCTGCAGCAGCTCTGTGTCCTTCTGGAACTGAGGGGCCAGAACTGGCCGCAAGATTTTCGATGCGGTCTCACCAAGGCAGAGTAGAGGGGGAGGTGAATGTCTTCTGATCCACCCCAGGACACCATTTGCCTTCTTGGCCAGTAGAGCCCACTGCTGGCTCCTGGCTGTCCTGCTGTCCACCAGGACCCCCAGGTTCCTTTCTCCTACTCTGCTCTCCAACAAGTCAGTCCTCAACCTTTCAGAAACATGGATCACCTGCCATGTGCTGGAGATGATTTCCCTGACCTGCCATCTGACTTTGTATCTTGTCTGGCTGAATTACCCCCTTTCAGGCATGTGTTATCCAGGCTCTAGGAAAACAGGGCCTCTACTCAAGCGAGGTAGCCTCATGATCTTCTCCAGGAGAGAAACACACTTGGGACATGCATGCAGAAGAAAACAAGGAGATTCCCATTGTTAGACATTAAAGATGAGTAAAACCTAAATCTAGTGGACAATGACAAGAAAGATCCAAGGACTCAGCTCTTAGGACCTGACAGCTGGGGGAAAGGGAAGAAGGGATATGAAAACCTTCCCTTCGTGCATGAAGCGGAAGAAAATCTACATATCCATAGGAAAGGCATAAAGGTTCTGGAGAGGGGGCAGAGAAGCGCAACTGGGCTGGTTAGGGTCTGGAGAACAGGGCTGATGAGGAGAGGCTCAGAGAGCTGGAGGTGTTCAGCCTGGAGGAGAGGAGGCTGAGGGGAGACCTCACTTCTCTCTACCACTACCTGAAGGGAGGTAGAAGTGAAGTTTCACCTCTTCTCCCTAGGGACTAGGGGCAGGACCAGAGGGAACGGGGTCAGGTTGTGCCATGGGAGGATCAGGTTGGATCTTAGGAGAAACATCTTCCCAGAAGGAGTAGGGAGCCCTTGGAATAGGCTGCCCAGGGAGGTGGTGGAAGCACCATCCCCGGAGAGGTTCAACAACCAGACAGCCAGGGTGTCTGAGGAGATGGGTTAGTGGTTGGGTGTTGTAGGACAGACAGTTTTACTTGATGATCTTGAAGGTCTTTTCCAACTGTGATGATTTTATGATTCAGCAATTACATTAGTACAGGGAGGAAAAAAGATTCAGAAAAGCTAAACCCAAGAATAAAAGGGCATTTCTGAGGCTTGCTCACACCTACAAAGCATCCAGTGGAACCTGGACTTCATCTGGCACAATCTCTTCCAAGGAAATAATGGCTCTAACTCTGTCTAAAAAAAGGATCCTCATCGCTACTGAAACAAGCCAACTATTTTAAGGGAGGAGTGGGAGTCTCAAAGGTTACAGTTTAATATAGCTGCCATTTCCTACACAGAGGAATATAAGGGAGGACTTTTCTTCCTCTCCCCTCATGAGATCAAGATTTTCAGAGTCGCAGGCATGAACTGGCCATTTACAACATCCCAACGGTTGATGCTCTTAGCGAGAGGCACAGGCATTAAACGATCGTTCGGGGAGACGCACGGCACCGTCTCTGGCACGCGGCACTTCAAAAAATAATTTAAGTTGGAATTTTGAATATCCTATTCTTTCGCAAACTACAGTATATTTTAAAAAGAAACCTCATCCAAAATGATTAACACTTCCTACTGTTCGGGAAGAAAGCCTGCCCTTTCAGACTAGCAGCTGTGGATCATTAGCTTTCCAGTGATGAGATGTGTTTGATGAGTATTTTTCTTTCTAATTAAGAGATGAGATTCTCTATTTGACTCTCTCTTCAGACAGAAGTGAAGAGAAAGATTTCTGCCTGTGTGGAAAGGCCACACTCCACAGAACAATTATTTCAGATTTCTTTTTATCTACCTCCACCCAATTTCATCTCATTTTTAACAGAGCCCTGGTTGCACCCACAGGCTTCACAGCGTTAACCCTTGCATTCCCCAGACCTTTGAATTTTCCCCTTCTGCTTCCACTTGGACTGTCAGCAGAGAAAAGCATGTGGATATGGGAGCTCTACACACGGCAGACCCTGACCCACACCCTTAGGTGTAGGAGAGATCAGAGCACACGATGAGGGAGGCCTGTGGTCAAGAGATTGGACAAAGAGGACTCTTCATGGTCATTGAGTCCAACTGCCAGGTCCTCACTAACCCCTGCCCCTCAACACACATCCCCATGGCTTTGGGACACTCTAGGGACAGGGACCCTTCAGCTGCCCTGGGCAGCTGAGGCCAGACTGGGGGAACCCTTGTAGGGTAGAAATTGGTCCTCAGGGCTAACCTCACCCTCCCTTGGGTGACTTGAGGCTGTTTCCTCTGATCCTGTTGCTTGTCCTGGGGAGAAGAGACCAACCCTCAACTGGTTCCAACCTCCTGAAGTTCAGGCAGTTGTGGAGAGCCAGAAGGTCTCCCCTGAGCTTCCATCTCTCCAATTCAAACCCCCAGTTCCCTCAGCTGTTACTCAGAGCACTGGCGCTCCAGATCCTTCCCCAGGTCCACTGACGTTCTCTGGACTCACTCTGTCCCCTCCATGTCTTCTGGTAGTGACTGAAGGGCCAGACCTGACCCAGGACTTGAGGTGGTGGCTTCCCAGTGCCCATTCCATGGGGATGATCCCTGTCCTGGTCTTGCTGGCCACACCAGTACTGACACAAGGTAGGATGTCACTGACCTTGTTGGCCACCTGGGCACACACTGGCTCAACTTCAGCTGCTCGTGACCAACTACCCCAGGTCCTTTTCCCTGAGCAGTTTCCAGTCACTCTGCCTCAACCTGCAGCAGTGCAGGGCTCAGTGACCCAAGGGCAGCACCTGGTACTTGGCCTTGATGAAGCTCATATATTTGGCTTGGGTTCATCAATCTGGCCTTTCCAGATTGCTGTGTAGACCCTCCTGACCTATCAGCAGATCAGCACTCCCATCCACCTGCAAACTGACTGAGGCTGTCCACAGTCCCTTCATCCAAACATACAGATCACTGATAGAGATGTTGAAGAGGTCCCAGTATCGAGTACTGGAGGACACCACGTGCGATTAGACACTAGCCAGGATTAACTCCATTCCCCACCATTCCTTGGGTCCAGCCAACGAGACATCTTTCTATCCAATAAACAACACCCTCACCCAAGCCATCGCAGTACGAGGACATTGAGGGGCTGGAGCGGGTGCAAAGTAGAGCAATGAAGCTGGCAAAGGGCCTGGAGGACAGGTCTGATGAGGAGAGGCTGAGGGAACTGGAGAAAAGGAGACTGAGAGGAGATCATATTAGTCTTTGTAGCTACCTGAAAAGAGGGTGCAGAGAGGTAGGGGTTGGTCTCTTCTCCCCAGTCACCAGTGATAGGACAAAAGGAAATGGCCTCAAGCTGTGTCAGGAGAGAGGGTTAGGTTGGACATCAGGAGCAACCTCCTCCCTGGCAGGGTGGTCAGAGATTGGAACAGGCTGCCCAGGGATGGGGGGGAGTCGCTGTCCCTTGAGAGGTTCATACACTGAACAGTTGTGGTCCTGGGGGGACAGGGTTTAGTGGGCAGGGTGGGGTTGGAGTGTTGGTTGGACTGGGTGAGCTTGGAGGTCTCTTCCAACCTGAATGATTCTGTGACTCTATAAGCAGTCAGTTTCTTCAGAAGGTGGCTGCTGGAAATGGTGTGAAAGGCTTTACTAAGGTCCAGTTACACAACAACCACAGCACTTCCCTCATCCACGTCTTGTTGTAATAGAAGATCAGGTTAATCACACAGGACCTGCTTTCACAAGGCCACAATGACTTTATGAAATGGGTACTCCAAAATGTCATCCATTTCATAAATAGGATGGTGAAGACTCCATGAGTTAGCCCGGAGACCCCCATGCTGATTCAAGGATGGACATGACACTCATACTACAGAATTATCTCCAAGCTGTGGTTTTCTCTGCTCACAGAATGATCTTACAACTTTATTCACACACTGCTTGCACTAGATGCATGGAGGTCCTTGTGGAGAGTAGGATGACCATGAGCCAGAAATGTGCCCTGGTGGCCATGAAAGCCAATGGCACCCTGGGGTGGATCAGAATGGGAGTGGTTAGGTTAGCAGACTGAGAGAGGTTCTTCTCCGCCTCTATTCTGACCTGGTGAGACCACAACTGGAATCTTGTGGTCAGTTCTGGGCCCCTCTGTTCCAGAAGGACACAGAGCTGCTGGAGAGAGTCCAGTGCACAGCCACAGAGATGATGTAGAGAGTAGAGCATCTCCCTGATGAAGGAAGGCTGAGGGAGCTGGGTATCTTGAGCTTGGAGAAAAGGAGCCTAAGCGGTGACCCCATCAATGTTGATCAATACGGAAAGGGTGGGTGTCAAGGGGATGTATCCAGGCTCTGCTCAGGGGCACCCAATGATAGCACAGGGGGCAATGGGTGTGAGCTGGAACACAGGAGGTTCCACATCAATGCGAGAAGGACCTTCTCCCAGTGAGGGTGACAGAGCACGGAAAGGGGCAGCTCAGGAGGGTTGTGGGGTCTTCTTCTCTGGAGACGTTTCATGAAGCACAGGGCTTGGGGAGTAGAAACTCCAAGTACCACACGGCTAATGAACAGAGACGTTCTGGCCCTTGTGGGATGGAAGCCGTGGGAACAGAACGCAGAGACTTAGGTGGAAACTTGCAGCTAGCCAAGCAATTGAACACTGAAGATAGTCTGGACCACAAGAACACAACCAAGGATATGAAACCAAGGACTCAGCAAATCTTACAACATAGTATTGTGTAAAACCTAGATGCTATGCTAGGAAGCTCTTGCGGTGTTGTGTGGCCAGAACAAAGTAGCCCTGTTTGTACAGTAACGTGTTTTAGACCAACAGGATGTTTTGAATAGCTGCGTTAGCTGTTTATGGACAAACTGATGAACCAACGAGCTTGGTGCATGCTGCCAGCCTAATTCTGTATAAACTAATGCTTGAATACAATAGACAGACATTTTGCTTGCATCAAGCTGGGTCCCGTCTCTCAATCATGCCAGTTTCAAACCCACCTGACCATGTTACTGCACAACTGGATCTAGGGGATCTTGCTGTGGCAGGAGAATCATAGAATCATTAGGGATTGGAAGGAACCCCAAAAGATCATCTAGTCCAATCCACCTGCCACAGCAGGATCACCTAGGCCAAGTAGGATTGGACTGGATGATCTTTCAAGGTCCCTTCCAATCACTAACGTTCTGTGATTCTGTGATCACCCAAATCTCGTGGAAAAGCAGATGTTGGCTTCACAGCATTTTGACACCATCACAGATCAGTCCGATGTCTGCAGCTCCAAACATGGTGCTTAAAGACAAGATAATTCACAGAATCACAGAATTGGAAGGGACCTCGAAAGGTCATCTAGTCAAATCCCCCCACAACTTAAAGCTTAAAAGGACAATCACATTTCCCAAGGCTTTGTCCCTCGGAAATTCTATAGTGACTTACGGTGGAGAAGGTACTTTCATCTTAAAGCCTGTGCTGCAGGTGCTTAGAACTTCTAGAAAAAAATATGGATGTGTTCTGTGTGACTTGGTCTAGGTGATCCTGCTGTGGTAGAGGGATTGGACTGGATGATCTTTTGAGGTCCCTTCCAATCCATGATGATTCTATGATTCAGTATGTTCTCAGAAGACCAGAAAGAAGGAGAACAAACCCACAAATCTACAAGACACAGACTGTCTGGTGAGTTCTGCAGGTGCTGAGGCTGCAGTACGGTCCTGCACGACGTTTATACTATGAAAGACTTGAAAACACTTTTCATGGGACCTTGGAGATTCAGTAGCTACTGCCATTACAGAAGTAGTCAGTTCCTTCTGGCGACCAGGGCTCATCTCATCTCGTGTGACATTGCTACTAATAACATTGCGCAGGGGGTTTCTCTTTTGGCTGTATCAGATCTCAAACCCTCCAGCACTGATGTAAGCAGTTATGGGAATCCATTTCAGAGGTGGTGCCCTCACCCAAGTAACTCTAGAAGAAATGTGCCTTGACAACCTTCTCTAAAGCCTCCTCCAAGAGGGTTTTTTTCTTCCCTACAGTCTTGCAGTTTCAGCTCAAATTACCTGAGCGCCAGGAGAAGGTGCTGTCTGAAATGTCTGAGCCTAAACCACATTATCTGTTACCCTGCTTCTTTAATAGGCAAAAGTCAAACCGGAACACAGAAAAAGCAGGGAATGTGTACAAAAACCCCACAGAACTCATGTCATTCCTACCTGCGTACCCTGACAGATTCCCAGTGCAGCTTTGGATTAGTGATGGTTCTCTGATTTTAATGCCCGAGGTCTTGGTAGTCTGAGAAATGCAGAATAATTTATATGTCTGATCTTCTGAGAACTTTTTCTTCAATTCACATGATTTTCTGCATCTTCCACCTCCTTGCTGGAGTTAGAACAAATCCAGCCCACTGTGAGTTAGGTATTTTTTACTGCTATTCTTCCTATTGAAAGAATTTATCATTCTTTCTATTTCTTAATGTAGAAAAAGGACAAACTTACGTCATAAACAACCACAGAATCACAGGATATTAGGGATTGGAAGGAACCTTGAAAGATCAGCCAGTACAATGCCCCTGACACAGCAGGATCCTCTAGATCCAGTCACACAGGAAGGTGTCCAGGAGGGTTTTAAACATCTCCAGACAAGGAGACTCCACAACACCCCTGGACAGCCCCTTCCAGCGCTCTGTCACCCTCACCATCAAGAAGGTCCTTCTCGCACTGATGTGGACCCTCCTCTGTTTCAGCTCACACCCATTGCCCCTTGTCTTGTCATTAGATGCCACTGAGCAGAGCCTGGCTCCATCCTCCTGACACCCACCCTTTCCGTATTGATCAATATTGATGGGGTCACTGCTCAGCCTCCTTTTTTTCCAAGATCAAGACACCCAGCTCCTTCATCCTTTCCTCATCAGGGAGCCTATTTAAAAGCTTCAAAACTTCCACGTAATTGCTGTTTATTTTTTCCCTAGAAGTCTCATGACTTTGTTTCAACAGTTCCAAGAACATCAACTTCAGAGCACAAACATCGCAAGATCTAGGCGTAAAAAAAAATTACCAACTCACTCCATCCCATAAATATTCACAAAATGTGGAACTTTGAGGGGTTTTTTTGACATTCAGTTAAGAGTTTCTGAGCTGCACTACTACAGCTGCACAGTGAGTATCCAGGTTAATACTAGAAGGATAAAACACAGTTAATAGAGGCCATTCCCATGCAAACATCATCTTGCCATTCTCAGGGCACATTGACACAGATTTGCTCTCTCAGACCGCTAAGACACAGACAAACTAGGCGAAATTGATAGTGTTCTTCCTATGAGCAATAGCACCTGGCATCAGGTAACGAACCCAACAAGGAAACATTAGATCAAAGGGATGTCTGAGATCTGGGCTATTAGGTTCATCAAGCCTTCATCCCATTTTAATTCAGCATTTTCTCAACAGTACCCAACTGTTCAAGGAATGACCCATGTCTTTGTTTCAGCAACGTTACCTAGAAGACTGTTCTACACACTAATTATTTTCCAAGTAAAAAAGCGCTTTTAATGCCTGTCCCACCTTGATTTTGCTTTGCTTTAATATGCAACTCCTAGGCTGACTTATTCTGCCAAATCCAGTAGTCACCAGCCTTAAGCCTCAAGCTATTTTCTACTTCAAATAGTCCGATTTTACCTCCTTTTAAAAACAAAAATGCACCTTGGGACTCAAACCATTGCACACACCTCTTACCATCCCGGAAATCATAGTATGATTCAGGTTGGAAAAGACCCCTGGGATCATGGAGTCCAACCATCAACCCCACTCTACAAGGTTGCGCCTAAAACACATTTCCCAACACCACATCTAAGTGACTTTTAAACTCATCCAGGGATGGGGACTCAGCCACCACCCTGGGCAGCCCCGTCCAGTGCCTGACCACTCTTCCCATGAAGAATTTCTTCCTGATGTCCAGTCTAACCCTCCCCTGCTGGAGCTTGAAGACCTTCCCTCTGCTTCTATCACAAATTCCCTGTGAGAAGAGCCCAGCATCAATATCTCTGCAGTGTCCTTTCAAACAGTTGTAGAGAACAATGAGGTCTCCCCTCAGCCTCCTCTTCCTCAGACTAAACAGCCCCAATTTCTCCATCTCTCCTCATCAGATTGATTCTCCAGTCCCTTCCCCAGCTTCGTTGCCCAACTCTGCCCTCGCTCCAGCCCCTCGATGTCTCCCTTGGACTGAGCTGTCCAACACAACGGCATGGAGAGTGGGTTTGAAGTGCAAATGTGCCACTTCAAAAGAAAAATCTCAATTGCTGATTGTGCAAGAAGTCCAAAATCACAACAGGGATCATTAGATAACCACAGATATTCATCCGTAGTGGACTACCCCCTTCCTTCCTTACAGCTTGAGCTCCAAGGCTCATCGGGATGACATTGCAGAAGTCTTGGTGCTGGTTTCTTCTCACAGGTCGTTAGCGACAGAAGCAGAGGGAAGGGCTTCAAGCTTCAACAGGGGAGGGTTAGACTGGCCATGAGGACGAAATTCTTCCCGGAGAGAGTGGTCAGGCACCAGGCTAGGCTGCCCAGGGTGAGGGTTGAGTCTCCATCCCTGGATATGTCGAAAACTCACTTAGATGTGTTGTTGGGGAATCTGGTTTAGGGTGACCTTGTGGAGGAGGGTTGATGGTTGCCCTTGATGATCCCAGGGGTGTTTTCTAACCTGAATGAATCTACTATTCTGTGATTCTATGATTGTGTTCTGAAGGGTCATCTCACAGAGTTGGATTGTACTGCCTTTAGTATGTTGATGGCACCCAGGCTTAAACTTAGTTACCTGGGGTAAATCCAGTGTTTGGAAATACCTGCAACAACATACTGGTTTCTTTGATGTCCTAGAGATGCCAACTGCTCACACAAAACCTTTCGGGGGGTCTGTATCTTGACTTGGAGCTGAAATTAAGGTTGAATCACACAATCTTTCTACTTCCTCTCTTTCTGCTCATTTTAAAATGATTTTGTTATGTTTTGGATTGATTTTGTGTGATTTTTGGAAGAAGGAGGCACCAAGGAATAGGATTACAGAAGAATCACTAGAAGTCACTAGAATGACAGAATTACAGAACATTAGGGATTGGAAGGGACCTTGATAGGTCATCCAGCCCAATCCCCCTGCCACAGCAGGATCCCCTAGATCCAGTCACACAGGAAGGTGTCCAGGAGGGTTTTAAACATCTCCAGAGAAGGAGACTCCACAAACCCCTGGACAGCCCGTTGATGACAACATTCAGTCATTTAAGTCACACACACTCACTCCTGCTTCCCTAGCTGTTTGCTAAAGTCTTTTTTACATATTAGGACCAATTTCAGAAGGTGCCACTTCCCACTGCCACTTGACATCAACCGGCTTGGTCTAATATTGGCTTGTGCCAACCTTGCAAGACACTGGTCAATCTTAGTGAAGCCTCTAGTCTGATTTTCAGAGTTGTGGTTGGTGACCTGACTGATTGTGGTGTGTTACGATGTCTGGAGTCTTCACAGAATCATAGGATCATTCAAGCTGGAACAGACCCCTGGGATCATCGAATCCAACCATCAACCCTACTCTACAAGGTCACCCATAAAACACATCCCCCAACACCACATCTAAACAACTTTTAAACTCATCCAGAGATGAGGACTCAACCACCACCCTGGACAGCCCAGTGCAGAGCCTGACCACTCCATCCGGGAAGAATTTCCTCCCGATGTCCAGTCTAACCCTCCCCTGATGGAGCTTGAAACCCTTCCCTATCGTTCTGCCTTGGTTGGGTATAACACAAGCCTGGGATTTGTTTGCCTTTCACTGAAGATTTTTCTTAAGTGGCCCACGCTACAAGTTGTCCACACAACAGGAGAAAACATCTTTCCACCATTTGATGTAATTCTTTGTGAATAAATTTTTGTTAATGATAATCACAGTTTTCAGCTGTTTTACCACTCGTCGTAACTTCATCTCCCAGTCCCTCTTGTAATTTTCTAATTTTCTCCTTCACTGATCTCAAGGCTTCCTGTACAAACCTCAAGTATGAAAATTTCCCGAACTGTGCGTAGCATCTCTACTGATTTCTGCCTGTTTCTATCTGCAACTCTGATACTATTCCGGGGCTGATATTATTGACTTCTCACTACTCTACAGTGGTTTTTTCCCCATGGGTTTCACACAGTGTTTTCCTCTTCCATCTTGAATTATCTGTTTACATCTATTTAGGTGCCAGAGATTCCTGCACGTTCATGTGCTGGGTACACATCTTTACTCAGTACTTACAACACTCCTATGCAGAGCAAGACTGCCAGGTTGTAGAGTGAGAAGTCAGCAGAGAATATGAACGTAGACAGGAGAGCAAGGCAGCTCCAGGTGCCTGAACAACCTGAATTCTGTAAGACCATCCCTGGGCTGAGGCCACTGAGACAAGCAAGTGTTTCCAGTTCGCTGGTAGGATGGCTGTAATTACATTCTGCAATGCTTTCTTTAAGTAAAATGCAAATAAAACTCTCCAGGCTGTATTTCAGCTGTTAGGTTTCTCTAGTAGACTGCAGCAGATCCCAAGAAGGCTGCAGTATGTTCACATCCTTCCAGGTAAAAATTAAAATTTCCACTCTAAATAAAAAATGACTCCTGCTATCGGCATAAACAGTGCAGACTCGAAATACTCCAGCGGGATGAATATAGGAGTGGCTAGCACACAGTGCGTGAAATATGAAGTATCATGGACATGGTGGTGTTGGGTTGATGGTTGGACTTGATCTTGGATGTCTCTTGTAACCTTTATGATTCTATACATTTCCAACTGAGTCTTTGAGGAAGGGGAATACGGCTACTGATGATCCCTTTACAGGTAAAGCTGGTCACAAATGAATAATTCACAGAATCACAGAACATTAGGGATTGGAAGGGACCTTGAAAGATCATCCAGTCCAATCCCCCTACCACAGCAGGATCCCCCAGATCCAGTCACACAAGAACATGGCCAGGCGGGTTTGAAACCTCTCCAGAGAAGGAGACTCCACAACCCCCCTGGGCAGTCCCTTCCAGTGCTCTGTCACCCTCACCATAAAGAAGTTCCTTCTCACATTGATGTGGAACCTTCTCTGTTCCAGCTCATACCCATTGCCCCTTGTCCTGTCATTGGGTGCCCCTGAGCAGAGCCTGGCTTCATCCTCCTGACACCTGCCCCTTCCCTATTTATCAACATTAATGAGATCACCCCTCAGTCTCCTCTTTTCCAAGCTCTAGAGACCCAGCTCCCTCAGCCTTTCCTCATCTAGGACATGCTCCACTCTCTTCATCATCTCCGTGGCTCTGTGCTGGACTCTCTAAATTAAAGTAATTTAAAGTATAACTAGGACAGCGACTGCTGTACCACAGAACAATCTTGGCTCATTTTACTATTTCATTCCTTTGCTAAACACCTCTGGTCTGCAAAGCTCTGTTCAGGTGTTTTTTGAGGAGTGACACCAAAGCTGTATGGGATGTCTTGCAACAGCATCATCCTGAATGGCTGGGAACGGTACGAGAAATGGAGTCAGATACCTCATTACAAAACACACCTAACAATGGCTGGTGTGCCTTCAGTCTTGTGAACAATTCCTCTCAATAACTTCTTAACATGGACAAGTGCAAAGCTGACATCTTTGAGAAAGCAGAGGTGCTGCCTGAAGAAAAGGAATGTCAAAGGTGGGTCTGCAAAGAAAAACGGAATTCTTTTCTTTGATAAACCACAGAAAATAAACCCCTCACATCATGGCTGGATTTAAGTAAACATATTGCACCCTCTCCTGGAGACCCCAACACAAGAAGGACCTGGAGCTGTTGGAGTGAGTACAGACAAGGCCATAAGGATGACCTGAGTGCTGCAGCCCTTCTGCTCTAGGGACAGGCTAAGGCAGTTGGGGACTGTTCAGCCTGAAGAGAAGGCAGCTCCAGGGAGACCTTCCAACCCCTGAAAAAGGCTGCCAGAAGGGTGGGGAAGACTGTTCCCAAGGGCAGGGAATGATCGGATGAAGAGTCATGACTGGAAGCTGGAAAAGGGCAGAGTGAGGCTGGACAGGAGGAAAAAGTTCTGGAATCTGAGGATGGGGGATCCCTGGAAGAGGCTGCCCAGAGAGGGGGCAGAGGCCCCATCCCTGGAGCCATTCAACATGAGGCTGGATGGGGCTCTGGGCAACCTGGTCTGGTGAATGCTGGCCTTGCTTTGTGTAGAGGGAGTTGGTCTAGACACTTTTTGGAGATCCCTTCCAGCCCAACAGATTCTGCGATTCTATGATATAAAATGCTGAAAAAACAGGAGCAAGGTGAAGGCTGAAAGAGAAGTAAAGGTGGACAAGGTTCAGAAGCTCAGAGTAACAGCAAGCTCTGTGGACACCAGTAAGCTGGACAGGACACAATCCATCCAAAGCAAATACACAGCACGCCACATAATTAAACGGCCTACGAAATGTTTTCACAGAATCATCATGGCTGGAAAGGACCTCCAGGGTCATCGAGTCCAACCTTTGTCCTAGTATCTAACTGCTAGACCAGATCCCTAAGCGTCGCGTCCACTCGCTCCTTAAAGGAGTGAGTGTTGGTCTCTTCTCACAAGTAACGAGCCGTAGAACAAGAGGAAATGGCCTGAATTTGCACCGGGGGAAACTTAGGTTGGGCATTAGGGAAAGCTACTTTATTGAAAGGGTTGTCAGGCGTTGGACAAGGCTGTCCAGGGAGGAGGCTGAATCGTCATCCCTGGATGTGTTTAAAGGTTGTGTAGATATGGACCTTAGGAACATGGTTTGGTGCTGGGCTTGGTACAGTTGGATTACTGGTTGGACTCTATGACCTTAAAGGCTGTTCTCAGCCTAGGTGATTCCATGACACTAGGACACAGATAATCTGCACACATAAATGTACTTCATGAGACACTGAATTTGCTTGTAGGAAAAATAGGAATTCACACTCTTTAAGGTACCACTGGGGGATATGTGTTGAAGAAACCTTCAATAGATACCACAGAGCTTTCAACAACTCCTTTCTGACCGGCATCTCTCTCTGAGAATTGTTTCCAACATTGCAAACCTACAAGGGTTTTCAATTACAGCTTCCTGATTAAAAAAATGTTTTAATGTTCCTTTTACTGTAGAGTTGGCTTCTGGAGGAGCCACCTGCACCGATGGCAGGTTTCATACCCAGGGTCTCTGTTTGACTGTTGAGTTATTGGAAGTGTATGACATAAAAACTGACCACCTTAGGGCAGCGAAGATTATAGTTGCAGGGTCACGTTATTTCCCAAACAACGTGGGTTTCACCTCATTCCTGGCATAAGCCCCTATTGTTCCTAAGCTGGATGAGCTCTACCTCAAGATTGCATGGGTAAGGGTATGCAGTTTTGGTTGCACCTGTATGACCTTGTCCTGTAGGTGTCTAGGGAAAGTGACCTAACCTGCAGCTTTCCTGTTTGAAAAAGCTGAGAAACCTTGATCACTGCATAAAAGCAGCAAAACCCCCACCACACTAATAACATTTGATGTGTGAATGCAGTATGGGGTGAGGTTCCCGTTGTATGTCTACACACATACACTTGCAAACCATAGGTCAGCTTCCACCTGGCAGAGTTCACATGCTTGTGCTAAAAGGGGCTGCTTTCATAGCCAGCTACAGAACTGTCCCAAACACAGGTATGGATTCCTTCTTGGAGAGAGCACGAACAGCTGGGTATCGCTACTACTTGTATTATACACCTATGTCCAAGCAGAATGGTGGGTTGTACATGTTCTCTGCTACATCCTGCTCTTGGGTTACTCGCACTCAACACATTCTCAGCATTATGGACTACACTGTGCTGCACCAGCAAAGAGCTTCAGTCAACACTGCTGACTCAAATACTTCAACAAGTTCTGCAGAGGCACTTATTCACCTCTTCATGCAGTTGCCCCACAGCCTTTGCTAAACCTGTTGATATTTCCATCTCTCTAGACCGCATTCCTATCGCTACGTGCCTGCACTTCATCACCTGAGGAAAGAAGCGACTGCAATGACAGAACTAGACCTTGTTATGCTGTGAGTAATAATACACGCAGTCTGGCACATCTGGAGGGGAATCTTGAGCACTGCTGCTTCCCATACATGACAAACAAGGGGAATTTGGTTTGTGTTTGAGATAATTTATGGTGCAGGCTGCATTATGTGCAGTTGTTTTGTGCCGAGATTCATTACATGTAATGGGTTGGCCAACATCTCCAGGATGTTTTAGAAGATGTGTTAAAGAGCCCTGAAAGAAAAGTGTACAGGTTATAGCTTCCCACGGCTTTCATAAAGGTTTTGAGCATTTGGAACGTGTCGTTAAAAGTTTAGTGAAAGAAACAGAAGGAAAGTATCATGCCAAGTGGCTGCTTCTTCCTCCTCGTTTGTTGGGTAGTGATTTTTCTGCTCATTGAAGAGTGGTTTATCTGGTTAACAAAGGGCTGGAACAATGATGGCATCACTCGGTCACAGTGGGCTTGCGTAGCACTACATATGTGTTCTGTATAGCTCTGACTGCCTATACAGTGGTTTTGTGGTTCAAGGTACCAGAGAAAGAATATGAAATGGAATCACAGACTCATTAGGGATTGGAAGAGACCTCAAAAGATCATCTAGTCCAATCCCCCTGCCACAGCAGGATCACCTAGACCAAGTCACACAGGAACACTACGCTGGACACCCTCCAGCAGCTCTGTGTCCTTCTTGACCTGAGGGGCCCAGAACTGGACACAAGACTCCAGAAGTGGTCTCTCCTGAATATGTTCCTGGAGCTGTTCAAGGCAGGATTGGACATGGCACTTGGTGCCATGGTCTTAGCCTTGAGCTCTGTGATAAGGGTTGGACTTGATGATCTATTAGGTCCCTTCCAACCCTGGTAATACTATGATACTGTGATGTTCCTGTGTGACTTGGTCTAGGGGATCCTGCTGTGGCTGGGGGATCAGACTAGATGATCTTTCGAGGTCCCTTCCCATCCCTAATGATTCTGTGAGACTTCCAGATCAACGTTACTCAGATACATCAAGTTGCCATTTACAGATTTCTACATTGCCAAAGCCAGTTTGCTGCGATTTCTGAGACTGTTTTTTTTGCTCCACGAAGCCAAAGCAGTAAGTTGAAAATTAATTATGCACGCTCGTATCTGTGAGTGAGCAGCCTCAAAATCTATACACAAATTAGATTTCCAGAGTACAATCCAATAGCATTTTACAAAGCAATGAAAGCACTCGACGACTGTCGTGAAAAACATCAATAGATTTTAGTTTTAATAATGAAAATGTTTAATAAATAAGATCAAATGATCAGCTTCATGGATGATGCGACTAAACCCTTCTCACATGTGTCTGTGCACTTCATCTTTGTTTTCCCCAGTCTTCCCAATTTGCTTTTACTATTTCTTCAGTTTATTTCTTTCAACAATAAATAACTGTTGAAACCCCTTGGAATTTCTGTTTCATGCAGAAAAGTTACCTGATCTTTTGAGCAAGTATGGCAGGGGAAGGGATGCTGCTTGGTTTGGTGGTTCTTTGCATTCGGTGTAGCATAATTATTCTGATGTCTCTTGCTTGAAGGAGAATCTCGTCATCTACTGCCTTTAAATTCTTCAAGCTTCTAATTTCTTGTATTTTTTCTCGAAATGCAACCCCAAATTTCAGCACGGTGTAAACAGGTATAAAATAATCCAGTTTATTCCAGGTTCTCTCCTGCTTATACTGGACTAGCCAGTTTCACCTGTTATTTAGCATCTTCTTTAAAGAATATATTTGGCACAGTTTTGGTTGTCTTCTCTTCCACACCAGGTTTTGTAGGGTACAACTACCATAGCAATGGGTTCACTGATTCTTGCCCACTTTCTGTGTGGTCCTCAGGCTAACACAGTAAAGACTTATCCCCCTGTGTTACAGTTACCTCCTGCTTTGAAGAAGGACTTTTCATTTCCATTCCTTCTCCACCAAGCTCTGAAGACGAGCTCCTAGTTCTACAGTGGCCAAACATCTGTAGATGCTTGCCTGAGTGCAAAGTATTTGAAGCAAAACGCTGCAGCATGTGATTTGTGGTGGATTTAACGTGCACCCAGGCGCTGGAGCAGGAGGTGTTTGCTACTCCTCATCTAGGCAGGCACTGGCAGGACCCTTATTGAGCCTCTGTGGGGTGCAGAAGGCCCATCTGTGGCAGCTGGAGTGCTCCCTGCTGCAAATAAGGATCAGACTCTTCAATATGGTTTTTTTCCTTCTTGTCTCGATGCCGTATTTGGGAGCATGGATCACATTCAGTTTTGTATTGGCTCAGTCAGCTGGTGCCTCCCCAGAAGGACAAGCGAACAGGTCATTTTCTGCTTTATTAAGAGATTTGAAGGTCAGAGCATCAAAATGGTAATTCTAATCAGAGCCAGTCTGGTTGCTCAGCAGACTAACAGAGCCACTGTAGCTTGTAGATCTTAATGCATGTGGAGGCTGTGATCTAATTCTAAGCGCTGCTTGAGCTGGTTGAGTCAAACTGCAATGCATCAGCCCATCAGGTCATTCCTGAGACGCTGCCTCCCATCCGGATGGCAGCACATCAAATGCAAAGAAGGAAGGGAATGGAGACCTGAAGTAGCACCGATCTCCGCGTTAAGAATTAGCATGGGGAAAATAATCTACTGCTGCCCGTAGCGTAATCTCAGCAGACGTGCTGAATTCAGTGCCGAAGCCTTCGCCAGGTACTGTCAGGCACCAGACAAAGGCATTCCTTGCAGATGGACAGGAGTGGAAAATAGGGACTGGAAGAAAGAAAATCGATTAATTTCTTATTGTCACTCAATTAATCCTCGTAGGGCCAAGCAGCGCAACACGGACTACGGCAGGAGGTCCAGTTGTGAGCCCACAGCTTTATCCAAGAGGGAGAGGTGGATTGCAATGGGTTTGATGCACAAATAGAAGAGGTTATTCTGGCAGCACGCGACCAGCTAATAAGGATTCGTGGGCACTTGAAGGGTATCTTTAAAACCCAAGCTCGGGGGTGTTTAGAACCTGACCACAGCCCTCCCCTGACGCACAGGTCTGCTCCAGCCCCGGCACACTGACAACAGCAGGAACAGCAATTATGTGGCCACTGTAAGTCAGTAACATTTTTCAAGACACCAGAGGCTACCAGATCCAGAGAAAAAACTCAAACAAATTAGCAAAATGAAAGCACTGCACTTAATCCCAGAGTTGCCTCGTTTAAATCAGTGGGTCCACTCATTTGTGTATAATGATGCACGTCTTTAAGACAGGCTTGGTGTGCCACAAGTCTTGTCGTTACAGCTATCCATCCCCCTTACGTTTGCCCTACCTTCGGAGGAAGGACTGCTCCTTTGTTCGTGGCGGCGGGCGAAGGAGGGTTGCAGGCTTGCGACAAGCACCACGATAAGACCCGCAGGAACAGAGTATTGGTTTTAAGATAACTGATTGTTGCTGAAGAGATGGGAAAATGAGGAAGCTGCTAGTCACACTATAACTTCTCCAGTGACGTGATCCTGCTGTGGCAGGGGGATTGGACTAGATGATCTTTTGGGGGTCCCTTCCAATCCCTAATGATTCTGTACTACAGCAACCTCGCAGTAGCCAGTGGGAAAGGTGAATGGCTCCTGGCACCTTTGGCATGCTCTGCAAAAGCCAAACCCAGTGCAAGCCAGACCAGGTAGGTGTAATTAAAAGCAGAGAGCTCTAGCAGAGATTGGGGGGTGCAGGTGGTGGGAGAACAGTAGTAGCATGATGTGTTTTATGTTACTGGTCTTTTATCTGCCTTAGTCTGCTGGCAGGATGTTTCTCTGTAAACATTGCCACGAAACACTTAAACAGGAATAAAAGGAACTTTTATGGAGGGAATTTAAAAGTAGTCTCTGGAAAACAAGCAAGAAACACCATGTGGACTCCACATCTTCTTCAAAGTAGACTGAACACAGCAGGAATCTTCCACTGTCACGAAAAACGAATCCAAACTGGAGCTTTTAATACTTGTGCAACTAAAAGTACAAGTCAAGGTTGCTGCTCGAAAGTGCAGATGTTCCACGGAAGTGAGAGTCAGACTTGGCTTTCCAGACTTGTAACAGAAGATGTAGCACCAAATCAAGCCTGTAATTGTGGTGTAAACCAGCAACATCAGGACAGCGGTGCCTACCACACGTTGCAAAATAGAGCTTGCCATCCTTCAGACTAATTAGATAGGCAGCCAGTAGCACCACCATGGTTCTGTCAGCGTTCCCACAATAAACCACCACCACCACCCCCTTTTCCAGGGCTTTAGAACTCAGCTGTAAAAAATTAGCTTCAGGCTGAAGCACGGCACGTCATGGTTCACCCCAGCAGCAAGTCAAGCTGTGCGTGTGGTTGTGTGTGTGGTTTGTCGGTTGTTTCCTAGACAGAGATTCTCATTAGAATTAGTTTTGCCACTTCTTGGAAGACAATAATAAAATAAACCCATTTTAAAACGAGCCTTGCTTGGCAGTCTCTTGATGGGGAGTTGATTGCTAGAAGTGTGAAGGTTTGAGCTTTGTGATGTATTTTTGTCTTAAGTTAAACCATTGCCAGGGAAGTTTGAAGCAGGTTGTTGCACTCGCGTGATGAACTTGTTTCACAGGGTGTGATCTTGACTCCACGGAGAGCATCAGGTATCTGTGACAGAGAAAGGCTCCACAAAAGCAGCTCACATGAGTGCACTTGTATTCAAACAGTCCATGGAGCTCTTGGAAGAGCTGTGCCAGGGGGAGGATCAGTATTACCTAAGCTGCATGAGCATCCAGGCCACTAAATGCTCAAGTGGAGAAGCCATCAGTGTCCTCCTCCACTTTGCACATAGTGGGGGCAACATCAGCCTTTCCTAGGCTTGTGCCACAGATGGAGCTGAGGGATCTCTTCCAGCTCCAGGTGGTAAACCATTGCTTGCTAAATTTCCATACAATAGAAATGAACACTGTGTTACTTCAGAAGTGTTCACATAACTGTGAATTCTGAGTTGAACTGAGGAACAGAAACAATCTCACTGCAAACGTTCCTGTTCCAGATGCACTGTAGCCTGTGGAAGTGCCCAAGGGGTTAGGACACTACTATGCACCTGGAAACACTGCAACATGGAGACAGAAGTGGATGTGTTTGACTCAAAATCATGAACACAGGTAGGATCACAGAATCATTAGGGATCAGAAGGGACCTCCAAAGATCATCTAGTCCGATGCCCCAGCCACAGCAGGATCACCTGGACCAAGTCTCACAGGAGCACATCCAGGCGCGTTAGGATTGGCAAAGCTGACTGGTATTTCTTCAGGGGAGTCTTCCTGATTTTAATGCTGTGTACATTTTGTTGCATGTTTTGATCATTTATTTTTAGCATTTTTAGCTGTTAAGGATAGTTTATGTTTTTAAAGGTAAGCTACCCAAGGTATCTTTGCTCCTTCTGAGCAAACAGAGAAACATAGATGATGGAAAATGCCATCAATATGCACAAACAGATTCTCCAAATCATTCTTTAATATGAGTGTCACGAAGAAACTAACAAGCCACATCCAGTATTCTCCGATCAATGAACAGTTGAAGATGAAAATTAATACTGTAGAGTAGAATAACCAATTACAAGCCAATTCAGAAATCTATTCATCATGGACACGTTTTTGCAATGGGTGGATGTGATTTGAAAGGAAGAGAAAGCAAGTAAGCAAGCAGCACTGAACCAACTCACCAGCTTCCACAGCGCAGAGGTTTGCCAGCACCCCAAAAAGAGAACCGATGGCTGAGGAACAAGCGAGATGTTTGAGCTCAGCCCATGTCCCTGAGTGCAAGGAGTCAGCTAAGAGCTGCCTCTCACACAAATGCAGGCTCAGGCACTCCATCAGATCAGCAGAAGTTTGTATCAGCTTTAATTTTCTCTAAGAGTAGCTTCCAGGACACATGAACATGTAAACCAAATTAAGCTGACCTAAACTGATCATTAAGGCTCTTAAGGATGTGTCTGCTGATATTTTATAAGGCTGTAGCCTACATAAAGCTTCACCTGCTGCAGCCACCCAAAGCTCACCCTAGGAGATCACTGAAACAGGCAGAGGCTCCTACATTTCTGGGAGTTTTGGGCTGTCTAACCACTGCGAAGGCTGCTCAGACCACTGTGGCTCACATAAGGATTAGCCCAAATTTCCTTCTGGCCCTTCTAGCTACTAGAGAGAGCAACTAGTCAGACTAGCTGATGGGACTTTGACTTACACCTGTGAGCAACCTAAGAGCACGCAAGTGGGAGAGTGCATCAAGGGAGCACAGGAGACACACAAATGCTGCTTCATGCACAAACTCAGTCCCATTTGTCACCTGGAGGACCTGTTTCAATTTGCTCTCAATTTTAAATGGTGTGTACACTGCTTTAGGCTTCAGCAGATCCTTTGTGAAATAAATAAATGCCCCGTGTACAGTTTTGCTTGAGGAAGTGGCGGTTGCCTTTGATGCCCTTTTGGCAGCACACAGCAGCCGGCCGGCTGAAGCCTCATTCTCATAAATTTGGGGATGTGCTGACTAAACTACGAGACTAACCAAAGGCAGTCCCAGTCCTTACGGTAGAATGCTGGAAAATTCAATTAATGTAAAACTTTATCAGCAGATCCCACCTTGAAATACATTTTTAAAGGCAACAATTAATGTATTTTAATGGAGGGAAATAATTTCCAAGCATCTTTTGTGGGTTAGGAGGGCTCTCAGGCCAGCCATATCCATGCTGTTCTGCTGCCATTGCCCAGGACTGTGTGGTCTCTGCAGGTTCATGTCCCAAATAAGCACCTGATGATGTTTAAATGTATTTTTTCCTATTCAGAATCCCTTTGTTCAATTTATCTGAAAGACGCTGTCTGACTTCTTTCTACCTTTTGCACTCCTCGCTCCTGTTTTTAATGAATCAAAACCTTAAGACTGTTGTTTTCATTTCTGCAAAGTTGCACAGAAAACCCTACGAAACAGGAATCCAAAACCAGTGACTTTGTTGAGATCAACAGGAGGGTGAAGGAAGACAAAAATCAAGCTACATCTTGGCTGCCTGATGCCAGCTCCATACAGAAGAGATATGTACAGAGGACTGAAATCAGAGGTAAGTCAGGGCAAGTACCTGCATCATAAATCAGTCTGAATTACCCGACCAAAACTAACGATGGAATCAGGTATAATGAATAGGGAAATGATACGACCAAATGTATTTCTTACAGCATCTTCCAACTATCCCTCAGGCTGAAGCTGACCCAGCCTGGCATATACTAGGTAGCTGCACTATGACTTCTGTCAGCATCTCTCACAACAGCACAGGGCTTGCAAGAGTGGATTG
The DNA here is from genome assembly GCA_028565055.1 of Phoeniculus purpureus. NCBI lineage: Eukaryota > Metazoa > Chordata > Aves > Bucerotiformes > Phoeniculidae > Phoeniculus > Phoeniculus purpureus. The sequence continues at coordinate 18,489,355 of JAOXOE010000602.1, forward strand.
GTTTTAATTGCATATATTTATATTTTTAGAATCTCACACTATTCTTAATCAGAATCTAATCTTTTAAAACCAGCAAATACGGGGGACACGCGTAGAGGTGTATCTATAGGTAAGGTGAATGCAGTCAGTGATAAAGCGACGTAGTGCATCGCCTAGCTGAGACTTCCCCCGCACAGCTTGAACTAAAGCCAGTTGGGTTGTTTGTACCGTCCCTACAGCCAGCATGAAAGGCTGGCAAGTACTGGCACTCCTGCCTGCCTTTGCTGAAGTCTTGCACGATTATGCTGTGCTAATTGCATTGTCCAGGGGGTCATTAAGAGTTTTCCTCATCAGTTCGCCTCCAGGTCGTGCTGGCAGGGAACAGAGTGGTTCTGGGGAAGTCAGTGCAGTGTAAGCGATGAATTTGGCCCTTTGTAGAAGGAGACTTTTCCTGGCTTTCCATGGCTTTTCCATGCGGCTAAAGAGAGAGACAAAAACCAGGCTGGGTAATAGAAGAAAATGAAGCTGGTAGCAAAGGTTCTGTTTCCCCCAAAGGAAAGCATTTGAAGACTGGGAGCTGCCTCTTTCTTTTGCCCATGTTTCCCTCACAACTCTATCAGCCAACTTTCTGCTACCCCTTGTTCTGCTTTTAGTTATCAGCTCGCTTTTTTCTTTAATCTTGTTCATAGAGAAAGCAAGCAAGCAGACAAGAATGGAAAACAGAATTAGCTAAATATCTGGCAGCGTTTCATGAGAAGGTCTCCCAGAGATACGCTTCTATCTAGATAACAATCTAGACATCCCAGAGATACGCTGACAATCTAGATAAGATTCAGCTTTGCTTTTTGCTTGCTTTAAGGACAGTTGTTTGGCAGCACCATAGTTCCCAAGTACTCTTTTTTGCAGTTCCTGTACAAATGCAAACTGCCTCCCCTGAGTATCACTTTGCAAAGAAACAAATAAAAAGGGAGAGAAGTTTGGAGGAAATACTTACAAATACTAAGAATTGTATCATAGTAACGTGTTTTGTATAAAGATTTTTAAAGCAGCCTTTTTATTCTCGTGTGTAGGAAATGTAAAACATAATGATTGCTTTTTATCACAACCAGTAACCATACAGCTATGTGTACTGGGATGGGGAGGGACAAACAAACCTAAAGATGACAGATCTGTACAGAAATGCTGTTAGTACGCCAGATCTTATTACAGAGCAGTGGGAGGCCTTGTACACTATGTACTTGCTCTATGGGGACCTTCATATTTAAAACAAGATGAAAAAAATGCGATTTGAAAAACCCCTCATGGGCAGCCTTCAAAGGCACAGACAGGTTCTGACTGGATTAACATTTATTGACTGTTTAAGCCTGCTTTTTTGCTTCAGGACAGAGATACACGAGTTTAATTGCAGAGGCTGTTCTGCCAACTGATCACCAGAGTGGCAACCAAAGCTTTACTAATCGGTCCTTCATTAAAGAAAAGTCTCTATTACAAAACAAATTAAGCATGCTCTGCTCCTAACCTACAGGTCCAATGGCATTACAGCAAAGTTTAAGCTGTTAGAGCACTGAAAAAACTTATTAAGCTTTAGCGCTGAGATAGCACTTTTGTATTGATTTTACAATACACAGGTATTATGATTTATGGAGTGCTAGTGTCACTCTAACAAGCTGAAGGACACACAATATCATCTCCAACATCATTAAAATTCAGAAGCCTCTAGAACTAACTCATCAACCATTGCACATTGTCACCGACTATAGAGCCATATTCCAGTTGGAAAATGCCCCGGGCATTCTGGACGGTTGTATTCCTGAACCATTTAATTTACAAGAGAGAAAGAAGCAGGAGAACTCGAACTCCCCACGTACGTTTTAAAAATTAACTAAGCCCGCGTGTGTCCAGTCGGTGAGAGCGAACGGCACCAGCTCCATCACCTCTTCCAAAATGAGTTTCTCTGCCTTCTGTTGCCTGAATCCTAAAGCGCTAGTGACTATCGGGTCTGTCAGAAGTAGCTGGTTCACCGGGGCCGAAAGGGGAGGATTTGACACGCCAGGGGAAAGCGAAGCACGGTTGTACTTCGTTCTGCATGCTGGGTGGCTGCTTTCCTCGCGGTTTGTGTCCCCACGCTGTCTCGCAGGAAAGCCGCTCCTCCCTCCCTCCCTCCATCCCTCCCCAGGGACCCATCGCACCCTTTTCCGAGAGCACAGAGACGAAGCCAGGCTCTCCCCCCGTCGCGCTCCTCTGAAAGCGGCGACCTGCGAGGACAAACCGCGGAGCCGCCGCCAGCCGCCGCCCGCAGCCAGCGGCTTTCCCAGCGCGGCAGCAGCGCGCAGTCGCGGCAGGCGCTGCCCAGCACGTCCCGCGGCACCGGCTCCATCCGCGCATCCAGCCCCGCTGCGGCCGCCATCC
>JAOXOE010000602.1:18491842-18512212 GCA_028565055.1 Phoeniculus purpureus
CCTGCTGTGGCAGGGGGACTGGACTAGATGATCTTTCGAGGTCCCTTCCAATCCCTAATGTTCTGTGATTCTGTGACGGTGTCCCTGGCATGGCTGTGGGGACGTCGGCCGTGTGCTCCTGTTCTCATTGGGACAGTAAACAGGGCAGAAGCCAGACTTCCAAGGAGTGGAGCCAGGTCTCAGGGTGAAGCAGAGAGAGCTGGACTTGCTGCGGTGCTGTGCCATAGCAAGGCACAAGTCTGAAGGCTACCGGTGGGAGAAACCAGCCGGCACTGCTTGGTGCACGGCAGAGCAACGCGAGACGTCTGTCTCTCTCTCTCCTCTTGGCATCACAAAGTGTTGTATCTGTTTTGCTTCTCCCTGACGTGCCAGCATGGTGAACAAGCTGACAGCACTTGCCTGCTACGAGCGCCAGCAGAGTTGAAGGACGGGAGTGGAGCAGCAGAACTGCTGAGAGCCACCGGGAAATTATGTGGGGCTGGGACAGACTTCCCTCTGGGTCTTAGCTGTGTTTTCAAATGGGAGTGTTGTCTCAGAGTTGATTAGAGGGAACTTCTACCTTCCTCCAAGCTCTACCCTTGAGAAGTTAGCTGAGCTGCAGAGCTGGAGGGACTACTGTGCCTCTGCTCTAATTTCCTCCTAGGAACAGGAGCATGTGGTGCATAGTGAGAGAGGGTTTGAGCACTGTATCCTGGCCTGGACCTCTGAGTGGAAAGACTGAGCTCTGCACACCAGTGAGCAAAGCTCCTCGCAGCTCTCTGCCCAGAAGCTGGGTCTCCTATGCCAACTCTCGGCCGTGCCCAGCGTTCCCAGAACGTCGTGCAAAACCGTCCTGCTCGCAGTTGCAAGGACCTCACGTTTAGGATTAGGATATGTAATGGTCCAGCTTGGGAGAGGCTGATCGATGGGAGGTCACTGCAGATATCTGCTCTGGAGATGGTCCCGCAGAGGTCATCTAGTGTGAAAGAAGCAGCTTTTGCCTGAGTCTGCCAGACAAGAAATAGAAAAGAGATGTTTCCTTCTTTCTTTTGCTGTTTTTCAAACATCTCAGCTCGACTGTTGCACCGTCCTATTATTGCTGCATCACTCTTCATCCTCCTGCCTGAAGGAGGGACGTGGAAGGCAGCCCCACTGGTTAATCACTTGCCTTTGCTGCTCACCTGTGGCTAGTACTTGCTCCTCAGCTTTGTGGGTGGAATGCAGTAGCGCTGCTTTGCATCACCGCCCCGCAGCCGAGAACCAGGCCAATATCATCAAAATTCAAGGCATTCCTTTCCCAAACGCACTTTACATGGAAAAGTGCCCTTCACTCTCTCTAGCCTCAAATACCAGGCTTGAGGGCCTCTTTACCTGCCAGTGACGCCGGGCGAGCTTACAGCCCAGATAAATCACAGGCAGCTGGGGAAAGGGCGGTGGCTCTGGCTTCACCACTTGAAAGGCAACCTTTAAAAATGGGTTGGAATTCAGCCTTTAATTCTGCACCCACAGATTTGAAGCCGTAATCAGATGTGAGCTTGGATCTGCAGATCTCATCGCTGTGCCTGTTGCCTCCTGAAATCCCAAAGAACAGTTAGATAATTAAACATCTAAATGTCTTTAGTTTTTCCCACCGCTGGTTAGAAACAGAGAATTAAAAGCTTTTGGGTGCTCTGCATACGCCCCGGGTAAGTAGATTCTCGTACCCCTTATCTCACGGTCCTTCATTTAGTGTCTACAGGTGCTCCTGGCAGCTTTCCCATCTATCCCAGCCTGCGTTCCTCAGGAGAGCCCTCTGATGTGCTACCCCAAATGGATCATACAATGGTTATGTGCTGCAAGGGACCTCTGAAGGTCGTCTAGTCCTCCCCTGAAGTGGAATTGTTCTTTTATTCCTCTTCTTCCTCTTCTTCTTCTTCTTCTTCTTCTTCTTCTTGTTCTTCTTCTAATTTTTCTTCTTCTTCTCATTCTTCTTCTTCTAATTCTTCTAATTCTAATTCTTCTAATTCTTCTTATTATTATTCTTTTTCTTCTTGTCCTTCTTGTCCTTCTTGCTCTTCTTGTCCTTCTTGTCCTTCTTGTCCTTCTTGTCCTTCTTGTCCTTCTTGTCCTTCTTGTTCTTCTTGTTCTTCTTTTTCTTCTTATACAGCAAGCCAACCCCATGCAGTCCCCAAAACGCGACTTCATTTCACTTCAAAACACATTTATTTTCTTTCCCTCTCTGAATGCAAACTCCAGGACCATTTCCAATGCAGCACACGCAACACTCATGGCTCGGGGCTGTGCCTGCGGGCAGCCGGAGCCTCAGCGTCGCTTCCAGGGGAACGCTGCTCCGCACAGCTTGGCAGAAGATTGTCATTTCTGCTGGCATCCCTGCTGCAGCGCTTGGAGAAGGTCATGGAGGGGCTTTATGGCACGACCTTGTTCTTGCTGTCGCTGCTGAAAAAAACCCAGCTAAAAACCTACAGCTTCTGTCCTCTTTTTAATGATGGTGAAAACGTTCCTCTGCTCTGCTTCCGTACTCAAAATGTCACTCCACACCTGAAAAGAAAAAGAAGGGAAATGGGAAAAAAAAGAAACATTATTTATTCATTTATTTGCTAGGTAAGTATGGAAGGGGAAGGTATAGAAGCCATCACTCTTTGGATGCCCCTCACCTCTGCGGTGGGAGTAGGAACTCAGCACCCTGACTGGTTTCCAAACTGAAGTGACCATGTTCCTGTGTGACTTGGTCTAGGGGATCCTGCTGCGGCAGGAGGACTGGACTAGATGGTCTTTCAAGGTCCCTTCCAATCCCTAATGATTCTATAATTCTGTGATTCTATGACTGTTGCCTGGGAATGATCCCGACGTCCAGACTCACTCCCTGCGGATGGTGGCTGTAGGCTTGTCCAGGGAAGCCAGCCGATGCCAGGAAGACATCATACACAATGAAGTCATTGGATGGGGTTTTGCTCTGTGCTGTGCTCTCAGACGTGTTTCTCAGTCTGGGTCATGATAAATGCTGTGTTCAGGCTATAAACTTAGATTTTTTTTTTACACTGGGCATTGAACTTGCTTTTTCTGTTTCCTGACTCATTTGAACCTGTGTCAGGCAAAGCCTTTTCCCTCCCCTGGAAAAGCTCTGTAAATCTCTTATCATGCCTTCCTCTGGTGAGCTCCTGGTTTTCCTCCCCTTCCTGCCTTTCTTTCTACAACTGGTAGCACAAGTCCATTTGTCAGAAGCAGCTACTTTCTGTATCTCGACATTCACTTTCTCCTCTTGATCCTTTTGCACTCATTTTTTTTTGCCTTGTTGCTTTTCAGACTACAAAATCTCTGGGGTGGAAATGTTACTGCTGTGTGCAGAACACTCCCGTAGCAGTAGGCAAACAGCACAGGAGGCAAATGGTGGATTTTGATGGGCTACCAGTTTGTTTTCAGAAAAAGCTCCTTTTGCAGAAGGGCAAACAGCATGGAAATGGAAAGGAATTTCTATCTTTGTCATAAAGACACAGGAGATTAATTACAGAATCACAGAATCATTAGGGATTGGAAGGGACCTCGAAAGGTCATCCAGTCTAATCCCCTCACCACAGCAGGATCACCTAGATCCAGTCACATAAGAACATATCCAGGCAGGTTTTAAACATCTCCAGAGAAGGAGACTCCACAACCCCCATGGGCAGCCTGTTCCAGTGCTCTGTCACCCTCAGTGTGAATAAGTTCCTTCTCATATTGATGTGGAACCTCCTGTGTTCCAGCTTACACCCATTGCCCCTCATCCTATCACTAGATGACATTGAGCAGAGCCTGGCTCCATTGCCCAGACACCCCCCCTCACATATTTATAGACATTAATGAGGCGACCCCTCAGTCTCCTCTTCTCCGAGCTGAAAAGACCCAGCTCCCTCAGCCTTTCTTCATAAGGGAGGTCTTCTACTTCCTTCATCATCTTCATGGCTCTATGCTGGACACCCTCCAGCAGCTCTATGTTCTTCTTGAACTGAGGAGCCCAGAACTGGACACAACACTCCAGATGTGGTCTCACCAGTGCAGAGTAGAGGGGGAGAAGAACCTCTCTTGTTCTGCTAACCAGGTCACTTGTAGATTGCCGGTGTGTTTTCTCTTGTGTAGTGGGAAGAAAATCATAGCTATAGACACTTGGGTGAAGTTAATCTCACATCAGAGTTAGCCTTATAAGCATTATTTTAAGCTCCAAGGTTGTTGCTTCTGTTAAGACTTAGACTTGTGGATAGGATGTGTTTATCCCTGATTAGTTAAAAAAGAAAACAGAAATAAAATTAGCTTTTAGGCTGTTTTGTAGATGAAGATAAGGAGCAAAGAACAACTAAAACATGAAGTGGCAAAAAAGTAATGCTTAAAGATATCTTGATGTCATCTGATAGAAGGTCTTGGCTATGTTTTGCAGGTGGGAAATACAGGTATCAGAGTCTGAACAACAACTGGCATCAGTGGGAGGAAGAAATGAAGTGCAAGATTAAGAGCAGAGGTCCACCAAGATGGTGCAGAAGGCCATGAGCAACGCACTGTGTGCCAGGAGAGATGTTATGCTTCAGCACAAACACGTGAGCTCTTTTGAACAGGCGTGACCCTAGTCCTGAGCTCAGTGAAAGCAAAGGAAGATGGTTACGATCGACTTTGGAACAGCTTGGGTCAGACTTGCCGCAAGGTCACTGGGAAGAAGCAGGTACCATTGCTTCAGTTTTTCCTACAGCCACCTCCAGTACACAGATTAATATAACTTACCTTTTAGTAGCCCCTTTCTCCAGAGGCTGACTTGTGGGAAGTGGAAATGAGTTAGGAATGGGTGAAAGTGTTGCTCACATATCTGCTGCTTGCCCCACTAGCCCCATCAGTTTAGCGGGAGGTTCTCTCTCTTCCCTTTTTCTTCTGTCATGGTGCGATGAAGTACTCCAGAAGGTCTTAGGGGATAGAACAGGGCGTGTTTTGAGGGGGGGAAAAAAATCAGGAGAAAATCTGAAAGCTTAAAAAAAATATAGATCTTGCCTTCCTTCATATGTGATTGCTATGGTGAAGTCTCAAGGAAGCCTTGGACATGTACAGCTAGTCCCTTGCTTCTTGTTGTGATGGGCTTAGAGTGGAAAATAAAGGATGAAATATTACACAAAAGTGGATGCATAAATAAGAGACAGGGCAAGGATTTTCCCTTTCAGGAAATCGAGGAGTGTGGGCTGGGTTGCCGTGATGTGAAGAGCAGGACATCTGCAAATGTGCCTGCTCATGCTGTGTCCGTGGCTTAGCAGTGAGGAAGATGCTAGCTGTTAACTTTGGATCCTCCTACTTGATCAGTGTGATATCAACTAACACTGAAAAAATATAGAATGAGTTGAATCCCAGTGCGATGAAGTGGCAGACACTGGTCAGTGTGATTAGGATGAGCAGAGAGACCTGTTCTAGAGTGCTCTCAAACGCAGGTGTTAAATCCAGAGCTACGTTGAAGCAAGGGTTAAAATGGGGCTCTGACTGTCGTGGATTTTGTCAAACAAAGTATTTGAGACACCTGAGTGAATCAGGTTGGGGCTGCAGTGGCATGTGGGACAGCAGTGCATCAGCTAGGATGAACTTCCAGCCTTCCTTGCCTTTTACTCCTCCACCAAATTACTTGTTGCACTTGAGTACTGCGGTCCTAGAGGAGCATTTCTAAATGGCTTAAAAGGAACATCATACAACCTCTATTAGTTCGTTGGTACAGCAGGGACACCTCCAACTCACCTTTGATTTAGTGACAACTTCTAGTGAAAAGCTTTAGGCAAGGCCACACACGTGCAAACGTCGGCTGGTGAGTCGGATAATTAGTCAGAGCGGTAGAGCCCTGCTCCTTTACAAGGCAGGTAGTGATGCTATGCAATTACAAATGAGCTGGAGACAGGAAAATGGTACAGAACTCAACAGCCCGTGTTGAGTAGAGCAACAGCACTGCTACCAAAACAGAATTTTTAGCTTTTAATTATTTTAAAGTACAGTTTTTAATGTAGTGGCTTCTAAATGCGGAGCGGGAGGGAATCCTGGGCTCCTCTGAGAACACTACTAGCTCCATTGCAACAACGGGTGTCCATGAAGCTTGGAGGGGCTGGGGTTTTTTTGAGAATATTTAGATGTAGAAGATGTCTGAATGGAGTACTTTGACAATGTGAAAAAATGCCCCAAATTCTAACAAAATTAGCAAGAAAACTGTGATTTATTATTTTTTTTTAATCTCTCGGTTCGTGTTGACTACTCAAGTCAATGGTCCTGCTGCTACCTGTTTTCTTTGCATTGGGAGGGTTTCAGGTTGGCCTAGCATTATCTTTTTTTTGATAAATTTGGGCTGCATTCCCTTTTTTTGTCCATCTACCCCTTGTTTCCCTTCTGGAACTGAATTTCTCACACTACAGCATTTCCTCGGCAGTAGTTTCGCCATTCCATTCAGTGCTAGAAAACATGAAGATAGTGAACAAGTAAATTTATTAGTTCTAATAAATCAGGATGAGTCCACAGCGTTTCGAGTACCGTGTTATTTACAGGACAGCTTTACGTCTGTAGATGTGGAGTGAGGTGGGCTATGATACAGTGCGTGCCAGCACCATCCGATCTCTCCATCGGGTGATACACAAAGACCTCAATCACTGGGGTCATTAAAGATCCCCAGACACGTCTCTCAAAAGAATTGTTAAGCTCAGTCTTCTGGCAAAATAAATGTTAGATACTTCTGAAATAATTAAGTTTGGCTGAAGGAAATTCTTGCTCCAGATCCAGATTTCTGTGGTGTTGTATTTGGTTTCTGTCAACGAGTGCACCCTATTGACCGTACAGCATCAAGTTTATAGGTAGCTCTATTTCGATAGCCGGTGAATGGTGACAAAATTGAGGTATAGGTCCTGTATTTGAAAGTACAGTAGGTCATCACTAGCAAATTTCTGTGTAGAACACTAGTTTTATGCAATATGCTTTCTAGGTTGGTCAGTGCTTCACTTCAAGGACTAATTAGTCAAATACCAAGGCACAGCTAGAATTCCTGTCCAGTTTTCTCATGTACTGAGTGGCCAACAGATGTTGATGTGGTGCCTTTCACAGAAAAACAGAGCACAGGTAGTAAGATGATTACTTCTTCAGAGAGTTGCTTGTGTGGTGGTGGTCTTCTTTCTTTGTAGTGGAACTGTACATCACAGCCGTGGCACCACTCTGAGTGTGAAGGAGGACAGTGATGTGTAGCTGTCAACTCTGGAAGCTTTTACCTCTCTGAGGAGTTGTTCTCTAAGCAATAATGAGTGGCTTGTATGGCTCAGACCAGAAGATGAAAGAGCCTTAGATAGTGTTAGGATAAAATCTATGTGGTAGCTGAATAATCTTCTTTCTCTTAACAAAAACCCCTCTCCCCCAACAGAACTCTGGGGTGAATCTCTAGATGAACAAAAATGTTCTGCTATGTAGTGAGATTGTTCGGTTCTTTTTCCATCCTAGCCAGCTGATTGGGGTTAGCGACAGAGGTTGGTCAGGAGATGGGTCATTGAGTTAACGGTTGTGTGGTGTTAAAAAAGGTTAAACAGGGGGAGCTACTCACAAGGTATTTAATTCTCCAGTTTTCTTCCAGTAATTTAGCAACTCTTAAAAGAGAAGTGTTTTGGTCCCTAACATAATAGCATAAAACTGATAATTTTTCAAACAGAACAGCAGTACTCTCCTCTAAGCCAACATCCCACCATTCACGATGCGTTGCATACTTGGATAGCACACAAGGAAGCCATGGATAAGAATTTTGAGACTACAGGCAGTTCTACAACTGTGCTGGAGTGAGTGGCTCTGTCACAGGAGAGTTTTGGTCAAGAGAAGGAACAAGAATGCATTATGGATGCATTCTACATGTGACTTCTTTTTAGGGAGACACTTCCATAGAAGTGAGAAGTGGTGTATGTCCATGATTATGGTGTTTATAAGATGTTACCTTATTTGGAAAAGAGATTCAGATTAACCATGTAGTGAGAAACAGACCCCAAATGGTTTGGGAATTTTTAAGCTTTGGCACAAGGTTGGTCGGAAGGAGTTTGCCACTTCTGGTTTTGCCCTTCTCATCTCTCTGGAACACTGATTGAACGTTGCAGGGCAGAGTAAAATTGCAGACTGCAGCAAGACTGTTAAATAGCTTAGATGGCAAAAGCCAAAACATGCTCACCCATCTAGAATCTTTCTATCTCGAGTGAGAAACTCGGCCAACAGTTCACTCCTTGTGTGTGCTCCAAGGAAGCGTGGTGGCCATTCGATTGTGATGTTGGTCATGAGATGCTAGTGGTCAGTGCTGCAGCAGGGTTGTGCTTTCAGAGATTATTTCCTGATTTTCAAGAAGGCTGTTGAAGCCAGTGGCACAACATGATAAAAGCCCTCACTCTAAGCCTTTCTCCATCAGATACCTCAGTACCTGTATCTGAGAGCACTGCATGGCACTTCAGATAAGATCATGGCATCTTGCCCCATCCATAACTTGGACACTCGGGCATTACTGCTATGGAAATAGTTAAGTAAGAAACTTGGCTGACAGGTCTAGAATAACTTGTTGAACTGGCACTTAGGGGTTGTTTTTAGAAGAAATTAATCCATTAAAACAAAACCAAGAACGACCCTCTGTTTTAGCTTGTTTGTGTTGATTATTTGTAATGAAATGAGCAAGTAATACTTCAGGTGTGAGCTGATGTGACAGTGAATCTAAACTTGCAGCCACAAAGCCCTGTGGTGTATCCCCATATTTCTGTGGGTGCACGTAGCCACTCTTATCTCAGAAAGAGCACAGCTGTCATCTGTGTCAATATAAGTGATGCTCTGAGACTGCAGTGATCAGTGGATTTACATCTTCCATTGAAAGGGAAATCTGGCTAATCAATGTGCTCAGCTAGGCTTGTTTTGATTTAGGAGAGCAAGTCTAAAAGCCTTCTCTGCACCTCTGTTTGTTTAAGTTGGCTTTGTCTCTTTGATCTGATGTTAACATACCTTAATGACAGGTAATGATTGATAATAGCGTATTGTAAAGTCCAGGTAATAAATAGTGTCTTACTCATAATAATGCTCAATAATGTACTTTTTATGACCCAGTTTGATGGAAAATTTCCTTGTCAGCTCTGACTGATTGTCCAAACAAACCCACCCATTACTTAAAGAAATACACGTCTGACCTAGACACATTAATTAGGGTCATGACTGAGCTACACAAAGGAGTATACTAACACTTTAGTTATCTTTAGCTATGATCTTTGGACAGCAGTCCTAAAGTTAAACTGAAGTTTAATGGGACGCTATTGCTTACACTACCCTTTTATAGCCACAGACATATGTTGGTATCCATCCAGAGTGGCTGGGTGATGGGAAAAGTAGCATCTCCTTAAAGGTCACAAGCAATATTAGTTTCAACAGTAGAAATCACAAAATGGAGTAAACTTGTAAGCAGAGAGGTTTTAATCAGTCGGAAAGTGAAGTCAGTCAGCACCACATGCCATTGAGTTAGGGGTTACAAACGGGCTAGCTTTTTTAGCTGCCGGCAAGCTGGAATCTCACACGTGTGAGCGCTGTGCCAAGCCCTCTGCAAGTGCTGCTGCTCACACAGTATCTAATCTGCCCTGAAGTTTCAGGGACTTTTCCTGATAAATGATGTGGGGCTTCAGAAAACTCGATAAATAGCAAATCATCTAAAACTACAAACAACAACAAAACTGGAATTCTCCAAAGACGTCGAGCTGCCTAAAGTAGGGCATCAAGTAACTTTCTAGTGAAAGGCTTCCTTCATGCTGCGTTCAGGTCCGGTTCAATAAACAACGCTCGTTTGTGTAGGTATCACAGAGGGAAGGGTGTGATGCTGCTGGTGTAAGAGGTTTTGTGTTCTATCGTGCCACCCCCAAGCAGCAGAGCTTTTCTCGAGTCTCAGAAACACGCTCAGGTGTGCCAGCGTGCTGGGAATGAAATGAGAAAGCACCTACCTGTCCCCTTCCCACCTCGGTTGTTTCCATTCAGTATTAAGTGTATAAGATGTTATGCCAAAAGGGATTTGTCCTTTTTATCTGGGAAGTGGAAGTGCTCCTGCTATTTGCATTTCTGCACTGCTTAGCTGCCCAAGCATGCTTTATGTGTGCTGCTTGAAATGTGTCATCAGATCACGTGGACACTGCTCTCTGCCTGATGTTGGACTTTCTCCAACAAATATGGATTATGTTAAAGTAGGTTCTGAATTGACGAGGATATGTTAATAACTCCCAGATGGGCATCTCTGTGCAGGGAAATACAAGCAGTCTATGGCAGGAGCTAGTGTTTGGCAGGTCCATCATTCCGTCATTAAAGGCCACATTATTACTTACGACTCTGCTTGCATGACAATCGCTTGCGTAAACTCACTCTCCCAATAACAAACACACACAATTTGCTCTTGGATATTTTTCTCTTGCTTTTTAATAGCAGTTGGCATTTCCTCCTGTTTAAGACATGGCCTTTTATAATTAAATAGTAGTATGAAATAAACACTTGGCTTTCACAAACGCGCGGCTACAGCAACTTTTTCAGATGTGTGATGCGGAACACTTGCACCTTCGTGGTGCAGCCTGTAGTATTCAATGTTGTGCTCATTTTGCTTCTATTACAAATGGGTGTGCTATTTCTTTGTAAGGTTAATTTAATGCCCTAAAGGGGTGTCTAGTGTTCCTACGAGGTGTTGCTTTCCCACTTACTTGCATGGGCAGAAGTGCATATACTAGACAAATACATAAGCAGTGTGCGTGCAATTGGGAGTTGTATCGTAAACGTATTTATCTGTCTTGACCACTGCACTTGTTCCTCATCTGTTAACCCATTTCACCAAATCATTCCAAGGTGCTGTGCACTTATCAGGGGTTTACAAAATGGGACTGAATGTAAAGCCATTGTTTACTACCTTCTCCATCCAACTTCTTCCTCAATCCTACCTCCTTCCGGTCATTAACTTCAAAACAGATGCAAAAGCCCTGCCAGGGTTTTTGGGGGCGTGTGTGTTTGTATATAAATAAATAAAATTAAGAGATTACATCTTTCCCTGATGTCTAGAAGTGGAGCAACTTGCATTCTGAGAAGGGAAAAATTTGAGATTCCCCATTCTTATCTTTAATCTGGGAGTCATGTCTCCAAGAGCCCAATCCTACAAAGCGTGACCTCTCTTAACAACGTAAGGGAGCACTCACCGGATAGTGTAATGCAAATACTGGCAATAAACATTAAAAAAAATCCACTTCAGTTCACGTAGTGACTGACAAGAATTTTTATAAAAGGTCTAGATTGTTCCACCCCAAGATCGATGATCCCTTTACCCTATTTTAATGTGCATATCTGTGTTTTCTCATGCACCTATAAGTTAAGCCTGTATTTTGACTGACATATCAGCGATAAGAGATTACACCTTATTTTTTTTATTAAGAATCATAAAGTACATTTTGAAAGAACATAATTGAGTCAACTGATGGGGAATTTGCATTTTGCAACACGTCCTGGGGATTACTACTGTGGTCGGGCAGTATTTTCTGGTGATAACCTAAAATACCGCTATCATCAAGTGCTTGGATCTAACCTGAGTGACAGAGATACCGTGAGGGCTCCACATGTTTTTGTACTTCTCTAGTCTCTTTCTGCATGTTAGAGTATTATTACTCTCAAACTGGCACTTAATTTTCCTGGCTCTTCAAATGAGCGTTGTAAGAGTAGTTGAATGTAATATGTGGTATTTTAATATTGTGACTCTTAATGCTACATAAAACCTTTGTTTCCTACAGGTTTATTGAGCTGGTGTATTAGATTTCCTGCTGCATGAGCAAGAAGATTATGGTGGCTTACATCTAAGTATACTTTTGGGAGACATTTTGTATTTTCTCTATAAATAGTCTTTCTAAAACACAATTGTGAAACTATTAAGGTTTATATCGCATTATACATCTCTAAGTTTACTGTGCTGAGCATACAGTATGGTAGCAAAAAGAAATCTTTTTGTCTAAGAAACACATTCAGGATTGTTTAAAAGGCTACTAAAAGACAAGTTTTAAAATATTTATCTTCTTATTTGTAGGGTATTCGGGGCTTATTATACTGAGCCATCCGTGTTTTCAACAGGAGTAAAATTATCTCTTATGGAGTTAAGCACTTCAACAGAGCTTGCAGATACGAAGCTTTCACCACAAATGTGGGTGTCTGGGCTACTGTGTTGGAAAGACGTGAAGCAGTCGATTGAAACTAAACTGAAGGTTTTTCACAGATAAAACTTAGATTTGGGCATGAGACCTGTGCATAGAGAAATGTATTTCATATTAGACAAATCTTCTTGCCTTAAGGGAAGGAGTGCATTTATTATGGACTTTAAAGATACAACTTTTGGCAAGAGCCTTCATCCCAAGCCAAATGGAAAACATGTGTGAGAAGGGGTGTGAAGGTAGCTCATATCTGTATTCTATTACTGACTTGTGTTCTGTTATGAGGATAACTTAATGAGCAATTTCTCTACCACATGTAATGAAAAGCCACAGTTTTAAACCCACTAGGTCCCCTTGAGCCGTTTATTCGTCTGCACACGCAAAGGGCAGTTCCACTGGTTTTGAAAACGTAACGTGAGCGGAGCGAGCGGACAGTGTTTCCCCATCCAGTGAAATGAAAGATCATCCTCAAGCACTGAACATTAGGTGCACGGGCTCCATCTCTGAGCCTCCTTTGGGTTCAGACGTAGCATGATGTATGGGTAATCTGCAATCTGCTGGGGGCATCGTTAGTTCACTGTGCCTGCAGGGCAGAATTGGAGCCAGCGTGGGAGCAGCTGCCTGGTGGGCTGCCTGGGCACATAGGGACCCACCTCGTGCTGGTGCTGAAGCCCCTGGTGACATAGGGAAGGTGTTAGGTCAGATGAGTTACATTAAGTGGCAAGTGATAAATTCAAGATGACAATTCAAAACAGCAGTATTTCTTCTAGTAATTAATTCCAGTGGTGCCTGAGGCAGTGCTTAGCTACACAACCAGTGTGGCCAATGCTGAGCAGCTAATGAGCCAACATTACAGCAAAGATTAGGGGGCCAGTGCATTCTGGCAGGATGAGGTCACTATGATTAGAAAATATTAATGCAAGATTAATGTGATAAATTGACTACGACAAAGAAACTTTATTTTATCCATGAGTGGTTAAAATGCAAAATTCCCTTTTATTTTATTACTCCCCACCCCCCTGAAAACAGTATTTACACTCTGCTTACAGTCCAGTGGGCACCAGGTGCTGCTTTGGTGCTGCTGTGCAAACCCTGTTAAGGCTAGGTGGCTGCTGCAGCTAGACCGAGCTTTTAATTCTCCTTCGGTTGTTGTGATAACTTTGGTCAGCTCGTAATGAACCTTCAGCTTAGAGGAAGGAGCTTCATGGTTGTTGCATCTAAGCAGAAAGAGTGACAAGACTATAACACTTGGCCATTCCAACATGCTACGGTGTTGGTCAGCAGCAGTGATGCAGGACAACCACATCACGATACTCTGACTGTCTTGGATATGAGGAACAGAGGTTTATAGTCACAGCGCTGCTCTGCTTATGCAGCACGGGTTTGAGGGGTTGGTTGTGAAGAAAAATCTGCATCCAATGGCACTTCAGAAATGGTTTCTGTGAGTTGTTCCCAGGTTGTTATACAAGTGTAGCTGCGGCGTTTGAGTTACTCGTAGTCTACAGGTACCGTGGACTAGCCTTATGGAAACCTGCGTGCTAGAATGTGCTTACTAAGCACTTTTACCAATAGGTTGGGAATTGTGCTCTGCTAATTATGGAGTGAAACATTTTCTGTTTCCTATTAATCGCAAGGACACAGATGAGATTGATAGTGTATTGTGACCCTCGATTTCGGTTGCTGTATGAAGCCCAACAGTTCTTTGAATATTTTTGCTTTTTTGTTTGTTTGTTTTTCATGGTACTAAACTCTCTCTGGTCATGCTCCTTTTTCTGTCTGCATAAGAAGCTCATCACTTTATTCAAGGTTCCTCCCCTTCCACAATAGACAATTATTCTGCCTTCATTTTCTGGCAAAGAAAGAGTAAACCATAATTTAACCACCATAACACACCACCAGTGGCTTATCTCAGCTCCTGCCTGACTCACCGCTTAATATTGTCAGTTATTCAGTAGATCAGCGACCAGACAGAATTAACTAATTAATCTAGTTAATGTACTAGTGGTCTAAAAAAAGTTCACAAGGAGGGTTCAAAGCCCATCTATAAATTGCAGGTAATACCCAAATTGAGTTAGTTTTGTTTAAAAGCACTCCAGTCACCCCACATGAAAACCCCGACACAAAGGCACAGAGATTAATCACATGTTCTTATATAACAGGGCCAAGCTGTTATCTCCAGTCCAGTGCCATTGTTTATCTCTCCAGACAAAGCCAAGGAAGAAGTGAAGAAGCTGGAAACCAAAACCAGGAAGCTCCAAACCAGTCATACCAGTTTTCAGAGTCAGAAGAATTTCACAAGCTGGGCATTGGGCAACCTCCCAATGCCTCAGGCAAGAAACCTGTTCAAACTATGAGGCACGCAGCCTTACAACCTCCACTTAATACAAGATGGATTGAAAACTATGGCTGCAATATATGGCAAGCAACAATCATACTCGGGCCTTACTGCCACTTATCTTTAATGTGTAAACTCCATTTAGGCAAAACACTTGAAGTGCAAATTAAACTCTAAGCAAGATAATTAAAACCCGTGTTTAGAACCGTTAGCCTTAGACAGACTTTGGAGTTCTGTAGATTCCTGTAAAAGCATCATGTCTGTGGAACAAGGAGCTAAGTACTCGGTTGTATTTCAGAGGATACTACCTATTTTTATGGATGGCACAGACAACACTTCTTGATTGTATTGGTTTGAGCTCATCTTGGAGCATTGAGCTCCAAGCGTGGAGCATCGAGGAACCCTTGCATGGGTTTGTTAGCTGAGAAGTCCAACAGCTGCAAGGGTCTTCATTTTCACAGACAGCACGTTCACTTGTCTCATCTGATAGAAGGGAATGTTTGATGTGAAGCACATGGTAGTTACAATGGGAGAGAGGAAGGTCTGCTTGATGCTGTAGTAAAAGCGTGTGTTGTGGTGCAGGTAGCTTCTACCTGGCATGTCTTCCCTTACAGTTGAGAATCAACGAGCAGATGGCTATGTTTTACTACTGTCTGAATGCCAAACCATCTGAGAATGGACTTCCAAGGCACAGTTCTGTCACTTTCAAGAAGCTCTCAGCTTTAAACTGGACACCTGGGTTCAATGTAGTGTGTTTTATGATGGCTACCTCACGTTAAGTTGGAGTGCTGGGGAAACAAATGCGCTGTAAGACTTCTGAGAATGTTGAAAACTGTTTGAACTAGAAACCATTCTAAAAGTTTAATTAATACAGGTATTAGATATCAACTCAGTAGAACTATATAGCTAAAACTATATAGTTTTAGCTATAAGGTACTTGGTGGATGTTAAGTATAAGGACTAAAATGATATAAAATGGATTTTCAGTGTGGTTATGGGATCTGACTCCACATTGGAGAGTGACAAATGGGTCTAGATTTTAATTTTGATATTTAAAACCTGCTGTGGTTTATTATACAGGCTTTAGTTTAATCCTGACTCCTGGGTTTCACAAGTTTAGCCAAGGTTTGAACAGCATGTTTTCAAAAAACAAACTCATGGATATTGTGTTGATAGGTTCTTCTTTGGATCCTGATGCCAAACCTGTGTGGCTGATAGAAGAGACAGATGCTTGGAAATTCTTCTATTAATCATTCTCTCTATAGTGTATATTCAGTAATATCTGCATTTGTGTATTGTTTTATTCCTGAGTACCCACAGCTATTTAGGGAAGAGAATGTGGGACCAGCTGAACACACGACTATTGAGAGATGACAGGGGTTTTCTGCAGCTGGAAACGAGGGAATCTATAATTGCATCATTGTCTCTCATTCTGCTCCCACATGTAACTTGCTAAAATGTCATTTCGTGCTGCTGCAGGTCCTCAGTCCTCCCTTCCCTGTAAACCTTATTCAACCCGCGCTCAGCCATCATGATAGCAGTGCCTGGACCCAGACAGTAGCGACTTCCCAGGGGGGTTAACATTCAGGCATCACTGATCGTTGACCTGGCTATTGTTGTTTGTGATACTTACTGGTAAACTTTCGCAATCAATACAACATCAGCCCTTCTAGCTCCTGGGAACAGAAACCTGAAACAGTGCACTTAATCTTGAAGCCAGCTCCTGCTCCCTGCTCCGCTGCTAAACTGGGTAGTTGGCCTACTTGATGCAGCATTATTGCTGCAGAGGTCAGGTGTGAGCTGTCTTGGCAAGGGCTGATGAATGGCTGGTTGTGATGAAGCACCTCTTCTGTCCAACCAGAGACATTTAATAATGATGGACCATAACTGTGCACACAAAAAACCTTGTAGCTTGTTTGTGAGCTTTATACAGCGAAAGCTTGGAGAAGGCAATGTGTTAGTTTGGAGGAGAAAACTAATGGGGAGAGTGAGGTGTTTGTAAAGGTTAAAGAAACCTTCCTGTTACAATACCATAGTGGTTCCTGTAAATACCTTTGCTTTCCTGCTGCTTGCATTGGTTCCTCTTCTCCTTGTGTGTAAGAAACCAAAAATCCCAAAGCAAACAAACAAAAAAGGTGCCAAACATCCACCTTGAGACTGCCAAATGCTGCGAATTGACACAGATAGGAAATAATCTCGAAGGCAAAGAAATTGAGCACAAATGACAATTTATTTTATCTGAACTGCTGCCAAATGCTAAGTTTTATTGAAATAAATTATAGAGGCTGAGAGCTGTTACTTAAATAGGTCTTGCAATTATTTGTCCTCTACAGACAAGGGAGAAACCTGCGTGAGTGAAACGAGTGGCAGAAGATCTCACTTATTGCTGAAGAGAGAGCTCTCTGCAAGTTCTGTACCTTGGAAAACAAACAGCTGAAGTAACTAAAGAATCACTTCTGGATTCATCTAGAATGTTATCCAATGCCTTTGTTTCATGGGCTTTCCACAACTCTTCTGTCTGTCATAGATGATGATTGCCACGTCCAAAGAACAGCTCACCCTCACCAAGTGGGGCACTAGCCAACCACTAAAGCTACAGGTCACCAAGACCTCCATGATGGGCTCTGTTCCTTTGTTTTGTAACAGATTCGGGCCACGACGTGTTTCTGGAGCCAGGTATTCAAAACCATGGAATGACTTCAGATGGAAAACCCTCTTGGAAGTCTGTAGAGGACCATGCATGCGTTGTGTCCCGTGAGTTATGTATTTCACTAATGGAACTTAGGTAGGTCTCATTAACCTGTCCTAAGTAGCTGCTGTACAGTCTGTAGTAGGGATAAGAAAGTTGGTAGGGTACCTCCAAATGCCATAGTTTTCAAAACCTTCTCTTAGCCTGTAGACAAAAATCATGCTTAAGAATGTTTTCTGTATTCCAGTCCTGCAAACTGGTGCTTTACAGCCTAAAATTCATCTGCACGATGAAACGCCCTTCTGAACCCCGATACTCCACTTCTGGAACTGCACAGCCTTGAAAACTGTTCTGTAGGAGGGAAGGTTTTCCTCCAAAGCTTTGCACGTTTGTTGTTTCAGTGCAGTGACTGGACGAGATGCAAGCTCCAAAGCTCTTCTAAGACAAGTTTAGTGCTCAGGTTACTGGAACAGTATTTCTGTGGTGGTACCAGTTTTGTGGCAATGACTGACTGACTTGTGACATGTAACACAATTTTCTCCCGAGCATTTAATTGCCTTCTCATCCAGGCACACTGCATTGAGATTCTCACCACTACGCTGTGTTACAGGAACAGCTGCATTTGTACACATCCAGCTTCGTGGAATGGTGAGGGCTGGAACGCATTTAGCTGATGAGAACTGAAATGGAAATAGCAGTCACTTTGGTTCCCTTAGCAAGGAGGGGTGTGCAAAGTGCCTTCTGTACGCCTAAATGCTTCCCTGCCAGTCAAAGGTGGGCGAAGAGGTAGGGAAGGACTGTAGGCAGCACCTACTGCAGGTTAGTAGCCGGAAGATTTTACGCATGGATGCTTACTTTTCACTCAACTCCTAATGGACTTCCTTTATTTTGTGATCGTCTTCCCTCGACATTGTTCCAATTCCTTGGTTTCGGTATGGGTGGGAACTATTTGGATGTGAGGGGTGGGTGTCAGGAGGATGGAGCCGGGCTCTTCTCAATGTCATCTAGTGATAGGACGAGAGGCATGGGTGTCAGCTGGAACATAGGAGGTTCCACATCAATATGAGAAGGAACTTCTTCATGGTGAGCATGATGGAGCACTGGAACAGGCTGCCCAGGGTTGTGGAGTCTCCTTCACTGGAGATGTTTAAAGCCCACCTGGATATGTTCCTGTGCAACTTGGTCTAGGTGATCCTGCTCTGGCAGGGGGATTGGACTGGATGATCTTTTGAGGGTCCTTCCAATCCCTAATGATTCTATGATTCTATGATATGTTCCTGTGCGACTTGGTCTAGGGGATCCTGCTGTGGCAGGGGGGTTGGACTAGATGATCTTTCGAGGTCCCTTCTAATCCCTTATGATTCTGTGATCAGTATTTTCTTTGCCCTTCCTCTGACCACTGTGAACTCTTCTTTAGAATCATATTTACAGCTCTTTGCAGATAATTGTTCTTGGATTTTGCAGATTACTTTTTCACTGATGTCTGGCTCTGAGGTTTAGCACCCATCTTGTTCTTTGTTTGTTTTTCCCCCACTCTTCCTGAAACCCTGTCTTGAATTTCCTATGAGAAAAATGTAGCGTGGAAAAGCTCCTCTGGGTTTGTCCTAAGACCTGCTTTGGTATTCCTAATTGCTATACTCTTAATTTCTGCCTGGCCAATCATACCAATGCACAAGCTGTATCGTTCTGTAAATGGTCATTCAAGTCAGCACTAATTGTCACAGGAAGAGAGAAATCTGAGCAAAATACATTTCAGTTAGTTAGGAAATGTATTTATTCATTACAGGGATTTTAGCTGAAATGGGAAACGGTGGGAAATTCCTTACTTTACAGAAAAATAAACCATTGCTTACTAATGGGATCAAAATAAACAGAAGCCTTCACAATAAAAAAAACCCAGAGAAAGAGAGCAACAGTAATGACAGTTTTGAAGTATCCAGTACCTGTTGTGACAGGAATAACAAATTAATTGGGACTATAACGGATTCTTTGTAAAGGTGAAGTAAACACACTTGACTGTGTATTTTTCACCATCAGTTAAGTCTCAATTGGTTCTAAAAATAAACAGAAGACATTGAACAGTTTTAATGGATTTTGACACCTAGGTATTATGCTGTCACTCCAGTATAAATGAATCATAACTTTAGACTGCACCAAGGAATTACTACACATTTGGAGAAAATTTATGGCACGCCAGGCTTTGAATCATGATGTGGTATCAGAAGTAAAGTCATGAGAGGAAGAAAAGTCTGGCATAAATTATTGCTTACCCGAGACGTGAAGGCAACGGGAACGGATTACAGGGTTAGTTAGGAATACCTCGGTGATTTCCAGGCGTTAAGACCCCTGGGAGCAGCTGTTCTAGCAGAGCTCCCAGGGAGCCGCATCCAGCGGGGAGATGAGCACAAACCAGTGCAGCTACCGCATCTGTTGCATCTCAGAACTTGACCTAATTCAGTTAGACTCACAAAGAGGCTAAAATCTCAGCTCTTGATTTCAATGTCACAGTAAGTTTAGATTTATCTATTTCTATATATCCAATGCAGCGTTTGTTAGATCATGTTCTTACTCGGGTTTCAAAGAGCCGTTAAACTGTCTATGAAGTGAGGGACGTCCACAGAGCAACAAGTCTGTGGGTCTAGAGCCGTCTGCCTCGTTTGCTCTGTGCTGTCAAATATGTAGATAAGCTGGACGTGCACACAGTATCTGCTGAGTCTTTCCCTTGAAATCCATTTGAAAGCATGATGGGCTCTGTCGTTGCTTAGACGATGGTAGCACGCTTTGAGTGCACCTAAGGAACACGGGTATGAGTGTTTCTCGTTCTTTACATCTTTCCTGAGCAGGCTGAGTTGTGCTCAGTGCTGCTGGAGCGATCTTTAAGTCCTCATTGAGATTATCCTGCTTTAAGGATGGCTTTATTCATGGCACAGGTAAGTGACAGGAGGTCATCGGTTGCCCGTACTTTTACAGTTTCCTTCGTAGTTCTTCTTGCTTTTGAAGATCTTCTGAATCATAGAATCATTAGGGACTGGAAAGGACCCAGAAAGATCATCTAGTCCAATCACCTAGGATCACCTAGACCAAGTCGCACAGGAACACATCCAGGTGGGCTTTAAACATCTCCAGAGAAGGAGACTCCACAACTCCCCTGGGCAGCCCCTTCCAGTGCTCCATCACCCTCACCA
>JAOXOE010000602.1:18512312-18533991 GCA_028565055.1 Phoeniculus purpureus
GCTACAGGTGGTTTTAAGTGACTACTATGTCTAAGGATAAACCATTGCTGCCTTTACATGTCTACATGGGTTTCCTGATCTCTAGAAGCTACAGGTGGTTTTAAGTGACTACTATGTCTAAGGATAAACCATTGCTGCCTTTACATGTCTACATGGGTTTCCTGATCTCTAGAAGCTACAGGTGGTTTTAAGTGACTACTATGTCTAAGGATAAACCATTGCTGCCTTTACATGTCTACATGGGTTTCCTGCTGAAATACTTATCACTATTTCATTTGCAAGGTTATTTTCTAGGTTTACATTAACCTCTCTCCAGCCCATGTGTTTTCATGCATTGCAAATTCTCAGTCTTACCACTGTCCTCTCTTTCACTCGATCCTGGTGAGTGCTGCTTTGCTTTGTGCTTCTGTAGGCATCTCTTAGTCTCCTTTCTTGTGCAGGTCTTTTTTCCCTCCATCTCCCAGAAGCCAGCAGTATGTAGTCACATATCAGGCTGGATTTATTTATGAATTTGCCAGAAGCAGGTATTTATGGGCATTCTCTGGTTATTCTTTTGTGCAGCTGATGGCTGCTGCTGCTTTGGTTTAGAGCCACAGGAGTAAACGAGTCTCTGAGTGAATAACTACATGTCACCCTGAATGGAGCAACCCTCATGTACCTCATCTGCAAAAAATTCAGCAAACTGGAAACTGCATAATAGCAACCAGCAGGATAGCTGAGCCAATTCAAGACTTTGGCACCAGAAGGCTTCTGTAGCCATCTTCAGTGTATCCAAGTCTGTCTCTTCTGTTTCATTCCCAAATGTGTTTGCCTCATAAAAAATGCAGAGGCTCAACGACATAAACGTGTATAGAAAATATCCCCTAGCAAAATCAACAGAGGCGAAAAACTGTGCAGTGAAAAGAGAATTCTAAAGCAACTAAACAAGACTGAGAACAAAAAGGTACAGGGGTAATAGCACCAGAGTTTGATCATCTGTTTAATTGGGAGTCTTTGCAGTGCTGAGTATAAGTTCAGGAACTACCTAAGTAGGAAGGATGCAGTCAGTTACGCCGCGGCACACCGAGCTGCCCCTCCCCATAACAGGCATTTCAAAGTGTCTTTGACATCGTCACTCCAAAAATGCAAATGTGGAAAGCATAAACCAACACAGGCATTAAAATGTGGGGCTCAGAAACAACATTTACTGCAGGTGTGGTAAAACCTGCTGGAGGTGCCTCTTCATGCCTTTACCTCTATCTCCTTCCTTTGCCACTTGCTCCAGTGGAAAGGGTGCCGGTACCGTAGTGGCAGATTTTTACCCTCTAATAACTGGATTTTCATCACAGTGATCTTAAAGCAAAACGACCAAGAAAGAAAATCAGCTTTTGGGCAGAGCTGTGTGCCAGTAACAGCTTGAAGAGCTACTGGCCCAAAGCTGAAAACAGGACTTCTCATGCATGCCTTTGCTGCAGGTTTATTTTTGCCTCGCCTCCAAGAGCTTGGGAAATTTCTCCAAACAGCTCTTCAGCTGAAGTTATTTCAACTCTTTACATTTCTGATCTGACATCACTAGGTAGCTCCAATCGTGAACTGTTCATGAGCTTTTACTTTCTTTGTCCACCTATGGCAATTACTCTACTACTAAGGTTGCCTTTAAGTTTGGCTTCACAGATGGGACGCAAAGGGCCAGCGCAGGGAGGAGAGCAGCAGCCCCTTGGGCCTCTCTGCTCAGAGCCAAAGGGTGAGTTAGAGGTCCAAGTGGGAAGAGAGATATATATATATTTTTTTCAGCCTGGACACAAAACAATTTGGGGGGGAAACACAGAAAAGGAGGCAATTTTCTTCATGCCTCCACATCTCCTCACAGCTGGAAGCGGCTTGGTCAGGATGGTTGCCTGTGATGGAGATTCTTCTTCAGCACAGGTCATTTCTCAAGCTGAGAGTCTCATTGTCAATCTCTTTCCAGCTTGTTTCTCTCCTCCCATAAACTGTGCTTCTTGAAAAAACACTTTAGTCTGTCTGCTTCTGGAGCCCTAGATGTTGTGTAATGCAGTTTTATGGTTCCTGGCAGTACATACAAGAATGAAAAAAAGTCTCTTAAAAACCCAAACATAGCTCTAGTAATGAAAAAAGTTAAAATAGGGTAAAATAAGGGTGCTTGATTTATACTGGTGCAGTAGCGCTGCTGCAATTGTCACATGGACGACTGAAAAACAAACACGGTGCTTCGATCATTAGCATAAGCCAGCTCTGAGCATCTGGTGGGTCAATGTCAGGAGAGCTATTATTCCCCTCTCTCTGGGAATAAACCTCAGAGGTTTCCCCAGGGCTGAGAGCTTGCGATGAGCATGGGATGCTGTGAAGCACGTAGGGAAGACTTAGTTTTTCAAGTGCTTGGGGCTGTGCTGGTGTCAAGGTGCTCCTCTAGGGGAGGAAAAGTATATGTGAAAGAATGTTTAAGCATATAAGAAAGTATATGTCGGGGAAAGTATATGTGAAGGAATGTTTAAGCAGAAGGGGAGGATTTGGGGAGTCCTCTTCATTAGAATTGCTGGAACTGAGTGAGAGGAAGGGATATGGATGTCTTCCTGAGACAGGACACTAAGAGCTGCAGAACTGGGATAAGGCTATATGGTTTAGGTCTGAAGAGTCTCTTTTGCCATATTGGAGAGCTTGGAGAAAAAAACCAACCCCAAGTCTACAACTTACTTGGTGGCCTGAAGCCATAATTGTTCTTCAGCAACTTCAATTAATTTTACTCTGTCCAATTTCTGAGGAATTTAGGAGACAGCAGGTAAGAGCTGCCTGAGTTGAGATAAGTGACAGCCCTTTCAGCATCCTGTGACCATTGCAAAGATGCCTGAGACTATTAAACCTGAATTTATCGATTCTACTTCATCTTTCACATATTACAAACCTTCTTCACCTTCTCTTCCATATAAAAGGTGCAATTGTGATTTGCTATATGTTAAGATGAAGCAGTGCTGGATGGAGAAGTAAGTTGCACAGTTGCCAGGATGTTGAATCTGGATAAATAGCTGTCACTCATTCTAGGAATGATTTGGTTTTCAGGATCACTCTAATATGAAATTCTATAGACAACTATGAGGTTTATTAATAAAATAATAGTGTTGTCAACAGCCCGTGATTCCTGGAGCTGAGAGTGGGATTCTCTGATTTCCATGACTTGATGGAAACCAGCTTAATTTCTGTTACAGCACTGCTGTTACCAGCTGTGCTACTAAACCGAGTTGACCTATCTTGACGTGTTTCTCTAGCTTTGGCATTCCTCTAATATTATTAAAAATAATCATACCTATATTTATTGAGTATTTTTTCCTCTGCTTTTCTTCCAAGACTTTAGAGGAATTAGTTTTACTTCTTTAGGTTTGCACATGGTTGCATGAGGGAACAGTGGATAGACCCTTTATTGCAGGAAAGTAAAATCAGTTAAAGCTTAATCTTTTATTGCTGGAGGGTTAAACCAAGGTTTTTCACTTGGCTCCTGCACTTCCTTCACTTGGCTCTTTCCACTTGGCTCTGAGTTCCACAGCTGAAATCTTAGGAAAATTATCTTTTGCACTCCACAGCCTTTTTTTGACCAACTTTTGAGGCTTCAAATGATATTCAGCTGTTTGAAAGACTGTTACGGTCCTGCAGGGAAAGAACCAAGACAGGTCTTGGGATGCAAAGCACTGGTTTTATTGGTGCATCAAACACAGGTCATGCCTGTAGCTCTCTAAAAACTGCTGCTCAACTAGGGAAGTTTGAAAAGATGATTTGAAGGATGCTAGCACATTCTTCATGAACATGATATTTTGGTATCCCTGATAACCCAGAAACAGCTGTTGTGTCAGGAAGGTATAATATCAGGGAGACACAATGGCTACCTATGGTGAGTAGGGTGGGACTAGTGTTACTCCACTGGGCTTCACCGCCAAAGGCCCTTTTGGCAGCAAAGGCAGAAATTGGTCTTCAAAGGGAGGCAGAAATGAGACGAGCAGATGCAACTTGCAGGGATGTGATGAAGAACAAAACAACCCAACACAGTGTTTTGCTTCCTGCGCTGTTATCTACACACAAAAGTGCTTTAAGGAGTTGCAGAACAGTTACCAAACACACGTTAAGTTTGGTGAGCTGCTCTTGCCTGTCTTTCCAGTGATTAGCTGGACTGTGCTTGTGGACGTGAGGATTCAGGCTTCAGTTTGTTTGCACTGATGTGAGTAGAAGATGGCAGCAGCTGCCTCTCACCGTTAATTTCCTGTTGTCTTCAGCTAAGCTGAAGGTGGGTTGGTAATTGCTGGGTGGTGCTTGTGCTGAGGCAAAGGTGGGTGCAGCTGGTCAGGGAGGGAAGGGATATAAGTGCTGGGCTTTTGTTAGGTGTCTGTATCTGTCTGCCTGCAAACACCACCTCTAAAGCACAAGGATGAGGATGAACTCACCGTTCTCAGGTCATTCCATTCTCCTGCCATGGGAAAAACAGGAAGGTAGGGGGAGATGAGATAAGATTTCTTCAGGTGACTATTATTTCAATGTTGAAGATGCCTATTCTTGTGCTCATAGGAAACTATCGGTCTAGAACTACAGTAAACATCATTTTTGTCTGGTTTTTAATACTGCTGTGTTAATGATACTAAAACTACAGCATTCTTACATGACTTCTCCTGGAAATATGATTCTGCAAGGTTTAGATGTCAAACAGCTTTCTAGCCATAAGCCCTGTGCCATTTTTACACTTCAGTGGTATGAATGCAATTTATTTTCAGTGGTTTTACTTCTACTTTAATAAGTCAAGTGAGGGGAGGGGAACTCCCACGTATCTGTACTTATAGGTCCATCAGGGTACACTATTTTTCCACATCTGTTATAAAAAATGAACTTAGGACTGCTTTATATATGTATATTTTATATAATTCTAGAGTCTTGTTTTCCCTCTAAAATAGTAAGATCTATTAAAAACCCCACAGTTTTTGAGCACTTCCTCCTCTTAAGTTCTCATTTAATGTTTTATCTATGTCTTAAATGTATAAACCACTCCCACACCTCTATTTAGTCTAAAAAAGTGTCCCTCTAAGATTTGGACTAGATGCTGTTCATTGACTCTGCTCATGCATACGGGGGGGTGGGCTTGGTTGTTAACTGTGATTCAACCTGCTTTTCAAAGTCCCAGCAATTACCAGGTCAGTAAGTTCATCTTTCCAATTGCCTTCAAGTCCTTTAGTTTTAAGTGCTTGTTTGAAGGTAAGGACTGTATTCCCTCACTGTGTGAACAGGATCATACTGTGAGATTTACAAGCAAGCAGCTTAATACCTTCCCCAGCATTGTCTTCAAGGTATTCCACTTCCTTTATTTCCCTTCGTTAGTAAATAAGGCTGCAAGCTTCAAATCTGAGTGTTTAAAATTGGGCTTTGAGGTCTGTAGGCAGCTTTTAAATAGCAGTGTCCAGATCCTCAGAAGTGAAACCGGGTGGATTTTTGGAAGCCTACTGAGGGTATTAGAAGAACAGGTCTAAGAAGCCAGCTTTGGGCATTTTAACCTCAATTTTATGGCTTGTACTGAGGTATTTTCTTCTGATAATGAGGAGATGCGTGGTGTCTTTCTCATACGGCAGCAAACTCTAAAGGGCTCACACACAAAGGACCGGAGTCCTAATGCTCTTGTATGACTTCTGAGTGCAGTTGTCAGATCATAGATTGTCATTAACTCCTTTTACACCTTAAAGTTATCTGAAGCTTGAGTGTCAAAACTAAGTAAACTGCTCTGTACATGTGAAGCTAATTGTTTAGTCTCTTTAAATGAATTCTGAGCTTGGAATGATTCGAATATGGAATATAAAAAACAGTTTCCACTTAGGAAAAGTGCTGTTTCATCTCGGTCTCAAGATGGCATTACTTGAGAAACCCATGACCTGGTTTTTCTGTGCTACCTTCCTCTTGCATTGATTGTGCAGTCCCTGGAGATGCTCAGCAGAAAGTGGTTGTGTAGTGCTGGATCCTAACACACAGGTCAGGTGGTGCTTCTACAGCCACGGTGCAGAGGCAGTACCAGGCATCTCATGATTAGCTTCACTCCTATAGGAAAAAGACTGATGTTACACTGCTGTAGACAACTCAAAAATAACTGGGTTGGAGCAGATATTTTAAGCCAGCTCTGTGGATTCATAATAGCCCACACTAAGTGGTTCTTGCTGAAAATTTTCTCTGTGAAGGTAAATTTATGGCTATGTTATAACAAGCTTCCTTCATAAGCAAGCAGAACATCCTTTCCTTAAGGAAGACTTCCAAAGAAGTGATCTGGAGAACATGGTGTAGCCCCTGTGCTTAAACATAACTGCAAACAGGTGCCTTTAACAGGAGGATGCTGCTTCGTGTAACCAGGTTAAGCCCCATTTTGCTGTGCCAAGCTGAGGTAGGCTTGTTGCTTGAGGAGGAGAATCTCACCGATCTATTCGAGCTCCAAAGCCTAAGGTTAGAACAGCCCATGATGTTTGTCCCATGTAAACTACCACTGCTGCTATTTGATAGCCAAACCACGACACATGAGCAAAAAATAACTGGACCTTCATAGACTGGTTTTGGAAGAGTCTAATGTGCATTAGAAATACCTAAATAACACCTGATGTTACTAAGATAACCTGTTTCACATGGTAGGAAGGGTTATGCAGCCACTGCCTGGGTATCCCCCTTTCCCACATTTGGCTAGTGGGGAATGGTACTGCTCAGACAAAGGAATAGACTTCATGTCTGTTGGGCAGCTTTCAGAGATCTGAACCCTGGAAGGCTCCAAAGCTCATCAGAAGAAAATAGTTTAGAAACCAGCCTCAGTTAGTTCTGCCAACCACTGAATCGTTTTCTGAGGTGTAGGAAGTAGAGGATAACAGCAGCTGGGCTACCTGGTCAGATCTGTTCTGGGGTTGAAGGGCAAACTGTATTTTCTGTCTCTGCTCTTTCCACTCTTATCTGGTTAGCATTGTCCCTCAAGTCTCAAAATGTAGCTGGTTTGGTCAAACAGCTGGTGTTTAAAAGTCCCTGCTTTTCCCATTGTTTGATGTTCCTTGGAGATCTTTGTTCGAAGGGGTGATTCATTTGGCATCTCCTACTCCTTGAGCAATTTCCTCACCAAAAACCATCAAGGAAATTAAGAAGCCTTAGGATAAGGGGTCCTAGCACGGAGAGATAATCCCTCAGGAGACAGATGAGGGATGAGTTCTTGGTTACTGCAGCAGAGGGGATTTGCTGGTGGTGTCCTGTGGGTTCTGTATTGTTTTAAATATGTGTATAAATGGGCTTGGAAAGGGGGAGAGCAGTGAGGTGACCAAGTTTGCTGGTGATGCACAATTATTCAAGTTAGTCAGGATGAAGGCAGACTGTGAAGAATTACACAAGATTCTGAAGCGACTATGTGACTGGGCAATAAAATAGTAGGTGAAATTCAGTGTAGATAAATGTGAAGTGATGCACGTGGGGAAAAACAATTCTAGCTTCACATATAAAATGATTGCCTCTGAGCTGTCTGTTGCCACTCAGGATTGAGACCTTGGGTTATGATAGATAGATCCATGAAAACATCAGCCCATGCTCAACAGCAGGCTAAAAAGCAAATAAAATTTTAGGAATTATGAGGAAAGGAACAGAGAGCAAAGCAGATAACATAATTATGCTGCCATATAGATCTATGGTTCACCTGTGCCTTGGATACTGCGTGTAGGTCTGGCTGGCTCAATGAGGGGAGGGAAGAAGAGGAAAAGGAGGATGTATGCAAAGGGCTGAGGAGGCTGGGACTTTCTTTTCTGGGAAAATGTCTGCTGAGGGTGATAAGGACAGAGGTTTACGAAAGTGAATGGGTGGAGAGGGATTGATCTTTCATTGTCTCAGCTCAAGAGGTGTAAAGGCCATTGAACTGATGTGCAGAACAGGGAGCGGCATCTTTTCAGGAGAAATGTGCCAAAGATGCATGAGGTTGTTGGGGAGACCGGGCAGATAGTTGGATGAAATGCCTGGTCAAGGATTGGTAGATACAGAGCTCTTCATGCTCGAGAAGCTTCTGGAAAAAGTGGAGCTGGAGACTGGAAGTGGTTTGTGTAAGAAATACTACGTATGTCTGTCCTGTACTTTTGTCTGTCCACGTTTGGTCTCAGTTTAGATTAGGATTAGAGGCGTTCAGGGTCTACAGACTGACTATTCGATCCTGGATTAGAGGAGTTCATGGTCTACAGACTATTTGAGCCCTATCAGAAATCTATGGAGTGTGTGCATGCAGGCAATTCATATGGCAATTACATACCACTAGGATTTCAGTCTCTCCTTGTCTGATACTCAGTGTGAAGAATGTTATAAAAAAAGGAGTCTAATAAGAGACCAAACCAAATGTTCTGGTCTTGCGTATGCTGCCCATGTTAACGTGTCAAAAAATGCTTAGAGTGCAAATTCAAACGTGATTGATGCTGAGCATATGTCAGTAGTAGGAAACGCGTGTCTTAGGAATTCAAGTAATACTCGAGGACACCAAATAACTTTTGAAGTTATGCGTGAAGGTATTCACAGGTGGGATCAGAGATTTTGGTTCTAACCTCCTCCAAACATACAGACAAATAAAATTTGGAAAATTAATTCATCGTCCTTTTCCCCACAACTAAACTTTTTCTGAAGTCAGCTCTCTTTGTGCACTAACACATGTGTTAGTGCACATAAGCAGTCACTTCAACATATAGTTATTCAGTTAGAGAAGTGAAGCATTCCATCAATTCCAGTAAATAGAGTACACCATGCAAGAACTGTGGATCGAGTATCTGTCTTTCAAGGAGCATGCTGACTTAGTTGAGCTGTGCTGCTTCTGAAAGACCAGGAGAGCAAAAGATTTACTTTGCATATGAGTGAACCAATTCTTCCTGCTCTTCTATGCCACTTACTTGATTACCAGCTTATGTCTGTTGGCAAAGGCGGTTGCAAGGTGAGGAACCCAGCAAACAGTGGGGACAGAACTAGAATATGAGACATCCTTCATATTTAGGGTATTTTTCTTTAGCACAGATAAATGATCTTACTAACTGCTCATTCCAAACACAAAATACCCTAAGTGAAGGTGTTACAGCTCTCGGAGTGTTCAGCCATAAGGTTATGCCCGTAAGTCTGAACTGTGCACTCACAACTACTATGACATTTAAGTGTTCTTGCACGAAGCTGCTTTACACGTATTTGCCAGTAGTATCTTGAAATACATCAAGAGTGTGCACTTGCTTTTAAAACACAATGCAATGTATTTTAAAATACAATGCTAGTACAATGCAATGTTGCAGCGCTCTCTATTGTGTTCAAGTCGCAGATGATGGTTTTCTTCTATAGCTGATGAACCATAGGTCTAGAAACCATTGGGAGTGGCTAGCTCCAAAAGCACTCTAGAAGCCTGGCTAAAATACACTTCTTACAGCAGCCTGTGACAGCATGCAAGTGGTTTCTGCCCTTGTTTTGATGTTTTTAACCCTCCACCATGACAACTTAAAACAGTGGCAAGCATGAAGTGAGTACAAGGACGGTTAATGGCAAGTAGCAGTACTGCTTAGCGTGTGCTCATGAAGGAGAATGTGACGTATTTTCTCTCTCATTGAAAGGAAAACCTGGCTCTGACGTTAGCCAGGAGAGCTACTCTGTGTGAGTGCAGCTGCAGCAGCAGCTGGCCACGTGTCTTTGCAACTCTTTAGGCAATAGTTGGCTTACTCAAACAGCCTGACAACAGGTTTTTGTATGATCTTTGCAGTCCCCAATACCAATTTTGTTTTGATTGTGGAGGGAAAACCCAGCAGCTTTCTATCTGTAGGAATCAATTGGTATATTTTTCTAGTTTTACATCTATTTTAGCAGGGTTGGCTCTGTAAACCGCCAGTGTAAAGTCTTTCACACTATCCTACCTCTTGTTTGATTTATTGTATTGGATGATGTGGCCGGGATAATGGGCTGGTGAAGGTGCTGGTCAGCCATGCTGGCAGGGCTACAGTCATTTTTCCTTTCCAAAAGGTTTGGTGCTTTTGGTGGGCTAACATTTTATTGCAAGCTGTAAAACAGTAAATTTCCTGTTGCCTTCCAGTCTGATCTGGTACACTGAGTGGGGTATTTCTGCAAGTCCAAAACACATGGTAATGAGTTTGGTGTTTGCTGTGGATGCTTTGGCATTTCTGTTGGGTTAGTGTTGGTGCCGTTGGTTCTGTCCTGTTGCACTGCCAAAGAAAGGTAATGCTTTTTGTTATTAGTCTTGACTCCTTTATGGTGCTTTGTAAAGCACAGTTTCAATGCTTCATGTTTTGCTTTCCCACTTAATTTCTTCTAAATTGTTGTCAGAATCAAGGATAACAAATAGTAAGACTAGGAGAGAAAGGTGCAATAAATTATCTAGAGGGGAAAGTGTTGGTAGCTGTAAAAGGGGGTGGGTGGGTGGTGTCTCTCTGCTTCAGCACCTTCTCAGCAGAGATACCTGGTAGATGTTGAACCACTAAGTAGCTGATGGAGGGTTTTTGACTGGAGCTGTAGAAGGCATCTCAGGATGAAGAGATTTGCCCATATGTCTTTTGGCAAGCTAAGCCCACACCCCATTTCAGGACTGTAGAGTTCTGCGTTCGGTGTTTTTCCTTCTCTGCGTGCTCCTAGAAGAACAGATCTTTCAGACCCTCAAATGTCAGGTGATCTCATTTAAGAATGACACTTCAGATGCTGAACAATTGTGAGGTGTCTCTCTTGCTACTGAAGGTAATGAAGACAAATTATCCGGCATTTCCCTCTTCCTTGCTGCCCTCCCACTTTCCATTAGCAGAAGATGCAGATGTTCACCCTAAGTGGAAATATGGTGACCTTATTAATGACTATAAATATGTGAAGGGTGGGTGTCAGGAGGATGGAGCCAGGCTCTTCTCAGTGTCATCTGGTGATAGGACGAGGGGCAATGGGTGTGAGCTTGAACATAGGAGGTTCCACATCAATATGAGAAGGAACTTCTTCACACCAACTCTTTTATTACATTTTTCTCTCGCAATCCCTTAAGTGCAGAACAAGGAACGTGAAAAAATTTGTTGTCCAAACAAGTTGCCTCAGACGATGAGGTTGGAAGGGCTGTTAGTGTTCAGTAATTTAAAACAAGGTAACTAGATGCCCACTTTATCTTCCTCTTGGAATTGGAAAATCCCTCTTCTCTCAGTTTAGTTATGGTTTTCTTCATTTTCTTACTGATAAATAAAATAAAAGAATCTTACTTAAAATGCTTCATTAATGAAGCTGCAAATGTTTTATGAGATTGAGTCCAGCTTTTAGCCTGACCTGTCTCTTGAGTATCGCTGAATATTGTTATGGAAGTCTTGAGAACTTGGAGATGCTGACCCTTTAGGAGATACACTGTGAGGTCTGTGTGTGTGTGGAGAGAACCTCTCTGATTAATAGTTGTGTGGTGAGCACATCTGTACTGCTGTGCAGCTTTTTGAGGATGCTAATGCTTAATGATATTTACCACTTCAATAGGAGGAAAAAGATTGAGATGGTGCTAAACTCTGTATGTGCTGTAAAAGGGGAAATGAAACATCAATTCAGAGTTTTCTCTCCTTTGTTTGTGCAAAGTGAGGGCTCTTGCTTTAACCGATGTGGATAGATCTGCTGACCTAGATGTGCCCAGTACAGGGCAGCTCTGTGTCTGTTCTGTGCAGGGACAAACCCTGTGCATAGAGCCTCCGGACAGACCTGAACTATCGCAGCAACTCTTCACATCCTAAGAAGCTTCCCATAAGCTCAGGAAACCCTCCCCAAAACCCTGAGAACCAGGCAAACTCGGAACTCAAAACGAGGCAGCTGAGTTTAAGGGCTTCTCCCGCTCTTCATGGGCAAGGCGTTACTATCCATTGCTGCTTCTACAGCCTGAGGCCAAGGAAAAGATCGCTTTGAAAATGATACCTTTAAAAACCAGAAACGAGGCTGTTTTCACGCTGCTCCTAGCTACGGTGCGGGGTTGGACTATGGAAGTAGTTCAGTGCCTTGACTGCCACCTACTGCTTCTGCTCCGCACTCCCGAGGGCTGTGGCGGCTGGAGGATAACACTTAGCGTTAGATTTGAAGAAGAAATCCTTCATACATTTTCCAGCTAGACAGAGGCTACAAATGAGTTTTGAAATATTAAGTGTTGCTGGTGGCTTGCGATCTATAAATTCTCAGAGTGCGAGACACCAAAGAACTTGCTGCGGGTAGCATGAGCAGCTGGTAAGACGCTGGAGCATCACATTTGACTTCGAAAACCTGCAAAGTTAAACAAAGGAAAGTGTTTGATTTAGAAGTTTCTTCGACCCTGCTCTATGGAAAATATAGTTTTCATACTCTTCTAGCATCTGACAGTTTTCTAGCAGGTTCTGACAGTTAACTCTGAAATGAGATCCAGGCGTTTATTCCGGGTTAAGGGGGAAATGGAGCAGCCAGCTACCAAACACCCTCTGTTTGCTGCTTTACACGGAACTGCCTTCTCTAGCTGTGGCTCTCATGGGGGCTTTGCACTGCTCACTATTGGAGTTCCATGCAGTTCTGAAAATTCAGAGCACTGGAACAGGCTGCCCAGGGGGAGTCTCCCTCTCTGGAGATGTTTAAAACCCACCTGGATGTGATCCTGCATGACTTGGTCTAGGTGATGCTGCTGTGGCAGGGGGATTGGACTAGATGATCTTTCAAGGTCCCTTCCAATCCCTAATGATTCTATGATTTCACAGCACTGTTTAGACCCCTTTCATGGCAGCATTTCTGAAAACCCCACAAACCAGCAAAAAGCCCCAATGAAAAAGCCCATAACTTTTTAATGGCAATAATCTACCTATGTTAGGACTTAATTGTTCAGAGCTGTTGCTGCCACTTGGTACCATATTGTCTTATGTCCTACAGTGATGGTAACAGACACAGGCCAAAAAGCATGCACATTGTGTGATGTGTGTGACAAACATCAAAAGTAAACTGTATTGCTGTGTTAGCCTTTACTAGTAAGGTCAGAATAAGAGGTGACTCTTCAGGAAATGCAAACAGGGTCACCATCAAACACATAGAGAGGAGCTTGTTGTGTAAAAGCCTTGCTGATCGCATGCACAGTTCATTACCTTCAGGGTTTCATCTACAACGTTCCTTTTTGCAGTTTTCATCCTCCCAGTACTTACAGTGCTGGGGGAGCATGGAAGGATGCAAAGCTACTGCTCACAAAGTTCAGCCAAAGCTCTGTAGGCTGCTCCAGGAAAGGGAAAAACTTATTTGATACTTCTTAAAGAATTAAGCGTTAGAGCCCCATCCATGGTGACAAAGCTAATAGAATCATTAGGGGTTGGAAGGGACCTCGACAGATCATCTAGTCCAATCCCCCTGCCACAGCAGGATCACCTAGAGTAAGTCCAATTAAGTAACTGAAAAATACAATGATTTAGGTAACCAATCAAATTATGCAATTAAACACATGGATGTGTAAAGTAAGTAACTTACACATTATTCTAAGTTTAAAATTCCTCAAAGAGAGTATGAGATCCAGCACCTTTCTAATGATTGTGATCCATGTGCAGTCTCTTCAGGAACCCCCAAAATGCAAATAACAGTTCTGCTGAACTCGGCTCCATGAGTGCCTCATCCAGCTGTGCTTGGAAATTTGGGAAGGCATTGTCTTCTGCTTGTTTGTCTGGAAGTTATTTTAGAGATGTAAAGTAAATGCTTTGAGGTCTGATAACATCACTTCTTTTTTAAATGGGCAAATTAAAGTGTCTTGTCCTCTGAGACAAAACCTGGTGACATGTAAAAATTCATTGGGATAAATAATGGTTATGGAAGCCTAGCTGCTCTACTAAATCTTCAAGAGAATAGTGTGAGACATGAGACACCTATGAAACAAAACTTTGCCGTTCCAGCTGTACTTCCTAAGAAAATAGCGCACAACTATGAGACCTCCACAGCGTGTGCGACAAAAGCAAACCATTAGCTGCTTAAAGGTATTTTCTGGGGAAGCTGCAACATACAGGAATAAAATCCAGCTGATCAGATATAGCTGGATAAGTTCTGGTGATACTGAGCTGTTGACTGTTCTACTCTACCCGAAGCTGTGCTAGACCCCTCACAGCCCAGGCAAATGAAACCGTGCAAATAGCTTGTGTAATGTCACGTATGACAACGTGGGAAGGCAAAGCAGTGGGCTTGGTGAGCTAAGGGATTAGGAAAGGTGGTACTGAGAAGTTGTTATGATTATTCAGCAAAGTCAGTCCACAGAGTGATTGCACTGCTGCTTTTGGGCACAAATTATTTGAAGTGAAGAAGGTCCCTCACCGACACATGGCAGAGGGGTAGGTGTTAAAGGGCCTGTGAAGCCCATTCAGGATGCAGTGGATGCTTAGATGCAGGGTACCTCTGAGTTAGAGCTTTGCCTGCAGGAAGGTGTGAAGGATTGGGTCTGTCTCATGAGTCACCATGGTAAAAAAGTTAGTTGGGGTTGAATTCAGGGTGATTGTGTTAGTCAAGTGAATGACACACCTCATCCCAAACCAATACGAATGGATCTTTGGAACGTGACTTGCCAAGAGGTAGTGTAATGGCAGAACTGACACCATCTTGATAGCTATAACCTTATTTACATTGATGCTGACAGAACTCATCACATTATAGAGCAGTATTAATAACCTGCTAATTGAACCTATAAATGCCATCAGCTATAAAATTTATCAGTTGCTATACTGCAGTCCTCTAGTATTTATTGAAATTTAATAATTTAGTAAGTATTTATTGAAAGATGAAGGAAGAGATGTTTTCTTCTTAAAATACTGGTGAAGAAGCTGAAAGAATGAAATTAAGTTGACCTTTTGATAGATGTCTGTTTATTGATTTAAATTCACCATTTTGTGAACAACGTTGAACAGGTCTGTTAGAATAGAAGTATGTATAATAGCATGAGCTAAACGGTTCTCATTTCTGTGTGTCATTATGGAGAAATTGAAGCAAGCTTGACCCAAGTGTAGTGATGCAAAAAAAATAATAGGACCCAGTCTGGATGCTAAAAGCAGAGGGAAACAAGAGCTTCACATTAAAGTGCCTTCTAGGTAGCTGACATGACGCATCTAGTCAGATGTAAATAATGACAGACGGAAACTATCATGAGGTCTGTGAAGCATCAACATGCTGCCATCATTTTCTTTCTAACCTTGCCTTGCTAGCAGCTCTCAGACTTACAGGCTGAGAGATCATTTAAAAAGCAAATCCTAATGATGCTGCCCACTGTAACAACAGCCAGCAAGACTGGCATCTGTTTAGCTCAGTTTGGGAAGTCAGCAGCTGTAGGGTATCACCCCCAAACAGGCACCATCCCCCCCTTTCCCTCTGCCCATACATCTTGCTGACAGTAACCCCACCTGTCTGGGCAAGGGGGGGAGAGCAACCACTACCCCTTTACCTGTCTCAGCAAATAAGACCTTTGATTGTTTCCTTTATTGGTTTTCATTCATTTGGGTGCGGGATACCTGGAATGTGTCCTTGGTGCAAGTGTTTCCTTTGTGCATAGGCAAAGAGAGGGAGTACCACGCTGGTGTCCCTGTAGCTTCAGCTGAGCGGTGTCGTGATTCAGACAAACACATCCGTACATGGCTGCCATAATCAATGTGAAATGGCAGAACAATTTTGCAGACGCAACTCGGGGGGGGGGGGGAAAAAGGGCAAACCAAACCCAATCCCAGGACAGTAATCTGTCTTGTCCACTTCAGCAGACTCTATTCGTCAAAACAAGATGCAATAAAGCCGCAGCACGTATTATTTAAGCCTGTGACTTCATTGCAAGCCACGGGGAAACAAAGCTGATGTGCACTCACGTAATGGCATCACCGCCTTGCAAGTCAGCATGTGGCTTTGCTTGGGTGCTAGCGGGGCACGAGGGCTCACCGAGAGACAGATGACAACGCCAGCGAACAGGTAGATCAGACTGCTTGTTTTTGATTGTGAACACTCTTTTTATATCCAACGATGGATTTGGTGCTGTTTGGTAAGCCTGACCTCGGGCTGTATCACTGTATTTCCATTGTTTGTATGTAAATTAAAACATGAGCTGCAGCAACAACATCCTTCCCAGCCCTCCCAATCAGAAGGCTAGTTATGCTTCACAGATCTTTCCAGTACTTTAAGCACAGCTAAGCAGCTACCTCAGGTAAAGACACTGTTTTTTTCCAAGGAGGCATTTTAAAAGATTTCCCCACATGCCTCTGACTGTTCTAAATACTAATGCAGAGTTTGTGGCTCTCAAAGTAA
The DNA here is from genome assembly GCA_028565055.1 of Phoeniculus purpureus. Classification (NCBI taxonomy): domain Eukaryota; kingdom Metazoa; phylum Chordata; class Aves; order Bucerotiformes; family Phoeniculidae; genus Phoeniculus; species Phoeniculus purpureus. The sequence continues at coordinate 18,528,561 of JAOXOE010000602.1, forward strand.
ATAGATGGCACTTAATTATGCTGGTGATGTCAGGTACTGTATAGGTTGATTTCCCAAGGCAGAAGTGAAAAATGTACTATTTGGTCTTAAATTTAGACTTAATAAATAGCTAATTTAGGATCTTGTTCTATATGCAAGGATATAATCACAAGGCATTCATTTTTAAAAGATTTCATTTATTCTTGTGAGCTTAATTATTGCAAGGAAACTGTGAGCAATTTGTTTTTTTACCAGTGTCTGATTTCTGAGAATGGTTATTAAATATTAAATGGATGCATAATTCAGGCAATTAAGAAAGTAATCACACAAAGTAATGTAATGGAAGTTAATTATTACTGCATAAGCAAATAGTTCATTAATGCTAGTAGTTGCTATGGCTGCGTTCTTAATACATGCAGAAGCGAAGCATGAATCCTCTGTGTATTCAGAGGTACCAGAAGTATGGTACTGCTGGAAGAGTGCACTTAATGAAAAGCACAGGCAAATAAGGCCATATTGACCCCTGACTTGCCTGACTGCTGTAGGATCATCATTACCTAAGAGAGTTTTATCAAAACACTGGCTGCTTTAGATTCTTATAGCCTCTTCTCTTTGCAATACAGGCTGTGGCTTAAATCAAGGGCGGGCTTGGGAAATAATAAACTGGCTGGTTTGGAATTGAAGGAATAAACCGGCTGGTTTGGAATTGAAGGAATAAACCGGCTGGTTTGGAATTGAAGGAATAAACCAGCAATCCTCTTACCCCTGTTAAAATCTTACCCAGTGGTGCTCCTCTCGTTAAAGGGCTATAAACTCATTATGTGCGACTTAAAAGGAACGGATAATTGTTCAGTGTAAAAGCATAATAACTGACAGCCACCCTTGTTGGGTTTTGCTCTTCAGCAACAGCAAAACCTGGAGTTTCCTCGCTAACGTCGTTTCCTCAAAACACAGCACTTTAGAATGACCATTTTGGGCCAAGAGACACACAGCTGTAGTCCACCTCGTAGCCTGTGATTCAGTGTTGGTAACCTTGGCTCTACACGTATTGTTTAGTGAGGGATGGGATGGTGTGAAATGGTAATGAGGTTTTTTTTGTTGGAACCTTGAAAATTGTGTAGGTTGGACTGAATCACAGAATCATTAGGGATTGGAAGGGACCCCGAAAGATCAAGTCCAATCCCCCAGAAGACTGTTGCTTCCTTTATGTTGTCTGCAGGTCATTGCTTGCCTGTTTCTGCCAACTGCTGGTTCTTGTTTACTCCTTGCTCAAAATTCAGTCATGCTGGGTAGAAGGAGGTGGATTTTGTCACTGGCTGTGCACTTGGGGTGAGAGAAAAGTGGGATTGGATTAGCTGGCATGAAGGCTGCTCTGGACTGCCTGGTGTGTTGGTAGCCCCAAAGGACCATTTCATCGAGGACATACTGGTTCTTAACTTTAACCATTTGCTCTCCTCATGTCAGTGCATCCCGTGAAAGGACTGTAAGGAAAGGAGGATGTAGGAGCTAGCTGTGACTCACTGAATGTTCTTGAAGTCTGCGAATGGTCACTTAATGTTCCTGATATACCTAGGACTTGAGAGGGGAGCAGGATGGAAGTGGGGCAAGCATTATGGTGGCAGTCCAGCATTGCACTCTGGTGATACGATGAATCTGGAAAACAACCCAACCTCTTGACTGTTTAAGGGAGGAAAGAGGTCTGACCTTTGGATTCAAAACATGCTCATGCACACAATGATATTCGGTTATTTATTTTCAAGACTAATGATTGCATGAAAGTGTTCTTTATTTTGAAAAATGGGATGCTGTTTCAGAAGGAAAACAACTGCCATAGTATAGGGAATTCCTGTGGGACAGGCATTGCCTTTTTTTACCAGCTCTAATAACCACCAACGCAACAGCATGAGCAGTCAATCAAACAGGAATTGAGCCAGCACAACCCCAGGAAAGTTCCTTTCATCCCTTCTTTATTTGGGAAGCAAACCCTTAGTCTTTTTGCAAGCCCTATTAAAAGTCCAGCTTTTGCAGCATGTCTGGGAAGGCAGGAGATTCGGCTGCTTGGGTCGGAGTGTGAGCGTACAAGTGCCAGACTCTCCCAGGCTCCACAAACGACACCTTGCAAATGGCCATCTGAAGCTTTCCATGTTGGCAGTGGCACTGTCACACAGGAGGGTGGCGACCCCCTCGACTCGGGCAGCTGCAGACCTCCTGTGCTCCTTCTAGCTTGTAGCTGGATCCTCTGAAGTCTACCCTAGTGTCATCTGCACTGCCTTTGGAGTCCTCCTGTCATGGACCTTGCACAGTGCATAAACTACTGGGTCTGGTGCTGCTCTGTGCAGAGAGCAATGCAGCTGAAAAAGCCCATAGAAAAGGGGACTTCCAGTGAGCAACCGACCAAGCTGTCACCTGAGAAAAATGATGCCTAGTTCAACCCAGAGAGTAAGAAAGCAAACTCAAATGCCTACCTACACCTAGTGCAGTAGAATGGAATTATATTTCTTGAACAGGATAGAACATGGACAAAAGTGTGTCATGAGGCTATAAAAAAGGCAATTCCACCTCATGCAGTTCCTCACAGGCCAATGAATAGTGGGGGACCTTTGGTATCTTACCCTAGAAACAGCTTAAGCAGAAACAATCAACCATTATTGCCTCTCACGTCGCCTTTTCCATTCCCTCTATGAGGTGAAAGCAAGGAGCGAGTGCTTAATGATCAAGGTGATGGTGAGATTGGCCAGGTCTGATATGACTTGTGTGAGTAGCTGAATATCTGTTACCCAGAAAACTGTTAGCTGGCACTGTATGTTTTGCTAGAAATGTCCTTTGCAGGTCTGCAGCCAGACCTCGCCACCTGCCTACCCTGATGCCCTCCAGCAGCTGGAGCTGGCAAGCACAGCTCGCTGTTATTGCCTTTTTTGTGGCATTCTTGGTCCGATACAGAAGTCTTCTTGGTGACAGCATTAGAATCTTTGATAACTGTATTGACAGCAGTCCTAGTTCTCGTGTGGACCTCTGTGTTTGAATGCAGACCTGAAGGTCTTCCTCTGAACGAAAGCTCGCTTAGCGTGTGCGGAGGGGTTTGCACAAATAATTCCTCATAATTTAACTGTCTTATTCTAAGGACACCACTAAGATTTCTAGAAGTGAGCACATAGCTGGCAAATGTCTGATTAAAACAACTATCCTCTGAAATCACTCGCTCTCAAGTGATTAGTTGTGAACACAAAATTCACTAAGAGTATGTTAATGCTCTCAGTACACTACATTTAGTCTAATTATTTATTTAAAATACAACACATGTGACTTAAAATCTGCATCATATATTACAGAAATAACCTTCAATATTCTCACTTAACAGCAATATTGACACTCCGACATCTTTTCATTAAAACTGGGTTTTTGGTGAAGCCAAGTAAGCCAAAGATGTTGACTTCTGCTTTAAACAAGCGTTGCTGTTCTAAACCCTAAATTTATTCATGTTAAATTAATGTGAATAACTGCTGGATGCTTTGTTGTCACTCAATGGGGCAAAAGTGACCTGCGTGAGAACAGCACACAGAACTGCTGCCTGGGTTCATAACCCTTCCCCTGTCGTTGGGAATACGTTGCAGTAAAAAACACTGGCAAAACACCCCAGTGTTCTTCTAGAACTACAGAAATCAAAAAGTCAGAGAGAAATGTAGGACTTTGAAATTGTGCCTGTGGATTAGTGCTTGTAATTTTACCTATCTCTAGGCTCAACTGAAGCGAGACAAATCTAAGTGCTTTGGCAGTTGTCCGCCGTGTGAACAGCTCCCAGTTGACTTCGTGCCTGTATGGGAAGTGTGCGTCCCTTGTTCTCTTTCCAGCCCTGACTTTGCCTGGTAAGACAGACTTGAACCCTCTCTGTGTCCAGGAGGCAGTCTAAACAGAAAATAGCTTAGCAATTCTCCTCATAACTCGCTGTAATGAGTTCAGGTGTCTTATGATTCCTCCTTATTTCTCCACTAATCCTGCTGATTTAACTCAACGTAGTCTTATGATAACTAGTTCAACAATCGGCGTTCACAAATTCTTGCAGAGCTGTTCTACATCCATCATGCAAACAGGTGAAGGTTGAATGCCAAAGTCTTACCCTGCTTTTCCTTTCCCTTAAACACATGCACATCCCCTTTCAAACCATACCACAACCTTTAGTCAGGGGTTCTTGGATGCTGTCATGAAACACACCAGAACCATGTACATAGGGTTGTATGGACTCTAGCAGAGGACAAGAAGAAAGGTTGGAGTTCCAAGAACTTATTTGAGTTTGAGTGAAGGAAAATGGTTCCCTTGTCTATTCAGTCTTTGACACACAAGCATTGACGTAACAAATGTCCCGTTGCAGGTTGTCTGTGCAGGCATGGCCGTGTCTTCTGTTACTGTCCTTAGAGCATCTATTCATCTTACGTTTGGTCCTGTCATAACAGAACTCCCTGCAGGTATTTGGAATGTCTAAAGAGCTGCCATCTGAGCCTGAACAGAGAATGTAATGAACTTCAGATGGGTCTGGGATGAAAAGTGGGCACAAGGGTTGAGAAAGGTGAGTACTCGTGATGGGGTTCAGAATGATTTGCTTGTTTTGCATGGATGTTTTGGTGTCTTTAAAGACAGAAATCTGGTGGTTTTCTTCACTGCCTGCTTGGCTTGTTGCTTCATGGGATGTAACAATCACCAGAAACCATTTCTGCTGGATGTTCTTGGTTGCATTTTTGCTTTTATTAAGTTTTGCTTGAACATCTTAAGCTGGTTAATCTCCTGTCTCCTTTCCTGTGTGTGTCATCCCTGCACCCTTGGTACAGAGAATTGTCTCTCACTTGAGGAAAAACTGAAGGCTGCCTGGGAGGACATGGGTCTTGTTCATGCAACATAAAGGCTGGTCACAGGTTATGCAGGTCCTGGCATAGTCAACCATCCTAGTCAACTCTCAGTTTACTTGATGTCGCTTACAGCCTATCATCTATGTACAGGGACTAGACGGTATGACAGTGCTGTCAAAGGACCCCACACGTGAGGAAGACAGCAGTGGTATTGCATAGTGGTGCTTGGGGAAAGGAAGATGAGAGGAAGGCTGAGTTGTTCCTCACCAGACCTGCCACAGACAAGGCATGATCTGCTCCTTCTTCCTCACACCCACCCAATTGCCGTTCTTGTTATTGGCAGCAGCTACTGCCCAGATACTGCAGAAGCCTCTGTGCTGTGTGGCCTCGTTGGCTGTATCTGTCTTAACGTGACACTTCATGTAGTCAGTAAGACTTCAATTAGAAGTGTAAAGGAAGAGAAAAAATGAAACTGTACAAAACTACATGAAAAGATGCTAAGCAGAGAAAACTGACAGAGATGAGTGATGCTTAAGTATCATAGAATCATTAGGGGTTGGAAGGGACCTTGAAAGATCATCTAGTCCAATCCCCCTGCCACAGCAGGATCACCT
>JAOXOE010000602.1:18541269-18552838 GCA_028565055.1 Phoeniculus purpureus
GATCCTGCTGTGGCAGGGGGATTGGACTAGATGATCTTTCAAGGTCCCTTCCAATCCCTAATGATCCTATGATTCCACAAATACAAATCCAGCCTCTGCCGCAAGGAATTTGCACTCAAAGTTACCAAATAAGCTGTTCTTTTTGTGGATTTTGACCTCCTTTTCTCATTAACCACTACAAGACCATGTAGGTAGCAGTTGCTAGAGGTCTGAAGTCACAGGTCCATGTGCTAGTCACAGCATGCCACCCCAGCCAAAGAGCACTGAACAGCAGTATCACCCCAAGCATACTGCTACCACATTGCTTCTACGCAGGAACGCTCGTTTTAGGATGCGATGCCAAATCTTCCAGTTGACACACCGTATGAAATAGTTTTCTCTTTGTCACAGGACATTCCTAAGTACACAGTCCAGCGCAGTTTATCCTTCCCACACACCACAAGGCTCTGTTAAAAGCCTTGGAGATCATCACCCCCTTGTTATCATAGCAGGTATGCCCCTTGTAATCTTGCCCTACTAATTGTTGAGAAAATGTGCTTGGTAGTCTACACTGGCAGAATCCCAATTGCCAAGGTAATTAATAGTCTTACAGACTTCAAGGCCATAATGCTCATCAGTTATTAATTAGCAATTCATTTTGCTGAATAAATAATACTTATGATTGATGATAGAACTTGTAATTGGGCACTAGTAGTGTTCCTCATGGGAACAGCTTCTCCGAAAGTATTAACTGTGACAGTAGCAGCTCAGAAACTCAAGATAACCTAAGGAAATCTGCCCTAACAAACTGTGACATAATCAAGGCATTTGCATTCGATGTTGGGAAAGCAGACCTTAAATATTGGAGACTTGCCTACGGCAACCGAACGCCAGTAGCTCTTTTGCTTCAGTTGAAGCATTGCCTCCTTACAAGGAAAAGTCCTATATAATTTTATGGCATGCATTACATTGTCTTTATGAGCTTTCGTCTGCACCCTTCACCAATTCAGGGGGTGGTATAATACAGGGAACACTTTCCCCAGCACAATAACTAATTTAAAAGGAAATTGCTGAGATTAAATCTATTTCAGATTAATAGATTGGGGAAAACCGATTTTATTCTATATGGGTTGGCACTACTTTTTTTGGCACAAATAAAATTGAGCTTAGCCCTCCGCTCCCAGAACAGAAAGGGAAGCTGGTAAACAACGCAAATAAGCTGTTAGTTTGAACTGGGTAGTCGACAAAGACGAGTATGGGAGGTCAGCTGCTGACCAGATGCTGCCTCCAATTAATATTCCAACCCTAAAAGACATTCATCATTCAGTGTAGAAGGCAGAGCAGCTGAGTCATAAAAGCAGCCCACAAAAGATATTTTAAAGCAGTTATAATGGCTAAATCGCTTGAAATAAATTAGCCCTGGAAATAAACATGTTTTGCACGGTCTACGTGAACCAAACGTCTTCTCCCCATAAATCGCTCGGACTAGGCAGGAGTCTGTGTCTGACTTCGTTACTACGTGTTGCTCGGTTCCTTACCTTGGAAAAGGGTTAATAAAGTCTAAGACATCACTGTCACAGGAATGAGTCCTGCACCCTTTTAAGGCAGGAAGACGCTGCAGAAGAACAAGTTAAAAAGAAATGCGGGAGCCTGTGTTGTAATGCTAACAGGCAATTAACAAACTCATGGGTGTTAATTATCTTCATACTGTATCATGTTCAATTAGCTCAGCCCCTGCAACAAAGGCAACCGTGAGCAATTGCTTTGATAGGCATACAGTACTTCATTTGTAGTTAATCGGTTTAAGCCTCGCAGTTGCTAGGCTACCCCAGTCTCCAGAGGTAAAAAGCTGCACAGATGCACTATGTTTAAATGACTACAGAGAACTGTTTAAACTCAAACCATGTATAACTCCTTATTGATTTTTCACAGAAGATCTCAGCTCTGATGATAAGGTTTTGATATATTTTCCTGCTACTGCCAGTTCCTTGGAGTATTGCAGAAAAAAAACCTGTCAATATGCTTCTATTATGATCTCTTGATCTGTGGCTATAAAAACCTTTAGCTGCAGCCCTTATTATAAAATAATGGAAGAAGCGATATTTGATTTTGTCTTTCTTTTTTTGCACCCTCACTCTATAATACATGGAGAGGTTTTTTTTTTCCCAGTGCCCCTAGAACCAAATTACAGCTTGTTCCTCCTTTATTTCTGTGTTGGAATAATACAGAAGAATTTCTAGCACTAATTAACTTGATTGACTCTCAGCAGTAAAGGATCAGCTGTAGCATCATGAACTTTAACAATAACTACCAACTGATGGGCAGTTCACATCAATAAGACCATCACTAGCCTCCCTCACCTGTCACCAGGCAGGGAATGAGCAATAACCACCCCCTGCAGATGCACTGCTTAGCACTTTCTGCCCGATTAGCAATTTATAATGGTGATCAAGAAACAGTCAGTGGCAAATCAAGACAACTGTCTGGCTGCCTGTTTAATTGGCCTTGTTTGCTTTTTGATAAATGGCTTGTGACTGCCATAGGGCTCCGTATTTTGACTTTTAATAGGCCACTGTGATTAGACTACCAACGGATCCTAGGTCAAAACCAAGGGAAGGTGCAAAAAATGTTAATTAATATCAATAATAGGCAATTATTAGTTAGACAGAAGGACCTACTAGCTGCGTGCTCTAATGACTCAGAGATAACTTGAAGGGAAACGGTGCCAAATTAGCATCACTGTGTACGCAGGCTGCACGGTGGATCCTAGCAAACATCTGCTGTGTGAGCAATTCAAGCAGGAGTCTCCGACGGGAGTCGGTTCTTTCTGGTGATTTAAAAAGCACTCGCGGTGCTCCAGAGGTTCCTGATCTTGCAGTAGGGCTTTGTGTCAGTCCTTGGTATCAGGAGTTGATTTGGGTGTGGTTTTCAACATCTTAAAGTTAGTGACTGGTGTAGAGGGGTCATTAAAGTCATACTTAGAGAACACGTGCGGTTGTGTTACTCCAAGTCCCATCTTCAATGCTCCCATCAAAAACCACTGTCCCTCCCTTTTGTCTCTTATAGGAAGTGGGCACTGAAATACTTGCGTGGCTGCTACTGCTGAGCTGGTGAACAGGCATGAGACTAACAAACATTATGTTATTATACATGGGGGGGGTGAGAGGAAGAAGCAAAGGAGCTCCTCTGACTCTCTGTGGTGGTTTTTAAGGACGGTGAGGATGTCACCATCACCGCAAGTACGAAGCTGGCAAAGCACACACAAGCCAAGTGAAAAACCTTCACTTTCAAGAACTACTTGAATTCAACTTTATATTGTAGACTAATGGCTCTAGATTTTGGGGGATACTTTATTCTTGCAAGCTTAAAATGCCAAGTGAACCAAACTCTTCTGACGACTTGTTCAGAGTGTAGTATCTTGTAAGTAGTTTTAATCATCCTCCTGGTACAAGTGATGGTTTCTTTTTCACTGAAGTGCTCAGAAATAGTTTTTAGTAGAGGTAGTGATGACATGTGCTGTATGATACGGTCCTGCCCATGCTTCTCCCTCCCTCCCTGGCATCTCCACGTGTCATGATTGGATAAGGAGTTGGTGAAAGTCAAACTCTGATACAGCTTTACTCCGGGCACTTCTAAGACAACCGCAGTCCCCACTGGTATTGATGCGACGTCACTGGGAAAACAAGTCTGCAAACAGGTTTGATGATCTTAAAGATCGTTTCCAATTGGTTCCATGAGTCCATGGTCATATGGCCTCATCATCAAGCCTGGAGGAAATATCTGTGACTGCTTGCTTGCAAGTGGAGGTGGAAGTGAAAAACAGCATCTTGTTAAGGGTCTGTGTATCTGTCTGTCTGTCTATCATCTCCTTTTCCAGGTACAAAGTCAGTAGGTGTCACTGATCCCTGATTTGTCCAGTCCATAGCATATGCAGCACCAGGATCGTGTTGATGGACTGTCTGGACGTGCTCTGGCTCTTGGATCCTGTACCACTGAATTAACAGATGTGATATCTGTTAACAGCTGTTTGGAGCAGGTGATGTTTGTGCAGAGCCTTCTTTCGGTATATCAAAATTATTATGTCACCTATGTTCTAAAGTGAGGGGGAAGGACAGTCTCTCAGTTACTGAGAGCTCACTTCTGGTGGCAGGATGAGAGGTGTGCTGTTTCAGGTATCATAAAAAACAGTATTTGAGGGGGAAAAACCTGCTTCTGGCACATTTTCTTCTGTAGGATTTCAGGTGTCTCACTGGTGAGAACCTGCAGCGCTGAATGATGGAGGAGGGAAAGAAGATTCATACTTAGAAGTGCTTTGCTTGTCAAGGGAAAGCTTGCTGGAAGCTGCAGAGAGAGGAAAATGCTGGGAAACTGCAAAACCTGAGAGAAGACAGATCACAGATGGTAGACTTGAGTCAACATCTACGCATTACTTTGCATGGGATGTGCCCTGATAAGAGCAGAAGATACGTCCATCGGTAAATAGCAGAATCCCAGGTGTGAGAGAGAAGGGAAATTTGGGTGGTGAGTGGTGTCTGGTGCCACCTTTCACCTCTTCACGTGCTTGTCCATCCTTCCACTCAACTGGCTTCAGCTGTTCAATTCCTTTCTAGGAGCTTCCTTTCTAGGTGCCATAGACCTTTCTGGTCTTACAATGCGGCTGGTGGTGCCATGTGGAGGCAGCTTGGCTTCTGCTCAGCAGACTAACGCTTGGCAGCTGCAAGTCACTGAGCTAAAAGGAAGCCATGGTAGGCACAAACATAAATTACTCCCACTTGTTGTGACCGACTTTCAGCACTGAGCTGTTTGTTCGCGACAGGACAACACGTAGGGGCCCCAGATGAGATCATGGTGCGTGGCAGGGGGGTTGGACTAGATGGTCTTTTGAGGTCCCTTCCAATTTTCCTGATTGGCCATTTGTTCCAGCTTCACTCATACTTCGTACCTCTATGTTCTGTGACCAAAAGGTACCACGAGATATGGAACCAGCATGGAGGAACCCTGAGAAATGGTAATTTTGGGGCTTTGGAGGCGCTTGCGTTCCGAGCAGAGGTCTTTTTGTTAAGTTCTGTGAATAATAGGTCAAGACAGATGCAAACCCCATCTGCTACAGAGCATTTACAACTTCATATTATTTGAGACCTCTTCCAGCTGTGACTACCATCTTACTACAAAGACGGCTGTTTAAATACAAAACTAGCAGAATCTACCCAAATTTTGCTGTCTTGGGCTGGGTCTGTCTAGCTTAAGGATAATTTGATAATATTCTTTTAAGAAAAATCTGTTTTAAGAAAAATCTTCCATTATGCCCAGCTGAAGTTTAACTCTTGTTCTCTTGGCATGAAATATTTGGAGACATCTGATGACACATGCCAAAATACTTCTTAAACTCTAAACTTCTGTTTATTTAGACAGGATTTGTCTTGAAAATAACTTGTTTAAAATACAGGAACACTGGAATCTTAAGGGCATCTAACTTGAGCTCAGTTGTTGTCTGCTATTTATCTCTCTCAAGCACGTCTTGTTTTGGTTTCCAGTTCCCCTGGTTTCATCAGTAGGATCAAGCCAGCACAGACAGACCTCTTGGTGCTCAGGTCTGCTAAAAGCTGAAGCATCAGAGCTGGAAGATCACACCTCTCTTTTGAGATCTTGGTCTTCCAGGTCAGTTCTGGCTGCTCTTCTGAAAGTCCCTAGAAGGACACATTCTCTTCATCACAGCCCCAAGAAGTTACTTTTAGGTTGCAAGAAGACTAGAATAGACGGTACTTTAGGGTTTTTTTTAACAATTTTTGTCCTCACACAGTCTTCAGTTGTCTTCTACCCCACCTCAGGTGGACCCCCTAGTAGGTTTTTGAAAAGCACAGGAAATTATCGTCTGCTTTGAAGAAGGGGTTTGAGTTTTCTCCAGTGTGAAACAGGAAAAATTCTGCTATTTGGAAAAGCTTTGAAGTACGAGAAGGGTGTTAACAGCCAGCTCTACTAATTGTTCCAGAAATGATGAGAGTATTATTGAGGACAGTTGTCCATCTTCCTATGAACCCCAAATTATCTGATATATGTGACAGTGAGTTTCTGTCAGTGCTGTCTGAAATCATTTAAGCCTAAACCTGGTATTTTGCTCTGCTTGACCCAATACAACAGAGAGATGGGCTACTAGAACAAGCGCTAAAGGAGCAGCTCTTACCTGAAGACAGCCAGAGGGGAGATGAGGATGTTTTTTCTCCCTCAGCCTTTTCCATATTAACTATATCTTTGCTGTATAAAATAGGGAAGAAAATACACTACGCCTCGGTCTTTCTCCCTAAGATTTTACACTTTCGCATTTTGGAACACAAGTGACTGCAAAGCCCATCTGACCTCAACTGCACGTGACATGGGAGATAATGACCATTTTTGCTGCATCAATTCTCCATGTAAAGAGTTGTTTTGAATGTTCTTTGCTTTTTCTAAAAGCAACCTCATAATAAAATGCAGTAATAAAACCAATATGCATAATATGTGTGCATTTAGTGCACATAACTAATGCATAATAAAGTCAATAACAACCCCCCTTTTTCTCCCCCCTGTGTTTGTCCCAGACTTATCAAACAGATGTAATTTAGAAAGCTTGAACTCCCCCCAACCAAATTTTACTTCATGCATGGCTTTTAAACACGTAGACCTCTTCTGGAAGTTCTAAGTCCCAGGAAGCTGGCTGTGTGTGTGCTAGATTCACAAGTAAGAATGCAAAGTGACTTTATAAGGATTTCTTTGAGCAACACCAGCAACACTCTTCATTTATATCCCAAATAATATTCCACGTATCCCCCGTGGTCTCTACGGCACGATCGCCGATACCACGTACACAAAACGAGAGAGTCCGTATTCAACGCCGTTATTAAAGTACGTGTTGGTTTATTTATGGATTTCATTTCTAAGGGCTGTGACTTTTTAAGAGTTCCACTTCCACTTTAGTCACCTTTTATTTTAAATCAATAGAAAATACTTTATCACCACCTGTCATTTCAGGGCCCTGAGCGGAAAGTTCAGCAAAAGCCGTCGCTCGTCTCCCTCGTCTTGCCCAGCCTCTTCGCTAGAATCCTGTCACCTCATCTCCCTGATAAGCCAATGACCCAGTGACTGTCTTCTGCGTAAATTATCTTGGTCAGGCAGTTGTTGAAGAAGTGTCCCCACAGGGATGAGCGGGATCATCTTTTGTATCTCAAAAAACAGGGTCTAGACTCTTGGGACAACAGAATTCAGGGGAAAACCCCTCCACTTCCTAAACTCATAACAGGCAACAGTGCTGGGGCTTTGCCTTGTTTGTAGTAGGTTTAGTAGGGCTAAATTTCAGGGGAGAGACTCTGCTGCTCTTTTTACTTCTTTCTATGTCTGTGTTGTTTGCAAACGTTACTGTCCTGCCCGTAAGTGTTAGAAACAGGCTCGTGAGTGCGGCGCTGTGCGGATACAGACCCCGACACGCTGAGATCGCGGTATTGAAGTGGAAACCTCAGCCCAGCTCCAGTGGCAGAAGGTAAATGCGAGCATCGTCCTGGCCATTAGGATTGGAGATTAGTTGAATTAAACCCCTCAAAATTCAGGACTAAGATAGATCTCTGCCTCTCTCGGGTTTTTTTCTTCTGTATTGGAGGTATCTGGGGACTTACTTTTGAAATTCATGTGTTTTAGCTAATCTGTGCATTTAGTTATAGGTAAACTGGGGGTGTGTGTGTGTGCTACGGCGAGTCCATAGACCCTTTGACTGAAGCAGAAGAGTTTAACCTTGGACAGATTAAAGTGTAGCCATGAGAACAAGGAGTCAGAGCTACCTGAAGGATGTAAACAACTGGCAGTGCTGGGAGAAACTTGGTGCAGAGATGGAACAAGGGGGTGTATGAAGCTGAAACGCCAGTGGCCACTTGTTTGTATACGTGCTGTACCAGTAAATAAGGACACCTGTGTGCAGAAAGGGTATAAAAAGGAGCAAGCTGCATTAATGCAGCATCTTCCATGAGTGCTCACGCATCGGTCTCGACTCCGTGTCACACGTCCACCCCAACCGCGACAGACTGCCAAGGAGAAAAGTGTCAGAAAGACACTTTGTATTGTGCACTGGAGTCGGAACTTTGTACTGGAGTTCATGATTTGCTTGCTGTGAAGGAAGAACAGACCACAGGATCTGTTAACACAAGGAAGCAGCCCAGCAAAGATTAAAAAACCCCCAAAAACCGGTTGAAAAGAAGATGAACGACCTAGGAAATACTCGAGGCTGAGTAGGCTACTGTAGTTTTTTATTCCCCAAGCAGTGTACTAACTTTTGTGTGACAGTTCTATCATCTTTACCTATCTTTATCATTAATGAAGAGGAACAAGATTATTATTCATGAAATCTATGAGGTTTAATTTTGACTGCATCAGCACAGAAACCCTTGCGTTTAGGAAGAGGGAGACCGATGGGCTAGCAGTCACCTTCAGCCCAAGCCAAGTGCTGTGGACTCAGATGCATTTGGGAGAACAGTAAAAATTCTGCTCTCATCTAAGCCCAAATCCTGTAAGACTCATTCAAAACAAAACCTTTCATGTGTATCCATTTAATCTGTGAGACCAGATACAAGATTAATTTCAATGTACTGCTAATCTATAGATCTCCAGGCACCGGAGTTTTCCGTAGGGGCTGCCTGAGATGCTGCCTGACATGGTGATGCTCGCAATGCTTGTTGTCTGAAGAGTCCTGAGCATCCACACTCGGCAGATCTGCCTTGCCCAGAGGCTCAAAACTGCTTTAATTTTATTTTAGACTCACAGCACGAGTGCTGGGACGTGCTTTCAGCTTTTATCTTTGGACCACCTGCCAATAGACAGAGCAGGAAAGCCACCCTTGTGTCCTGGCAGAGCTAGTCCCTTCTGTTAGGTAGCAATTAAAATCCTTCCATCAGAAGGAAAGATCTGGTTTTCAACAGTCTGGAATTTTTCATCTTATATAGCCAAAATCTATAACCCCCTTAAGTGAATCTATGGCTAGTTAGGAAGTAGATTTCGGGGGAAGTAGGGCAACCTCTCTGTGAATGTGCAGCTTGATGGGAACAAATTTAGAAGAGGGGGTGCATATTTGGGTTGCCTGGCACCGCTTGCATTCACATAAAGCAAACCACTGAGAAAACCAAGTTATACTACTTTCTGGTAAGAGAAGAACATTCTGCTCTTGACCCCTCCGAAAGGCTCTTCTTCCCCCATCATTTTCATGTCTTACGTTTGTGCTTGTACAGTCTCGTGAAAATTCAGCTAGTTTTTGGAAACAGGTTGCTCACTGGGGGTGTTTGACGACGTTCATTTCTGGATGGAGTTCAGAAGAAGGATGCAAGCAAATACAGCAGCTTCCCTCAGCAGCTGGATGAAGACTGCAGGTCTCCAAGCCAGACTGAAATGAAATGCACGACTGCAACTCCACCACCCTTAGGAAATGCCCCTCCCCTCTGCCCCCCCAAAAAGGATGGCACTTCGCTTTGGTCCTACCTTCAGTATTTTACCTGTAAAAATCTGTGCTCAAAATAAGCCAAGTCGTTTCTCCCTGAGCATGGAGGATGAGACAGTGCTGAAGGACCACGAGGGCACCTCATAACCCAGGCTCTGTGCAGCTCTTCTATGGGAAGAGATAGAACTGACTTAAGCTCAACCACATGGGCTGCCTTGAGTGAAAGCTTGTTGGTCACGACGGGTACCTCCCAAACGTTACAGGGAGCTGATGGTCTGTGTATGTACTTATATATTCCTTCCCTTTGGCTCCCCAGACCTTCAGACAGCATGAGACCATAAGTTAGACTTTACCACCTTCTTCATTTGTCTTTTTCCTCTCTTTTCCACTGTGAGCAGTCTCTGTACTAAATAGAAGTACAAATAAGTTAAGTAGATCACGGAACCTGCTGGTACAGCCATCGTTTGTGCATCCAGCCACAGGCTGTGCTGTAGGTAATTGCTCTTCACTATATTTTCAAGCCAGCCTGTAGCTCTGTCTTTCTTCAGGAACTGGCCACCACATTAAGAATTACCACGCGGCTGACTAATGTTCTGTTCAGCTTTTTGCAAAGAGTCATTGACACAGATGCACAATCAGTGCTGTCTGTATCAACTTCAGCTGCTGCAGCTCTCACCAATGCCAAAAACAGTGCAAAATGCTGTATTTCAGGTAAAAAGTTCAATAAATGAGGAATTGTTCCGCTTTTAGCAAAATAAGCAAGGATTTCACCTTTGGGTGAGGGGGGTGTTTCTTTGAAGGAGGATGTTCTGTTAAAGAAAACTTTGGATGGGCCAAAAACATGATCGAATTTTCAATGAGCCTCCCAGGATTTCTTTTTATTTAATACTTCTTAATTGTGAAATTTGAATTCTCTTCCATGGTTTTAATGGCCAGTATATTTTAAAGCTATAGAAGCTTAATTGCGACATATGAAAGTCCTTATTTAGGGTAGATTTTTAATTTGATTGCTGTCTGCCCTGCTGTGTGGTCTCTTGGGTAGGGATTTTTAAGAGTGTGTGTTCTCCTTCACATTTCACCGTGTAACGGTTCCTCTTTACCCACCCTCTCCATCCTCTGAGCAAGCCAAGAGCAGACAATAGATCCATACTAATGGAGCTGTGTACTTGCCATCTGTAAGAGCAGCTGCTCTCCTGCATCTGTACAATATGTTGGAACTGAGAGCTTCACTAATCTGCATAATAAGGAGAAGGCTTATCCCACTCTAACTAATAATCACAAGCAATCGATGCACTTCATTCCCCCACTGCAGAGCACAACGAAGTTTCTACACGTTGACACACTCTCCGTGCACGCAGAGGTCAAGCGGAGGAACGGACTGCCTGACCTGGCTCGAGCAAACAGAGAAGTCATCCGTTCTCTGCCATTCCTGAAACTGTTATCAACAGCTATCACCATCACAGTGTCATTCTGCAAATCCAATGAACAAATAGAAACCCTGAGTCTGAGTTAAAACACCAGCACATCCCACCAAGCACAGCTTTGGATCTCCATAGCTCTCAGCGTTTTGGTTTCGTGACCCCTCTCTCTAAACCTGATGCCTAAGAAAATGCTGAATTAGCTCTCGTGTGGTTTCCCCACCCCGTATTCTACCGAACATCACCCAGACAGAGAGGTGATAAGAATTGATTCCTTTTGGTATTAATCCATCGCAGACAAACCCTTGCGGATGATTGTGCAACAGCATTAATTTGAAATCCGCAGCCGTTCTAAAGTGGAAATTCAGTCCATGACTTCCATAAAAGCAGAAGTGGCTGCGAGGCCCTATCACACCGAGGAGGAATAGAATGAGGAAGAAAATAGGCTGAGAGCAAGTGATAAGCAGTATTTATTTTCATTTCGTTTATGACACCGGGATGCGATGTGTATCTCATTTCTAGCAAAGTCCTGCAGGCAGCAAGGCTAAAACCAGAAAAATGATGAGAAAAATTCCGTGAAGAAAATAGAAAAATAGAATTGGAAGGTAAGGGGGTGTCTGCAGTCCTGTTACAGAGAGAAAAAGCTATTCCTGGGTTTCTTGGAACCCAGTAGCAATTGTGTGGTTTCTAACAGTAACAATTTGCCCGGGATGAGATGCAAAAG
>JAOXOE010000602.1:18569985-18589174 GCA_028565055.1 Phoeniculus purpureus
GCAGGAGACTATTAACCCCTTCCCCCTTCAAACCCAGTTTAAACCCCTGTTAATGAGCCCTGCCAATTCCTGCCCCAAGATCCTTTTCCCCCTCTGGGACAAGTGCATCCCATCAGTTGTTTGCAGCCCTGGTGCCTTGTGAACCGAGCTGTGATTGTAGAATCCAAACCCCTGTTGATGACACCAGTCCAGGAGCCATGAATTGAGATGTTGGCTCTTCCTAAATGTTCCCTTGTCCATTGCTGATGTTAGAGGGATAGAGGAGAACACAACTTGAGCTCCTGATCCCTTTAGTAGTTGCACTAAGGTCCTGAAATCTCTGAGATCGTGAGCCTGTCACTGTTGCATTGTCACTACCCACCTGAGAGAGCAGAAGTGGGTAGTAGTCTGAAGGACTCACGAGATTGGGAATTTTACCTAACATGTCCCTTACCTGGGCACCAGGGAGGCAGCAGACCTCTCTATGAAATAGGTTTGGTCTGCATATTGGGCCCTCTGTTCCCTTCAGCAGGGAGTCTCCTATAACAATGACCCTTAGAGGTTTCTTTTCAGGCATGTTGTGTGTGTGTTGCAATCATCCTGTCACCTCATTGGATTGGACTCATCTTTCTTTGCCTGTTCCCCAGACAACAGTGATTGTATTTATTCTACATGCATAAAATCAAAAGGAAGAGTTGTCACGTCATCTAATTCCCTTTATCTTGTTTACCCACAGAAGAGATTTTCCTGCCACTGCAGACACAAAAAGACCAAGCCATTGTGTTGTGTACAAAACCAGAAGCTCAGGTCCAAAGCTTTCCTGAACCTGTGATTGGATTTTCATCTTTGTCTAGGTTCCTTTAGTTTGACTTCTCTACAAAGTTGTACTTTGTTTTTGCTTGCATCACTTCTCGCATCAGCCTTCAGGAGCTCTGTTCATTGTTTAATTCTCTGTAAAGGATGTGTGCGTGTGTGTGGAACACCGTGGCATTGTCCTGGCACTCAGTTACATCCTTCCTTCCAGCGGTCACTCTGGTCGGGCTTCTCTTACCTCCCCATTATCAAAATACTTAATTAAAACATCACCATGACTTCTGGACTGTAAGACATCGATCAGCGTTTCTAGAGAGACAGTGTGATGTGTCATGGTGACATCCTTGCCCCCTGCACGCACTCAAGCCACACCTGTACGTGTGCTGTCCATCTGCTGTAACGAGAGGTTGGAAGAATGGATGTTACTCCTCTAGGAAGGAGATTGAGAGATGTCAATAATTAGAAAGGATAAAATTGGAGAGGATTGATCTTCTGTACCACAGGGCATCGATTTGTTGGAGTTTTTAAGTTTTGGAAGCCAAAGGAGGCTGAGTAGTTTGTGAAATAGGGAGCCTTTCATCCCTGCTCTAACTCCTGCTTTATAAGGGTGTGCTGTAAGAGAATTTGAATTAATTATGAGTATTTAATTAATATAATTTCTGAAAATTCCAGCAAAAAGGAAATAAGTTGAATTTTCATGGAAAATAAGCCCAGTTTTGTAGCTGGTGCCTCTCTTGCTGTTGTGTAGTTTTAGGGCTGCAGAAACTTGTCCCTGGGCAGCTTTTACCTGACAGTGAATAGAACACAACTACCTGTTGGAAGAAGGCTGCGATGAGCTGCTGTTAGCCTCAGCAGGACCAAGGCCTTGAGGTCAAAGTTAAGCTTTTTTGTAAGGAACCCCTTTGGGAAGAGGTGTTTGCTGCTGCTTCTCTTTTCAGGGTTTGGTTTGTGGCCAGGTAAATGGAGAGCCCTGAATTAACTGAGGAACAAAGTCCTTCAAAACAAACATAATCACTATTTTATACGAAAGTGACGGATGGATTCCAGCGCCTCTTTTTCCCCTAGTCCTCTGAAAATGCTGCAAACACATGTCTATTGCTACTTGCAAAGGATGTTAGAGTAACACCCATCCTAGCACCAGCGTGACGTTATCAGCCCTTTGCACTGCAAACCAGCTGCTGTACAGCTTGCACGTCTTACAGGAGAAGTGCTTATCTAGCCTAGCCTTCAGCCTGGTCATTAAACAGCTGCTTTCATTCCAGAAAGATTTTGCCTGGGTTTTTTGGTAATAGTAATAGCTTTTTCATGAGAATTTTGTTCCTACACTTTGGAGGTCAGACCATGTTTGTGCAAAGCAAAAGAGTCTTCCGTTAGCTTAAAAATACTGAAGTATTTTTAAATTGTTCTGGCTTCCTACGTATCTGGTGTGAAGGTCTAGAGCCTCTCCTGTGAAGACAGGCTGAGGAGGGTGGGATTGCTCAGCTTTCAGAAGAGAAGGCTCTCAGGGGACTTTATAACAGCCTTCCAGTACCTGAAGGGGGCTACAGGAAAGCTGGAGAGGGATTTTTTTTTATGAGGGTGTCTAGTGATAGGACAAGGCAGAATGGTTTCCAACTAAAAGAGGGTAGGTTTAGATTAGATCTTAGGAAGAAATTCATCACTATGAGGACAGTGAAGCACTGGAACAGGTTACCCAGGGAGGATATGGATGCCCCTTCCCTGGAAGTGTCTGAGGCCAGGTTGGATGGGGGTCTGAGCAACCTGGTCTGTGATCTGCCCATCACAGGGTGATTGGAGCTAGATGATCTCTAAAGTCCCTTTCCACCTAAACCACTTTATGAGTCTGTGAAGCTATGGGATTGCATCATAAAACTTGCAAGAACATTAGTAAAGAATATTTGACTGTAGCTTAATGCTGTGCTCAGTGTATGAGGGCATCGTTCACTATTGATCTACTCACGTAACCTCTAAAAGGCATAAGCAGACCAAAAACCTGGTCAAATACTTTGTCAAAGGAGACAAATAAGGGACAGTTGGGTGGATATTCATCAACTTCAGCAAGACCAGAAAATTCACTGACATTAATGAGGAAAGGAAAATGTGGAAAGACTATGCAAGGGGGGCCTATAGCTAAAAAGTTGCATGAAAAACTGACTAAAAGTATTTTGCTGTGGTGACTCTGACTGGACACCAGTCTGAAAGAGCTCAGACTTCTGGAGAGGGAGGCAGACTGCCTGAGATAGGTTAGGTTTTTACCCTTGTTTGAGGTGTATTAGGTTTTTATCCTTGTTTGTGTTTTCCATTGCTGACCAGCTGTGGATGAACTGGGGACTGGAGGGACAGAGACTACCAGAACCTGGCACTTTCCTTGCAAACGCTCAGTGATGCCGTCTGTCCCAAAGGGCAGTGTGGCAAAGCCATTGTTGTACTGAACTATTTACCCACGTTACTCTTTTGTGTTCCAGTTTTTTCAGTTCACAATTGCAAAATAATCAGCTGACCCTCGATGTCAGTGGTGCTGTTGCGAAGGGATTAATCTGTTTTCTCTTTCATGTGTTAGGATATTTTTGTTTTGTAATTTTGGTCATCTAATTATACTGTTTAATGTCTGGTTTACAAGAATACAGGAGAGCCCTGATGCTGCTGCAGCTCAGACTTTTCGGAAATAGCATCTGACCAATTGTTCCATATCCATGGGGTTTGGCAAGTGGTGTTTGCCTGAAGCAGCTTCTAGACTAATGTAATTAATTGCAGGCTGATGGCGAAGTCTGGACGTTAAGTTTCTGTGGTTATTTTTCCAAAACATCTCTCTCACCAGAATATGGGGGGGTTGTGTTTGGATCGATTAGGAGTTTTGCTGTTATGTGCAGCACATTGCCACATGCCCAAGTAGACACAGACCACAGGAACTTTTGCAGTGGGATGTCCATTACCTTTTCTGCTGTTTGCAGGAGAGTTAAGAGAACCCACATCTTTGTAATTGCTTGACGTGACTAAGTTGGGAGGAAAACTGCAGCTGTTAGAAAATGGAAGAGGGAATCCTTGGTAATGAGGAGGCTCGTGTGGAAATGCCAGAATTATGAAATGATGTGACGAGAGAGCTTATGTTGCGGTGGTTCGTTCTAATGAACGTGTAGGCTGAGGCATGTACTGGAGAAGAGCAATACGAAGTGTTCTGTTACTCTGCGTGCTCAAGGAAAGTGTGTCTGTTCTTAGTGGGGTATTAATTTGAGAACAGCTCTTTTCCTTCACATTTCTTGGCTTTTTTTCCATGTCATGGAAGTACTTATATATGTTATATGGAACTGTGTGTGTAATGCATGCCAATGCTTAAGACTTAAAAACACGGTGTTACTGTAGTTAGAAAAACTTCACATGAAATAAATTGCATTATATTGCTTTATATTATTATATCATTTAAAATAATTTATTATATTAATTGCATTATATTAGCAGGAGAATTTAACGGGCTTTGCTGTCTTTACGTTGAGATTGGTGACACATGTTAATCGTCTTCACAGGATGCTGGCATGTACACCCTTCACAGTAGTGTCCTATTTCTTTATGTGGTACCTGCCTCCGTTTGTCTCGGGAAGAGTTGCGTGGTACCTGGTTTTCTACTGCCTCTTCCAAGCACTGACCACAGTAAGTACAGTACAGTTCGTGATGTTCCCAGCAGTAAACTTGCTTGGTTTCGGTCTGTGTTAATGCATTCAGATTTAGTAAAGTGACATCTACCAACATTTTACATTTGTTTTAAGCTTCTGGTGTGTTCAAGGGGTAGGCAGATGTCCTTTTCTCAAACTCTGTGCTGGTTGGTGGTTTCTGCCAAGCTTTCTCTGGCAAAGGACCTGCTAATTCAGACAGATTACCTCCAGAAACTTCCATTGGGCAGTGCCCTAACTACTCAGCTCATACTTGTATAGATCCACAGCAACTTTTGGATTCCTAATACCAGTTAGGCATCTAACTTGTTGTAGCTTCTATTTTCAGGAGCAGATTAAAAGAACAAGTATGTTTGTGGCTCTATTTCTGGTTGTTTAGACTCAAGCTGGAAGGCAATGGAAAGTCAGTGTACCAGAGCTGAAATGTTATTGATGGTAGTCATCGTGATATTTATGCCTGGATAGGAGAGTTTGAGCACATGACTTTTTTAATATGGCCCAGTATTTATGCAGAAGGCATCATTTCAGTGGATCATGAAGATCTTAACATATTCCATACTGTACGTGTAAGGGTTGCATCACCCTGCTTTGCCTTGTGGCCAGTATCAAGGAAAACCAAGGCATCTTCCATGCAAAGCAGGATCACACAGCAGATTAGGACTGCAAGTGAGACAGCTGAATAGCAGTTGGGCAGGGTGTGTCCTGGCTGATTGAATGTCACTGGATCATATTTTTAAAAAGTGGTTCCCAGACATTTTAAATGTTTGAGTTTTGTGTTTCATTTTAGCTTTTCTCCTGTCTACAGATCTGTTGGACCTGGGAATTCTGTATTTCTGTGTTAAGATGGGATGTTTCCCTAGGTCTTTGTCCCCTTTTTAGAAGGATGGTCTAGAAGGCCATTTCCTTATGTCTCTCTCTTGAAGGAAGAGCACAGGCTTTCCACAGCAGAGCTCTGAAAGCACAAACACTGGCCATGTTTAAAGCAGGGAATGGAAATGCATTTCATACAGAGTAAGATGCCGATTGTGAGACTTAGTTGCCTGGCTGCAAATCTCTTTCTTCACCTCAGAGAACTTGATTGTTCATGGGAGTCCACGTCCCATTCCTACCTCACAACAGTCTGAGAGTTTGACCCGTACTTAGTTCCAAGAGATGAGAAGTGATTTTTAGTTTAGTCCAGCACTTGGAGGAAGGGATCCCACTTGCCTCAAGACCATCCAAAAGGTCAAGCTCTTTCACCCAGCGTTGCGATGAATACTGCCAGTGTGTTGTTGCCCCCAGATTTTATAGCAAGGTATCAACAGTATCAAGGCACAGTGCTGAGAAAATGAGCAAGCAGCTCCTCACCTGCCCTTCTCTCAGTGCATGGACATAGCAATTGGGTGTTTCTACCTACTCTTAATGCAAGTTAAGGAGCATGTGGCAAAATGGTGCTGAATCACAGACTCCCAGAAAGCAAAGACCAAGTAGTTTTCACAATTATCTCCTGGGATTGTGTCGTGCAACAGCTATTTGGAATTCTGGGGGCATTTACACAGCCTTCTGGCTTGACTAAAGTAGAACATTGCATTGCCTTCGTTATGGCTTTGCTTGCTGTTAACTCAAGCTGGGACTGTGATACGCTCCTAGGGCAAAGAAATGTAGGTGCTTTATAGCCTAGCTATGAAGGGCATTTTCCCAGGGAAGCTGAAAGAGCACAGCATAAAGGTAAGGTGTCTTGTTATTTCTCACTATTTTTGTTATGAAAGATGCTTTTCCCCTCCCTCCTTGCTTTCCAAACTGGAAAGAAAAACCCAGCGATAACTTTTTTAGCACAGGTATTTGTGCTAAAACATACAGCATTCCAAATAAGTGAATTCCAAGGTCACATTAAACCATTTTCCTGGATATCAGGGGGATGCCGTATTTACCCTGACATTTCCCAAGTGATGTTCTTTCTTTGTGTAGCTATTCCAAGTACCGTATTCTGCCCTCACCATGTTTCTCAGCACAGACCAGAAGGAGAGAGATTCTGCGACAGCATACCGTGAGTGGGATCTGGGGTTTCTCATGTGGATTAAGACTGAGTTTTATTTAAAGTTGTTCTTTGTCTATTGAAGTTCCTAATGGTGTATGAGTTCTTAAACTGGATTTTTAGATGAGATTTTAAGTATCCAATGAAAAGTATTTTCTCTTGTAAATGCTTCTGGTTTTCTAGCTAAATAAGAGACATTGACGCTTTATTGTCTTAAATTGTCTACTTAGCTATAAACTCTTTTTGGTTTACTGCTAGCCTGGAAATACAAATAAAATCACTCTCACCTAAGCCAGGGTGGGTGGTTTTGTATAAGGTGATTTTTAGGGAAAAAACAAAGTGCAGACATTCTTTAATATTTCATTAAAGAGAGTCTGAAAGTTCTTTTAAGTATTTTCTTTCCCTTGTTTTCTTTTTTTTTTTCAGTTTAGATTTCCTTAAATTTGTGTGTTATAAATTAAAATCCCAACCCTGTTTTATCTGAACCAAAATCTAGCATATCTTGGAATTTATTTGCTGTATCTGTTGTTTCTTCCTGGCAAAAGCTCTTTTCCGTTAGTCCCTCTAACCCTCAACTTACGTGCCTGAGGGTATTGAAAGCTGGACCATAGAAGCCCAGTGAAATGGCCAGAAGTGCTGAAAGAATTCACATCAGATATTCTAGATGCTGTATCCCCTGAGCAACCCAATCTCTTTCCAGCCAGATGGAACAGTTGTAATTTGCATTATCATCAACTATCTCAGGAGAAAGTCTGGTCTGGCAGTCACAGGGCAGGACTGAACAGCGAGAGATTCCAGTTCTGTTATATTCTTTGGCACTCACTGTGTTCTGAGTCATCTGAACTAAATTCTACTACAGCCATGTACCTAGCATTTTCTATTGTTTGGTTTTATGTCTTCAGAGGCTGTGATCCAAATAAATGAGCTTTTCTATCTGCTAGTCCCATGCAAAGCTTCACGAGACTGTGAAATTTGTTCTCGTAAAAGCTGTTGAACTCCATTTCTGAGACGAGTTCTACAGTTCTAGTGTCGTTTTATTGTTCAAGAAGGCTTAACTTCTGAGCGTGCAGCTGTTCTCCTAAGCCAGGCGAGGATGGTGGAGTGAACCATATTCAAATGTTGTTGTTTTGGTGTAGTTTGAAGGGAAATTTGCTCGGGTCTACGTTCTCTTCCACGTGTTACGATGATGTGAGGTTATTTTTTCCCCCACTTTGTCTTCTTTAACAAGTGTTTTGCTTAAACACTTCTCGATGTCATAGAGAATTCTTGTTGATAGACTTCCTCGCATCTAGTCAGTTATTCAGGCATTTCTTCAATTGTTTAAAGAAAAACAGCTGTGTGGTGTGGTGTGTGCCTTGATGAACAGGTTGAGAGCAGAGGATTCATTACCCTCTACTGGAGACAAGCAGAACTGCTTTTACAAACGTCCTCCTGCTCCTTCATACAAACGCAAGGTGAAAACACCGGTGTTCAGAGTTGCTCTAACAAAAATCCAACTTACATCCTGGGTAGAATATAACCTACTTCAAGGTGCAGTCTGCCTTCTGAAGAATCAGCTTCCTCAGGCAAGGTAGGAAGGAATACGTTACAGATTCTGAGTGCACAGCAACTTTGAGATGTTCCTGTTTCTCAGCTCTTGCTCCACAGAAGGTAAGGTTTTGCAGTGGTTTTATTTCCGCTGCTGCTAATGATGCTCGTGGGTTTTGTTATTTGCAAGCACTTGGTAAAATACAGATGCAGAGCCCTAGATAAAGCTAGACATGTGTAGGTGGTGTTTTGAACAAAAGGTGTGACTTGGGGGACGCTGCCTTTGCTCTGAATAGCCAACAGTTTGGAGGCTCTGGAAGACCCAGCTGAGACTAGTTTGTGTTGTGGACGTGGCACTTGGTGCCATGGTCTAGCCTTGAGCTCTGTGGTAATGGGTTGGACTTGATGATCTGTGAGGTCTCTTCCAACCTTGGTGATACTGTGATACTGTGTCCAAACACTTCAGAGCGGGCTGAGGTTAGGGATGTCACCATCTGCCAGCATTTTTGTGTGTATAGACTGAACCCTAACATCACGTGTAAGATTCATGTGGAATTTGGGGAAGAAGCTTTTTCTTTTTACTTCCTGTTGGTTTAAATTGAAGTTACACAAAGCCTCAGATTGTCCATTTGGAAGCATTCTGTGTTTGGGGACATACTAGCAACAGTTTAAATGATCCAAGTCTCCTAAGGAGCCTCTCTTCCCTTTTCCTGGTTTGGTCTTCCACAGCTACATACAGCCCTCTTTGCTGCATTATCCAAACACCCCTCGGTCTGTGTGCATTGCCCTTCCATCAGGTAGAGAAGTGCTTTTGTTCCTGTATGGGGATGCACAAAAAGACTTGTGTCAAAGGGCACCTTGGAAGGCTGTAACAGAGCACAGGACTTGACTAAACCTGAACCTAGGAGCTTTCGAAAAGCCTGTCACTTCCTGTGCAGAGTGGGATAACCATCAGGATATAACCTGCTCTGCAAGTAGCCCTTCAGAATTCCTCATGGTGCCTTTGAGAAAGAAACTTGGGTCACCTTGAGAAACTCAGAGAGAGTAAGTGGGGAAAAACCTGGTGTTTAGATCAATGAGAAGAGCGTTCCCTCGCAAGCACGGAGCCTTGATCCCTGCTCCTAACCTGCTCATCTCTTCAGTCCTGTGTATCTTTATGCAAAATGTGTGAACAGTCTCTGGATCCAGGTCAGGAGTTCAGTTTATCTCCCTGCCATGGGGACGCTGCGTATGGCCGTGCAGACTGATTCTGGGTACACGAAGCATGAGCTGGATGCGCACAGTTAGATCTTCTCTTTCCCAAATGGAACTCATGGCACTTGAAGTGTTAGTGATCTGAATCATTCTCTGGGGCTGACTGAGCTAGTTCTGCTTGGCTGTGGCCTTAGGCGGTTAAGGCAGCACCTGTGGTTTCCAGGAGCTTTGCAGCTGTATTGTTTCTAACATAAACCTGAAGTAAACGTAAGTTTGCTCTACCATTGGAGAACCTAGAAGTCTGATGAGGTAAGGGGCTCTAACATAAGTTTCTCAAGTTACCGTTGAGGCTGAGTTTAAAAGGCTGATGTTATGGTTGCTGGTTACAGCATTTGTTTAAACCACAGTTCCTCAAGGTTAAAGGTTTCTATGTTGTCCTCTTGTGGCTCTTAATCTCAGCTATGTCCATCATGCAACTTGCATGAAAGAGGCTCTTGCATGGAGGCTTCTAAAAGCTGACTTGAAAACAGATGACAAAACTCTCCTTGAAACTGCTCCATTACTGACCTTCTGGTTCTGCTGTTCTCGTGGTTGCTCTTTCTTCTTGTTCTGTGTCAAAGGAATGGTTTGATGAGGTTGCTCTTCATCAAGAGAAATGAGCAAGCTTGCAAACAGTGGAGAAATTGAGTTCTCATCCTTCTGTGCAACCTTGTGCTTCCATCTTTAGGAATGACCGTGGAAGTTCTTGGGACCTTGATCGGAGCTGCGCTTCAGGGGCAGATTGTGGCCAGTGCTCATGTCTCTCATCACTGTGCTGTGAATCCCCCAGTAAACACAACCGATTCCTGGCATGACCCTCACAGCTTTCCAGACCCCTCAGATCTCATGTCTCATCAAGTAAGTGTTTACAAGAGCACACTGAAATAACTTTGGGAGTGTTTCTGTTAGACCGCGTCGTATCATCCAGCCGGAGGAGCATGGACATGACTGTCTTGAGAGACGGCGAACGTGTCACAAACAAGGCTTCCCGTCTGTTGTCGTCACAACCGCTTCTCAGCCTAACAGCTGAATTACACCAAGGAGCCTTGCCCAAGATGCTAAACTGAAACAGAGCTAGGAGAGGTCTATGGCCACCCTTTGTTTTGACTAGGGGCCGGTAAGAAAAGGTTGCTGTACCCCACCAGAACTTTGCTGCACCCAGTTCTGGGGTCCCCAGCATAAGAAAGACATGAACCTGTTGGAGAAGGTCTAGAAGAGGGCCACAAAAATGTTCAGGGAGTTAGAACACCTCTCCTGTGAAGAATCCTGACAGAGTTGGATTTTTTTTTAGCCCAAAGAGGTTCTGGGGAGACCTTACTGCAGTCTTTCAACATAATAAAGGGGGCTTATAAGAAAGATGGAAACAGACCAAGGCCTGCAGTGACAGGACAAGGGGTGGTGGTTTTAAACTGGAAGAGGATGAAGAACTGGTTCAAGTATTTATCGCTTTTGCCTTTGCTTCCAACAGCCTGTTTATGAATAATAGCCAGGAAACATAGACATCTAAGCAAACTGTGGCTTTCAGTTTTGAGTGCCTTTAGCTGTGACACTGTGTAGTCTTAATGCTTTCGTACGCAGGATGAAAACTCTTGGGGTCTATACGCTCGTGGTTCACACTCTTGGTGTCTGTTTTTGTCTGGAAAGCATCACAGTTCAATTCTTTTTGTTGAATTAGTTCTCTGTGCCTGTTCCTGTGCGACTTGGTCTAGGGGATCCTGCTTGGGCAGGGGGATTGGACTGGATGGTCTTTTGAGGTCCTTTCCAACCTCCTGATGTTCTGTGACTCTGTGATGTAAAGATTCAAAAGTGACTGTGCCTTAACAGCTCCTTTTTCTGTTTTTCAATCTTTTTCAGTAGTTCAGTCACAAGTTCTCTTAGAGTGGTCTGTGAGTTACAGAAGTGATAAAGAGAGAAAAATCTATTCTTGGAGATGCTTGCTTTTCCAGACTTCTACATTTTGCCTGTAGTCCTTTGTCTGTAGTTATTAATTATAGTCAGGGCAACATTTTCAATGATTAATTGACTACTGTATAAAACAATAAGGCTGCTTAATAAGCAAAACCCAATGCAAACCTCCATTTCTGTGAGACCGTTGGTAAGAAAGCTCCTATGCACTAGCAAGTTGGGTTGTCTAAGATTAAAGGGAAAATGTTGTTCATAGATACGTGCTGCTTGGACTTAAACTCTTTGCTGTGAGACAGGTCTCCACTCCAGTCTTCACACGTCTCTTGCTTTAACTCTTAATTAAAAGTCTGAACTCATTTGCATTCTTTGCAAAGAGGGAAAAACACTGAGCTGAACTTACTAGCACTGGTAGGAGGAGATAGAAATCACAGCTTTTTATGACATCTGGCTTCACAAGACCCTAGAAAGGAACAAAGTTCAGAAGAAAGGGGTTTGTGATGAATAAGAGCTTCAGTCATTTCTTGGATAGTGCTGATCTCCCTTGCCTGTGCATTAGCTGTATTCTTAACAGATCTTTGACTCCCTTGGGTGTCTAAATATACCATCAAGATACCATCAACCTTTCCAAGGTCCTGCAGAGTCTTTGCAGACACTCATTAACGAGTGAAGTTAAACAGCCTGCGAGTAGTTGCTGGCTTAAGCTAAAGCCTGGGAGATGAGCTGAGTCACTGTCTCAAGTGTTTTCATGCCACAGCCTCCTTTCTGTCCGGGTGCTTTCTCCATGTGATGCACCAATAGCGTGCATGCCTTTTGCTGGCTGAAGGCAGACTTCTGCATTGCCTGAGGGGCTGCCCTCACCCACTCTTGCCCAAATGGAGTGCCCTGAGCAGCTGCCATATACACATATACTCATGGCAGCTGCCATATACACATATACTCGTGTACTTTTCACTGGAGGACTTCTCACTGTTTCATTTTTTGATGGTTTGAATTTTTTGGCTGTCATCTCATCTCGTCTGTTGTCCCCTGCATGATTTTTCTCCATCTTTGTTACTTCCACCTGCGTTAACTGGGATGCAGATACAAGGCTTCAGTATGGCATCATAGATACGTGAAGTCAGCAAAACCTGTTCCATCCTCTCACCTTCAAACACTAACTCCTTGTAGTGATGCTGCTTCCATTAAAGAAGCCTTGATGACAGTCAGTGTGCCCTTGCCTCTGTCACATAGCTGCTCATCATGACTGAGTTTAGTGATCCTTTCCTGAGCTGCTCTAATTCTACTGGCTTACTGGGAAGCTGCGTGAATAAACCAGCAAGCATCCGCTGCCACTGGCAGGAGAAGGTTTTTGTAGAGGATTAAATAAATGATAATTTGGGTCACCAGACAGCAATTCACCTCCGAGGATTGTCCTTGGCGTTGCTCCTGAGCTAAAGGTGTACTTACAGCTGTACCTTTAGCTTTCTGTCTGCAGACTTCCAGCTAATCTGCAATATATTGTAGATGGCACTGCTTATCAATAAAATTGATCTAAGCATCTTAAATCAAAGCCACAATTAGACTAAAATTGGCATTGCTAATATACGTTAGTTAGGGTGGAAACCTAATTTTATGAAACAATGATTTGTGCTAGTTTGCAAATTAAACTTTTAGTGTTATAATTGGCCTACTAATGTACTGTTGTTAATGCCTCGAGGAAGGCAATCTATTGTTGGGCAATAAAGCTCTAGGAAAAGAAGTGGTGACTATAAATCTGGTTTGTAAGCTTTAGGGGGGTTTTTTTTGTTGTTCTTGTGGTTGTTTTTAGGTAAAACCAGAGGACAGAACTTTTGGGGATATTCTCTCAGATCTGCTGTATCACTGTAGATACTGTGCTGCATCTCAGGTCTACCGAATCACTGTAGGTTCTCTCTACAGTGCTTTACAGATATGATTTAGAGACTGGTGGCATTGAGCCTTCTGCTGAGCACAGCAAAAAGAGATGACCTGTCTAGAGTCAAACAACATTCCATATGCACGTTGCAGGGAACTTATGTGTCGTGAAAGCAGTACACAAGCCGTGAACTCCATAAAACTCAAGTGCTTTGACTTGTGTTGTATGGTCATCACCAACATTTTTGGGAAAAGAGGTTTAAATGTATTAATTACCTATTTAGTTATAAAAAAATAGAAGGAAAACCTTTCTGTGTGTTCGGCAGAAGACTGCCACCAGTCTTAGTGCTTAGTATTGTTCATGTCTGGTGTCCCTTCTGATCCAGAAGCGGTCGTAGGGTTATTAACCTGCCAACCATGCGTCAGGATTTCCTCTATTTCAAACAATAAACCAGTTTTGCTCTAGCAAGGCCATTAGGAAGAGGGGCTGCTGAGGGCTGGGCACTAGGCTGCTTGGCTGGGAGAAAAGTCATGGGCAGAAGCTAGACCACGCTAGACCAAGAGATGGTAAATGCGAAGAGGAATGACCATCTGTGTCATAGCCATCATGTGAGTTTGAGGATTTCTAGATGGGAAGTGTGCTATTTTCACTTCTGCTGTTTCCAGAGGACAAAGAATTCATTTGTGAATAAGCAAGCTGTTTGTGAGATCCTCTTTCCTCTGCTACGGCGCTTGTCACGTTCATCAAAGCAATCCGCAGCCGAAGGAAAAAGACCTACATGTGAAAACAAGAAATTTCACTTGACAAAGAAAAGCAGTTTATCTGGCTAAGTGTATTGCTTTGGGGCAATGCCAGAAGTCTCTTATAAATTGTAAAGCCCTAATGCTCACTTTCAGCTGATTTAGCATTGCCACACAAGAGACACGTTCACCGAAAGCCCTTAACGTAATGAGTTTTCCTAATAACTTCCTCCTCCTGGCTTTCCTAATGAGTTTACTTCCTCTACTGTGACAACTCTGGTGTTCTGTATTCATGCCAGACCTTCCAGTGAAGGATGTGAAGAAACACCCTACCACCACAACCAACAAACCAAGCTATAGTGAATGAGTGCCAGCCTTTTGGGTTTCTGCACCTTATCGTAGCTAGCCAGGCAATATGCATTATCACAGTATTACCAGGGTTGGAAGGGACCTAGTAGATCATCAAGTCCAACCCTTGTGTAGTGGCAAATCCCCTGGGAGATGACTTATGATTTTATCGAGACAAATAGTGTTTCTTCTTGCAATTTAAATTGCCCCCTGAATGCTAGCAAAAGTTGTGCAAGCTTTTCCTAACTTTGGAGGTAAATCACTGCAGAGGAGAACTTCCAACAGATCTAGTGGAAGAGAAATGTTTAGGGAATGGGTGTAAGCTCCTACAGAGTCTGTGAAACACTTGGTGTTAGGAGTCATGAGGTGGGGAAGAAGGCATAATAGGTGAGTCTGGAGCTCTGGAGGGACTTCGGTGCATGCAAATAATACGGACAAGTGATGCCAAATACCCTGAAAGATGCGCTTGGGATTTGCTTATGGTCCAGCTGCCGTTCCAGAGAAGACTGAAAACGGTTTCTGTTCCATACTGGCCACCAGCTGTATTTCTTATTTGATTTTTAATTTTACTGACAACAGAATTCTGGCTGATGGCCCAGAATTTTTCATCACAATACTCTGATGTTAGACAGTTGTGTTGGGATGATAAAATTGTTATGAACTTATCATTAGTAGGGGAATATATGGAGCATCATCACAGGCTTGACCAATGGTCCATTTTATCTGCTGGTCTCTCAAACAGCGGTTTCTTACCAGTACTGTTAAGGTTGTATTACAAAAAAGCCTTAGGTACAAATGGGCTGAAGATCACAGAATCATTAGGGATTGGAAAGGACCTCGAAAGATCATCCAGTCCAACCCCCCTGGTACAGCAGGATCACCTAGACCAAGTCACACAGGGCCACATCCAGGTGGGTTTTAAACATCTCCAGAGAAGGAGACTTCACAACCTCCCTGGGCAGCCAGTTCCAGCGCTTGTCACCCTCACTGGGAAGAAGTTCCTTCTGATATTGACGTGGAACCTCCTATGTTCCAGCATACACCCATTGCCTCTCATCCTATCGCTAGATAAGTCTACAAACACTGTTTTGCTGTTCTCCAGAAATTCTTGGCTATGTTTACTTTGACTTTTGCTAAGACACTTCTAATGTATGTTCAAATAGAAGAGAAAGTTCTCTCCTGCCTTGCTCAGAGCTGGACCTGTACAGGACAGCTTTGAGACTATTACAAAAGATTTTCGGTTTTAAAACAGGGTTCAGTCACAAAGCCAACGTTTCCATGGGTATTTCAAGGTACTCAAGAGCATCAAGAACCTAAAGCCTTGGAAGGTTTCCTTTCCTATTGTGCAGTCTTATGATTTCTTAGTCATCTTCATTTGCCCTGAAGAGCAATGCCCAACGACTGCTGTTTCTCCTTTGGCTTTGAAATTGGAACAGAAGATTCCCGGACAGTTTCTGAACCCTGTGCCCTCGCAGAGTTTATCAGATCCAGAGGTATGGAGGACATCTGTAGTTTGCACAGCCACTAACAACCACAGCCAGACAAAAATCCACTTCAACAGAGATAAATCAGGAGGAAATCACTTTCTTGTGGATCTGCCATGGGACTTGTGAAGAATTTGCCGAGCTAAAGCGGTAATGCGTACAGTGTGTTTATCAGCCTTGAGGCAGATCAGCGGTAGTAGAAAAGTGATGTGAGGGCTTGGAGAGAAAGCTGGCATATGCTAATTTAATTGTTATGTTGTTTAAAAAATCCCCTTATTAAAATTCAGTGGGGCTCAAAAAGTGTGAGGGAAGATCCACGCACTTAAAAGTGGAATTTATTCCACAAATGAATGACATCTCAAACAAACTTTTTGAAGGTAAAGAAGAGGTTGGAAATGGAGAGAGGAGAAGGAGTAATCAGCAGGTTGCAGCTGTTTGAAGTGACAGCTCAGAGGATTTACAAATGTAGCTGCTATGACTATATTGCTTGAGTCACAATAAAAAGTAATAGAAGTGGAGGTGTTGAGAGACAATGACTAAAGTTGATGGAATGGCAGCAATACATTTTAAAATACAAAGGATTCTGGAAATGGAGGAAACACAGAGAAAGAAAATAAAGGAAAATTAATGATAGGAACCCAAAAATGTCCCGGGCAGCTCAGCATGTGTCAGATGCGCATTCTGGTGGAGAGTAGTTACTAAAATATCAGGGTTGTTCATGTGGCTTTGTATTGTGCAGCGTATTTTTCATGTTGTGTGACGGGGAGCAGCTGGAGAGTGTTTGTACCGGCAAGAAGGATCGGTGCTTGTAGCCAACTCTAATGAGGCTGCCCGTTTCCATACGCAGAGGTAGTATGTACAGCCCGGTGAAGTCACACCGCCAGGCTGGTTGGGTCTATCAAAGTCCAACGTACATGAGGCTTGAGGAGTGCTCTTTCTTGCAGCCTCCTCCATCACGGTAGTTTGTTGTGATTGATTGTGAGGTGTGAGTAACGGCAGTTGAATAGGCAGCACTTGCAACTCCCCCCGTACTGGGACTGTTGACTTCTGGAAGTGTCCCGATAGAATGTACAGAGAGTCTACACAGGAAACCTAAAATAAGCTGGAAACATTACTTGTGTCAGTCTCTTGAAGACATGCTGGTTCAAATAGAGTATGGCAAACTCTATTTGAACCCATCAGGATATGGGCTTTGAGGTAACGTCGTAGAAAGACACGTCGATCATGGTCATTTTTAGACCTTTCATTAGTCCAACGTGGAATCTCTCTGAAGGTTTTATCGCCATCAGCCTGTCAAACAGAAGTTCTGGGGGTGAATAGACAAAATAACTAATTGTTATAAACTCACCAAATGGAACTAATACAAAAAATTGAAGTAGCTTCTCTGGAATGGTAGATGAAGTGGGTAGAAAGATGCCAACTTAGAGACAGCAAGATACAATGACCCCGTTAGTATTGATGTCCTTCAAGAGCCGGGATGTTAGTTGTTCCGTATATCCACTGTAAACTACATGAAATTGGAGCACTGTAGTAAAAGCAAAGGAAGTGTCAATTATAGAATCATAGAAATGTCTGGAGAAGACCTCCAGGATCATCAAGTCCAGCCCTCATCCCAACATCTCCTTAATACCTAGACCACAGCTTCAAGTGCTCTATCTACTCATCTCTTAAATACCTCCAGGGACTGTGACTCCACCTCCCTGGGCAGCCTGTTCCAGTGTCCAACCACTCTCTCAGTAAAGAACTTCATCCTAATACCCAGATAAACCTCCCCTGATGCAGCTTGAGGACCTTTCCCTTCATCCTATCATTAGTAATTTGGGGGAACCAGCACCAGCCTTGCTACAACCTCCTTTTAGGTAGTTGTAGAGAGCAATAAGGCCTCCTCTCCTCTAGACTAAATAACCCCAGTTCTCTCAGCTGCTCTTCACAGGACCTGTTTTCCAAACCTCTTCCCAGCCTTGTTGCCCTTCTCTAGCTCTGCTTCAGCACCTCCATGTCCGCCTTGTACTGTGGCACCCAAAACTGGACACAGTACTCAAGGTGCCGTCTCATGAGTACAGAGTACAGGGGCACCATCACCTCCCTACTCCTGCTGGTTACACCGTTCCTGCTACAGGCCAGGATGCCGCTGGCCGCCTTGGCCACCTGGGCCTTCACACTGAATTTCCAAGACAATATACCTTTTCTTTCTCAGTTTGAGTGAAAGGACAAAATTAAGGAGATAGGAAAATGTTGCTGTTCACGTGTGGAACTGTTGTTTAATACTCCCTGTCATTCATCCACACTTACACAACGTCTGTAACTAGCAAGTTGTCTGCATAGTGCATTGAAATGGAGAACTCTTCTAAGCCTTCCTGCAGGACCCATCTGTTTACTGTTAGCTGCTGCCCCTTTTTATTACCTCTATTAACGTTCTCTTTTTACTCATGTACAGTGCACTAGTATTTGTTAGAGTGGCCTGAAGAAAACGAGTGGGTGAACTCGACCTTCTGCTGCACTGCTGATACCCATTCGACAAGAGCCTTAAGTGTTGGTTTGGTTTTTTAAATCAAAGTAATTGCCTTATGAATCAATGCACTGTAGCTGGGATTTTTAAGAACTCTAGTAAAGTTTCATAATAGAACCATCACTGGTCTGCTCTGGGCACAGCCACAGGATTCAACAAAATTAGGGACGACGTGGAAGTGTTAAGGACGGTGAGGTTCAGCATCTTGAATGGGTCTGTTTTCCTGTGGGTTGTTGAAGAATCGTTTCAGAGGAAAGGAAAAACTCTTCCCAAGATACATGAGTAGACTTGTACCAGCTCATAAGTAGGCTGAAGTGTTCAGAGCACAGTTAGTCACAGCGGTGCGTGCTGCAGCAGGGAGCAGAGCGCTCGATCGCGCTCTTGATGGAAGTATGGCTGTGGAGTTAGACTTAACTGGGGCTGGGCGTGCGAGGAGGTATTGTGCAACCTCTGAAATAGTTAATTTAACCTCACAGGTTAAATTGACTATTTAACCTGCAGCAGCTGGCTACCTAGTGCATTCAATTTGTTCAACATTTCAGCAGCATCAACAAAAAAAGGTAATGACATACTAAGCAGCCATGTGTCTGGATGTCTTGCAACCTCTTAAAATGCAGTTTCAGGTGTCACACAGGCTGTGGGTGAGCTGGGAGGGAGGGAGGGATGCCTGAAACCAATATGGTAGATGTTTCTGTAAGGGTCCAACTTGTTCAGATGAACGGGAAGCCTTGCTCAGATACAAATTGTCGGACTTGGTCTGCACTGGGGCAACTCATTTTGTCACAGAGGTGTCAGTGTATTCATGCAGTCCTAGTTTAATTCACAGGCATGTAAGTGCTTTTGTATGGGTCTGGGTAGAGCTTTGCTGTCGTGGATAGATCTACTGTAAACCAGGAGGGACACATGTCCCAAAGTGAGTTTCACGAGTGACAGGGAAAAAACACGGAAATCTACCATTGCTGTGCCCTCTGCTTACTTGCACCTTCTGATCTCTAGAAGCTACAGGTGGTTTTAAGTGACTATTATCTAAGGATAAACCATTGCTGCCTTTACATGTCTACAGGGGTTTCCTGATCTCTAGAAGCTACAGGTGGTTTTA
>JAOXOE010000602.1:18596636-18601636 GCA_028565055.1 Phoeniculus purpureus
AGGTCAGTCCCCAACCTATACTGGTACCTGGGGTTGTTCTTGCCCAGATGCCAGACTCTACACTTACCCTTGTTATACTTCATTCAATTTCTCCCTGCCCAGCTCTCCAGCCTGTGCAGGTCTTGCTGAATGGCAGCAGAGTCTGCTGGAGTGTCAGAGACACCACCCAGCTTTGTATCAGCAGCAGACATGCTGACAGTGCACCCTAATCCCTCATCCAAGTCATTAATGGATTGAATAGTACTGGTTCCAGTACCAACCCCTGGGGTACTCCACTAGATAGAGGCCTCCAACTAGACTCTGCCCCATTGACCACCACTCTCTGGCTTCTATCCTGCAGCCAGTTCACGATCCACCTCACAACCCAATCATCCAGCCCACACTGCCTCAGTTTGGCAGTGAGGATGCTGTGGGAGACACTGTGAGATGCTTTACTGAAGTCAAGACAGACCACATCCACCGCTCTGCCATTATCTATCTGCCTGGTTATGCCCTCATAAAAGGCTATCAGATTGGTCAAGCATGACTTCCTCTTGGTGAAGCCATGCTGACTGTCCCTAACGACCTTGATGTGCGTACCTCCTCAGCAAGGCTTAGACAATTGACTGTCAGTGATGCTGTTTGTTCTCTAGGAGCAAAAGCAAAGAAAATACACTGGTTCATCACATGGGTTGACGGCTAGACTTGGTGATCTGGGAGGTCTCTTCCAGCCTTAACGACTGTATAAACTACTCTTAATGCAGCTTTCGGCCATGGAAGCTCTTGCAAAGCTGAAAGGAAGATGCTATCTGGGGAAGTTGCACAAGCGTGTTTCAGTGCTGGAACTTCTGTCTTTCAAGCTGGACCACATAAGGGTCAACTTTGTGATAAAAACAGAACCCCCAAGCTCTCTTTTGCATGTTTATAGTAAATGTTAATATAACAAACTAATTTTGAAAAAAAAATACCCACCCTGCTTTTGTGCAGTGTTTTCCTTCAAGAAATACAAGTGGTGTGTCCCTGCTGCTGACGCAGCAGATGCAGATGGCTACAACAGCATGGAAGCTCCTTACAATGGAAGGATGCTCTTGTGCAGCTACCTGGCTCCACGGGCTGGAAGTACCTTCGTAAGTTGGCTACGAGTAGCAGCAGCAAAACAACAGCAACCGCAGTGCCGCTGCATGTCGGGGTTTGCTGACTGTTGTTTGTTCATGCTGAGTATACTACTTCTGATTAAACCGCAGGCATCTTCAGTTCTCTGTATTGTACGTTGTTAACGTTTCTTGCTAACCCTGGTATTCCTCAGCTGGTATTCCCCAACAGCAGAGTGTGTTTTGTAGTAGCTGTAGCACATGTCCTTCCTCTCATATCCGAGAAAAGAGAGTAGAGGTAGTATTGTCCCCATAATTTCTACTACAGCAATGTGACTAGTATCTATTTGTCAAAAATGCTCAGGTTTGTGTTTGTTTCAGCTATTTGCCAACCCCTGTGTGTTGCTAGAGCTTTTTTAAACAGATGGTGAAGGACAGCCTGGTTGCAGTTGTTTCCTTTTTAAGGTTTATCTTAAAACTAACTGCTCTGCAGTGGTGAAATCCTTCCGGACGGAGGCTGCAGGACTAAGGGGCAGATGTTGGCTAGCTAAAATTTAAGGACACTTAATAGAAAGTACTTGGCTAAGCCTGTGTTTAAGTTACCGTGGCTACTCCTGCTGCAATAAGGTTCACCTGGTCAGGAAGTCTGATCTATTTGATTTTAAAAAATCTCAGATCATGTGATGAGTAAGTTGTAAGGATTCTGAGAGCTGGACTAGTGTTAGCCACTGTGAACACTACTGAAGGAGTCTCAGGATATACATATATATATATTTATATGTGTATGATGTAATAGATACCATTTTGTTTGATTTTTTTCCAAGGCAAATTTAATTTTGATTTATTTGCCTCATTAATCTAAGGATTCAGCAAATGGAACGCCACCTGAGTGTGAAGTATTATCAACACTACT
Organism: Phoeniculus purpureus; assembly: GCA_028565055.1. Classification (NCBI taxonomy): domain Eukaryota; kingdom Metazoa; phylum Chordata; class Aves; order Bucerotiformes; family Phoeniculidae; genus Phoeniculus; species Phoeniculus purpureus. The sequence continues at coordinate 18,598,620 of JAOXOE010000602.1, forward strand.
GAAATAGCTTCAGAATTGCTCCGTGCTTATAAACTGTTCTTTTGAAAGCATTTTAAAGGCATAATGACACCGTAGTGAAAGTACACAGCATCATTTAAAAACAGCAAAGTGCTTATTTGATTTCTGAAATAAGACTTGGCCACCTGACGTAAATATATACTGATCTATTATTTATGCTTTGAGAAGATCGCTGATAAAAAGCATAAGTGTTTTTGATATGGTGTTTTGTCATATCTAGCCAAAAGATTGAAATACAGAGGAACAATTTTCTGAAGAGATGAAATAGTATGCCCTCCTGAACCCCTGGGGAAAATAGCCTCTCTCTTCGCTCAGAATATGAAGCAGTACAACAGTATAAGCAAAACAGACAGTCTGTGTCACATTCCTATTTGTACAGCCTGGACTGATGCTTTAAAAACATCTTCTAGTTATTTTTGATAAATAAATGGTGTGCAAATAACATCTACACACCAGCCCTGCTGATGTAAGATTTTTCAGATCAGATTTGTTTGTCACTGGAGTTTTGAAAACTGCTTTGCAAAACCGAAGTTGTGTAACTCCCAAAAATATGCAGAACAGATGTACAAGAGCATCTCTGGCTCTCCTTGTACCTGGCTTGTTCTGATATTCAAATACTGCTGATTCTCAATTATCTTCTTGGCTCAGAAGGCAGCTTGATAAACGTCGTCAAGAGCTCGGCTTAACTCAGGCGTGTTTATGTGGTGTTAATTATGTTGTCTAATCACTCGCATTGATGGTGGGGTGTCTAGTTTCCCTTCTGGTTAAAGCCTTGAGATTTCTACCTGAGCTGTTAGTGCCCCACAGAAAACTAAGCTTAGGGGTTACAAGAGCCTTCTACTGGTGACACACCTACGGTCAGGGGGCACAAGGGACCTAAGTGTGTTGCTTTCTGCAGGTCCTGTCAAAGGCTAGCACACTTAGGAGGAAGTTCCTCAAAGTCTTGTGGCTTCCAGAAATGCACTCTGTGGTGTAGGGATGGTGATTCCACTGGCATAAAACCCGAGGTGGAAAACAAATTCCCTGGGCAGCAGGGTTGAGCAATCTGGTGTCGCAAATGCCCCACTGTCTGAGACTGGCCAAGTACGTGTTTGTTTAGCAGTGACCAACAGAAAAGCCTCTTCCTGCCAATCAGAACCCCTGGGTTCCTCTCTGCCAGGTGGTTCTCCAGCCACACCTCCCCAAGCCCGTAGCGGTGCATGGAGTTGTTGTGGACCAAGTGCAGGACCTGGCACTTGGCCTCATGGAAGCTCCTGCCACTAGCATTGGCCCATTGCTCCAATCTATCCAAGTCTCTCTGAAGACCCCCCCCTACCCTCTGGCAGATGAACACTCCCACCTAACTTGGTATCATCTGCAAACTTACTAATGATACACTCTGTGTCCTTAGCTAGATCGTCAATAAAGATGTTAAACAGAGATGGTCCCAACACTGAGCCCTGAGGCCACCACCAGTGACAGGCCACCAGCTGGATTTAACTCCATTAACCACCACTCTTTGGACCCGGCCGTTCAACCAGTGTTTTATTGTCTGCTTGTCCAAGCCATGAGCAGCCAGTTTATCAAGGAGAAAATTGAGTGGATTTAATCGAGTGGACCTCTCTCTGCTGGATGGAAAGAGTCTTGGATGTAGGGAGTTCTTGTCAGGGTCAGCAAAGCTAGTTTGTGTGTTGTGGTCATGCTTGTTCACTGTCTTCTGTAATGACGGTGGTGGTGATAACTGAGCACGCGACACTTTGGGTAATCCAGTTGGGTCCTTCTGTACAGCAAGTATGAGGAATGAACACTGAAATATTAAGTCCTAAAAATTCAGCATTCATTTCAGGTTTTCTGGCCGAAGGCTCAAACGCTTCCGTGCAGTATGATTTGTCTGCAAGAGATTTTTCATTTCCTAATGACAAGGACACTGTGTGTAGCCACGAGGGGCTATCACCATGACTTTATTGGACCTCACTTTGGTGCATCATTCAGTTCCTCAGAAATCTTGTTCTAATGTGGTGTTTGTCCAAATAATTGTGAATTGAATTACTTGTTCAACATTTTTGGTAAAACCATCAGCGGTCACTGAGGTTTAGTCAAAATTTCCTTCATCGTGGGTAATGGGTGTAACTTTCTGTATAGGGCCAGGAACTCTTAGAGAGACAAAGCGATTTTGAGTTGTGTCAGTTGCTGAAAGTATGCTGCGAATGTAAAAACTAATTATTTTAAAATAATTATTAATGATCACAAATCAATAATTTTGAAATTAATTCCAAAATTATCATAAATTAATAAATATAAAAATTAGAAAATTAATTCTTATTAAAATAAAGAATTATTTAACAAATAATTATTTAATATTTTTATCAAATTTTAGATAAAATTATTAAATAATTAAATAAAATTATTAAATATTAAGTGAAATTATTAAATAATTAATTTAAAAACAATGTTATTAAATTAAATAAAATTAAATAATTTTTAAAATAAAACTATTAAATAATCTAATAAATTATGGAGTAATTTAATAAAATTATTAAATAATTAATTTTAAAAATAAAGTTATTAAATAGTCAAATAAAATTATTAATCAAATAAATTATGAAATAATTTAATAAGATTATTAAATAATTACTAATTATTAAAAAGAATTAATTTCTAATTATTGCTCACTGGAATTCCACGGTGCGTCTCTAGCGAACTCTGTCGAATCAATCTGTTTGCACTGAATGAAAACAAAATACATTGGTAAGGAGCAGGGGAAAAAGATTTCCAGATAAAAATTTCCAACCAGTCTTTGGGCTACTTCCCACATAGAGATGGGCCAGGGGCAACGCAGGAAGGTCTGTGGTGTTCTGGAGGTACTTCATGCTGGTGCAGGCTGTGCTCTGGAATTTGAACTGACCTTTGCAGAACGTGTCACTCTTCAGTGGGAGCTTGGCCGTGCTTCGTAGGCAAGTTCCAGTTATGGTTAGTAGGACAAATCACACTGGAAAGGTGATGTGTGCTCTTAGGAGCAA
>JAOXOE010000602.1:18606636-18615014 GCA_028565055.1 Phoeniculus purpureus
GGTGATTCAGGCTCTTTGCTGTGAGCTGGCTAACGCTGGGGAACAGAACGGCACCAGCCACTGGGGCATAACAGGTCACTTCTCAGATAAAGACTGATGGAAAACTCAGCTGAGCTGTTTTTGAATTCTGTAAGGAGCCCTGAGAGCCAGGTGCCTCAGAGCCATAGGTTGCTCGTAATAGCATAGAAGATCTCATTACCCACGCTGTCGTGTGTGCACATTCTCTCTCTCCCCCAGATATAGATGTACTGTAACACACGCTCTGGTCTGTCTCGTTCAATTAGGAGAAGGTCCTAATGGCTTGCTTACTATATTTAGATTATTTAAGTCAGGAGATGTAAATATATACCACAGCAGAAACCCAACCACGTAGGAGGGGGCATGGTTTATAAATGTGCTCCTCAATCCACAAAGTGCCTGCACTACCGCTGATAATTTTTATGCTGGGTTCCGAAAGCTGTTTGGATTGGCGTAGCCGCCAGGATAGCGCCTGGCTTACGTGTTTCCTTCTAGAATCTATCCGCGATGCATTCGAATGTCTGTTTGAACAGAAATTGATTTCAAGTCAGTTCGAAGCGTGGTTTTTCTCAGGCTATCGTTTGCACATAATATTTTGCACATAAGTTACGCACCGGGCATTGTTGCTACAGATGCTCTCCGGCGCACAGGGAGGGGTTTTGCTTTCCTGTCTCAGTACCTCCGCAACGATTTGCCAACGTTTTCAAGAGTGTGTTGTATTGCAAACTGAAAATGCGAATATTAGGCATGAAGACTTCGAAGATTCACTGAGGTTTGGGGAGAATAGGAGGAGCGATGAGTCTTCTTTTTGGACACACTAATTTGAGGTCTTGCTGAGAGTATTTGCTCGGGTGCCAAAGCAGCAGCCTTTACTGATGGGTGTATTGCAGCTTTTGGGTGTCGTGCTGTTAACGTCTTTGTTTTCCTGACTGGTTAGAGTGGAATTTGACAGCACCACCTATTGATGCCGTTGGAAAATTGCAGCTCGTAGTGGTTTTAAAAAGCAAGGCAAAAAGTGTTAATGATCTAGTCTCTGCCGGTTATTGAAGCAGCCAAGCGCACGAGTGCTCTGGTGCTGTTCTTCAGATGGTAGGTAAATGTTGTTTTCCAGAGTCACTCAAGGAACTTCACGTAATGCTTTTTGGTAACTTCGTAGAGAGACAGGAACGTGCTGCTGTGGTTGTGCAAGACGTGTGCTGCACATAGAGATGGTCTGGTGAAAGCGATGGGGTAGGAGGCAACGGCAAATGCACTATGAAAGTACAGGAAATCTAAATGGTTTGTGGGAACACGTTCTTGCTGTGGAAATAGGCACCCCGTCGTGACAAGATGGGATTAAGTTGCTCTGAACAACGCCGTGGTGGTGTTGCTTCAGCAGAAACCCCAGTCCTACCCGGGGCCGTGTGTGACAGGTGCTTGGCTGGGAATGGGACCTGCTGGAATCAATGGATCTCATTGCAGGTGCAAGACCAGGGCACTGCACGTCAGATTTATGGGCTGATTCCTTTCAGCATCATTTTTGTGTCCTTTCTCTGCTGGCTCTTTCAGTTGTTTCCCAAACGCTCTTTTTTTACCTCAGGTCAAAAAATGACTCTGGGCAGTTCAACAAATGTTAACCTTAATCTCACATAACACAAATTTAACTCTTTACTGTCTGCTGCTGTATTCAAGGAGTCACAGCCCAAATGTGGGAGTAAGAAGAGAGAGAAAATCAGGGTGCACATCACATCAGGGTGCTCCTAGAGCGCTGCCAGTAGTCAAAATACCTTGGGGAAGGATGGATTTGTGCCCAGAGTGAATTTATAAAGGCCAAATTTCAATCTAATTTGTCGGCTTTTAGCTCACAAGACATTTTATACTGCTTCTAAAAGGCTCAGCTGAGGGTGGCGGGTGAAGGTGAATTGGTGCAGGGACTACCTCTGCCCAAGCTCTAGAGGAAAGCTGTGTCTTCACTCCATCCTAACTGTGGCCTCGCACTCTGTGTCTGGATGAAGATGTAATTAATTGCTTTGTACCTATTGTTTTAATTCATTGCTGTTGGGTGTGTTTTTCCGGTGCAGCTGGCAGGCAGGTTTGTGTGTGCTCATGTGACGTGAGGGTTCCCCACAACCCTGATTTGCACCAGTGGTACCTCAAGCTAATAAAAAGCGAGGTAACCTTGTCTGAGATTAATACTGCATTTCACTTAACAAAATAGGTGTGTCACCTGACAGACCTTTAAGTAGTCCATGTTTGTAATTCCACTGAGATTTTCTTCTCTACTAAGCCCAAAATCCCATCACGGTTGCTATGGGTTGATTTTAATTGCTGTTATATAAAGTCATAAAGCATCTGATTTAATAGATGCTGCTTTTCTTCAGCACGTTGAATACAGTTCCCTACCACATCTATGCACTGCATGTGACCATCAGTTTAAAATGAAGTTAAAGCAATGCATTAAGTACTTCTCAGGCCTGAGACACCGCTGGGTCACCCTGACAGTGGAATCCCATTTAAGGGTATGCGTCTTCTTCTCGTGGCTGTGCAAAACAAGTATATAGGAAGAAAAGTCAATGCAAGCACGAGGGAAACAAGACAGCTCCTAAAGGGAGATGCCTAAGATGGAGAAGTAGAACATAGGTTTTCTATTGTTTTCTGGTCTTCTCCTGTCTCCTGTTTTAGTAGTCAGTATCCAATTATAGGATCATTTTTACCTGGCTGCTATAATACTAACTCATCAATATGTTTTGGCCCATCTGCTTTTGCCTAACAGGAAGGCTGGATCACGAAGCCATCCTGGCATTTATTGCCCGTCAAACTCCTGAAGAAAAAGAAATATCTGCTGTTCTTGCCTAGTTCTGGAGATGTTCATGAGTATGAATAACAAATGCAAACGGCACGGGCGTCGTGGTGTTAGGGATCGAAGTGCCCGTTGTGTGTTTTGTACAAATGCATTCATTACGCTGGAAACGCACGATGACTGAGCGATGATCCCTGATGGTCACTGGTGACTGCAGTTGACAGAGACAGATGATTAAATTCTAGTCTAAGAACAGGTAGCGACAACGTGGCTCAGTGCCTAACGACGTAGGCAAGTATCTGCTCTGCAGGCACAGGCAGATGTGCGTTTGTAGTGGTGGGTGAAATCCTATTGCTTCTCGTGTGCTACGAGGAGCAGCTGATAGAGGATTCTAGAAGCACCTTGTAGAAGATTATGAGAACTGAGTGAATCTTTCTGTTCACTCCATTCATTCATTCAAAACGTGGTTTTCACAAGTTCAAGGCGGTCGGTGCGTGCCAGTGCAGTTCTCCGGGCCAGGCAGACTGAGTAGATGAGTTCAATGATTCATTGCAGATGTTTCACGTGGGGAGTTGCCACTGGCTGTGAAGGCAGTTTTAATAGTACCCAGGTCCACTGCTCAGTAGGACATTCCTGTGGTCGTCAGTGCTGACTTCTGCTGTCACCAAGCCTGCTGGGGATGTTTCTGGGGCCAGATCCTCCCAGCACGTGTCAGCACAAGCCAGTACGTGGGGTTGGAGCTGCTCAAACAAGTAGACTGTTGAGGGAGGGCTTTTGCTGATTCTAAACCTTTCTGTAGTCTCACTTTCCAAAACCAGCAGAAGTGAAGGATTTGTTGGAGGAGGATTTGCAAGACACAGAAACAACGTGCTGATGATTTGGCAATAAAAGACCTACAATTACAGCTTCTCTCACTCCTCTGACCTCTCACTCCTCTGGCCCTGCAGTGCTCATTTCGAACGAGGTCTGAGCTGCTCTGAGTTTGAAGGACTGAGTTTGACTCAAGCTTTGTGCTCTGGCAAACTCTCACTGCCTTCAGGACAGGTTTGATTTAATATAAAGGACTAAAATCCTTGGGGCTTGGCCTTAGGAGAGTAGTAAATGCAATCAGGTCTTTGGTCTGACAGGATGAATAAACAGAGGCTCTGGGGCACTCAGCATCAGCAGAGATGGCAGAGATTATGAGGGAATATCTGGATCACATTACCGGTTCCCAATTCATGATGAGCACTTGTGAAAGAGATGGGGGTGTCTCCCTGGACAGCCCAGCTAAGGGCTCCTCTCCATGCCCTTGCAGTGGTTAAAAATCAAGTGGAGGGTGTCAGTCAGCAGAGTGAAATATCAGCAAGTACATTAGAACGATGTTATTATAGAAACCTTTCTTTGAATTCCATCTTCATTACTCTGACTCAAAAAGGAAACAGCAGGAATAGCAGAGCTTGTTCTGGGGTGATGGAGATTTGTGGAGATGTGAAGAGAGAGTGAAGAGATTGGTACCACTTAATTTAGATGACGGTAAACAAGAAAGGACACGACAGAGGTAACAGGTGCTATTGAGAAGGCAAATCCAGAACCACTTTACCTCTCTTAGTGAGACTTTAATAAAAGGACAATAAATTAATTGGATAAAATGCACTTTTCAGCCTAAAAAGGGAGGTATTTGGACTAATCTTTAAAAAGTCTATTGCAATGAGATGCAGCCCAAGCCAAGTAGCTGGCAAAGACGTTTAGATATGACGTGGTCTCTGCTACTTCAGCTAAAGTGTGCATGGTTTTAGGGGACCTTGGGCTTCAGGGTCTAAGAAAATGAATAGTCAGAAGGGTCCAGGAAATCATCTGTCCTCTGTATATTCCTTTGCTTGTACATTCCTTTCCTTTTCATTTTCTTTGCTTGTATTAAAAGGCTTTTTTAACCTGAAGCTTTGGCAGGAACCCTCTTCCGCTGTGTTAGATGGACCATTAGTTTGAACTGTGGTGGCAACTACCTTTGGGAAATGTGGCTTATGAAATAAACGGTTTGCTTTTGCATGTTGCAGTCAGGTGTAGGTGCTACAGTGCGTTTGACTCGAAAGGCTACCGACGTAGCATTGCGCTATTCCCGCCTGGCTGATACCATTTGTGCCGTCCCACTGCTGTGCCAGCCCTGACCATGCTTCCCTGCAGCTTACTTTTGTTCCCTCGCGTTTTTCAGGAGAATAGTTTGTCTCTGAAATTTGTAACTGCCTTGGGATTTGCACAAACACATGCAAATGACAAGCAGGCTGGAGCAAGGGACACTCACTGAGTCCTTTTTGCTTTTATTGCCTTGCATCTCCAGAATTTATGTGGCCTGGCACTGTCCCTTGGGTGAACTGGAATGAATGGTTTAAGCTCACATGTTCAATTTTGTAATTACTATAGGTTAAGAGCCCACAGAAGTGATGCTGTTCAGCTAATGAGCAGTAACTGGCTGAGGCACCGATATTCGCTCTCCACAACCGTCTCTGCACATCCATGCTCTTACCAGGACTTTGCACAGGGGCAAAACTTCAACAAACTAAATGAAGGAGAGGTGTGACGTTGTTCTTCATCATCATCACTGAGGTGGTGCTAACACACACAGCTTCTTATTGCACTCGCTGTGAAGCCAGGCAGCTCTACAGAGCTGAGTTTGGGCATTACGGTAAAAAGCAGCTGGGGAGACTTCAGGGATAAGGCTTGGGGGGAAAAACCCAGACTATGAAGAAAGATGATTATATGTAGCTCCAAAAGGGCACAAAGGAACTGTGGCTGGCTGCTTGCTTCCTTCTATTCCTTTTGCAGGATTACCTGCTAGCTCATTTCCGATGCAGCTCCTCATGGGCTAATGCAAGGGTAAGGAGTCTAAATACGCCGAGCCCCCACTGAATGCAGCATCTCTCCGTGAAGTTAGTGTCTTCTTGCTTACACAACTACTTTGTGAGCAGTGGGTTAGAGCACTTTACTGCCTGAAGTGTGCTGAGCACTAAACTTGATCTTTTCTCTGGGATAAAGACTTGCAGTGTCCCTGAACTTGTAGGTGTGCTAGGGCTGTGGGCGAGCTTGCAGTGGTCTGGCAGAGCTCTGTGGAGCAGGGGGCTTTTGGCATCGCTGTGATTCAGGGGCTTGCCTTTTGTTGAACAGATAACAGCTTTGCCCTTTATGTGCTCCAGCTCCAGCCTCCCGAGTGAAAAACAAAATCCACGGCAACGCCTGAGGTTTATCAAGTGGTCCTCCCCTTGGTTTCGTACAAGTTTCCCTGCGTGCAAATGTCACCAGCGCTTCGGGTGCTGTAGCTGAAGGGCTTTTGAGGCTGCACCGTGTTGCTCAGGACTGTCTGAATTAATTTGGCAGGGGTGATGCTACCGATAACTTTCCAAAGAAAAGCTCAAACCCGGTTTATTTGTATTTCCTAAGTGTTTATTGCGTTCAGCTTGGACCTCTCTCTCAGCAACTTGCAGTCAGAGCCTGGATCTGGAAACACCTTGGTACTGGGCTTTTGCAAGGATGAGTTGCAGCTGAAGTAGGGCCCTCCTGACAACCGAGACTTGCCTTCCTGAGCACCTGCAGTACTCGGTGCTCTGCCTTTAGAGAGCTGGGAATGCAAAGGCAGAAATAAAGGTGATCAGTACAGCCTGGGATGTTCCACACAGTGGCAATAGGCTTGGTAGAGGCAGTCTGAGGCCACCCGGGCAGAACTGCATGAAAACCTGGAATAAGCATCCTTAGGAAATATTGACAACCCGTTGAGACACTGAGAGTAGCAGAAAAGCAATCAGAGCAGAAGCAACCGAAGGGTGAGCAGAGGTTTAAAACCAAAAGCTGAGTGCCATGGCTATGACTTTGCTGGAAGATGACTGATGGGAAACACAGGTAAGTCTGAGCTCAATAGAGAGAGAGAGAATAGTTAGGAGAGTACAGGAAGGTGTAACCAGGAATGATGGGGCAAGACTAAGCAAGAGAAAATTTAAGCTGCATTTGAGGGACAAATCGTTACTGACATGGATTAGGCTGCTGAGAGATTGCTCATGGGGAGCAGTGCAAACTGCTGACTATAGATTGTTTAGCCTGGGCAAAACGTCTTCAGGCTTGCTGCTGGGGAAGTTCAAGGAGCAGGAGGCTGAAGTCTACACCTTTGTCAGTGATCACAGAATCACAGAACATTAGGGATTGGAAGGGACCTCACAGATTCATAGAATTCCAGGTTGGAAGGGACCTACCTCAGGGATCATCGAGTCCAACCTATTAGCTACAAATAGAGTTTAAATTAGGTGTCCCAGCAGCCTGGCTGGCTGGGAGTGAAAACTGTCCAGCGTAGGGCAATCAACCCCTTCCCTTGGGAGATGATTCCAGTGGTTAATTGTTCTCATGGTGAAGAATCTTCTTCTAGAGTCCAATGGGGTTATCTCCAGGAGTCACTTAGACCCACCCCACCTTGTCTTTTCCACAGAACTCCTTGTCAAAAGGGAGTCAGTGTCGTCTTGGCAGCCACCCTCTAGGTACTGGTCCTCTTTCTTCTTGAGAACATCCTTCAGACCAGGGAAAGAGAATGCAAAGTGTTGGGCACAAGGTCAGAGCCCCATCTGAGAGAAGAGAAAGATGGTTCATGCTCTCCTGGGTTCACATGTAAGGTCAGAGCCCCAGCTGAGTGAAGAGAAAGATTGTTCCATCCTCATCTGGGTTCACATGTAAAGTCAGAGCTACAGTTGAGTGAAGAGAAAGATGGTTCATCCTCTCCTGGGTTCACACGTTGGTTCCAGGAAAGAAGGCGGCATCACCTTGTTTCAGGAGAGTGGTTCAGGGCTGTAGGGCAGATCGAAAGATCATCTAGTGCTTTGTTTACAGGCACTAAAATTCCATGTGATTCAGTGTGGGAACACTTCACTCACTGGTAGAATGTCCTTGAGTTTGTAAAGAAGAGCTGAAATCTCCTGGGCTGGAGAGTAGCAAGGATAAATCCAAATAGATTGTCCTGGAAGTAGTAAAGTGCAAGTTTCATTCCCCACTTTGGTTTCTTCCTTGAGAAGTAATCCTACTGCCTTCTGCCTTTGCATATCATAGAATCATTAGGGATTGGAAGGGACCTCAGAAGATCATCTAGTCCAAACCCCCTGCCACAGCAGGATCATCTGCATCAAACCATGGAGCATGGGTTTGATGGGTGGACCACTAGATGGGTAAGGAACTGGCTTGATGGCCGCACCCAAAGAGTGGTTGTCAATGGGTCCATGTCCAAGTGGAGGCCAGTGACAAGTGTAATCCCTCAGGGATCAGTCCTGGGACCAGTCTTGTTCAACGTCTTTGTCGGTGACAGGGACAGAGGCATCGAGTGCACCCTCAGCAAGTTTGCTGACAACGCCAAGCTGTGTGGAGCAGCAGACACACTGGAGGGAAGGGATGCCATCCAGAGGGACCTGGACAGGCTGGAGCGGTGGGCACAAGCCAACCTGATGGGGTTCAACAAGACCAAGTGTAAGGTCCTGCATCTGGGTCGAGGCAATCCTAAACACAAATACAGGCTGGGCAGCGACTGGCTGGAGAGTAGCCCTGAGGAGAGGGACTTGGGAGTGCTTGTGGACGAGAA
>JAOXOE010000602.1:18617520-18686623 GCA_028565055.1 Phoeniculus purpureus
AGCAGGATCACCTAGACCAAGTCACACAGGAACATGTCCAGGTGGGTTTTAAACATCTCCAGAGAAGGAGACTCCACTATTACCCTGGGCAGCCTGTTCTAGTGCTCCGTCATCCTCACTGCGAAGAAGTTCCTTCTCATAGTGATGTGGAACGTCCTGTATTCCAGCTGACACCCATTGCCCCTTGTCCTATCACTGGATGACACTGAGAAGAGCCTTGATCCATCCTCCTGACACCCACCCTTCAAATATTTTTAGACATTAATGAGGTCACTCCTCAGCCTCAGTGAGTTTAGGGCTGACTTCTAAAGCATTTCTATATATGTAATTTATTTCCATTAATTAAAGACATGGTTCCTCTTCTTATTAACTTATTGTAGTCTGTATATGCTGTGACCATGAAAATGAAAATGAGTGACACTTGCCTAGGAATAGGAGAAGCACTGGACTATTAAACTAAGGGATGTGTTCTGTAGTGAGAAGTGCAAGACTGAATACCAGCAGTGTGAAAGGAGCTGTGTTCCTACACAGAAGAGAACTTTATGTACAAGTCTGCAAGCAGCCTGTGTTACTTACTAACATCAGGTGTTGAAGGGTTTGTGCAAAGCATGAAGGCTAGATGCTTACACTTTCAGAAAGTCTGTGGTTTTATCTGAGGCCACTTTTATTGCACTAATAGCTGGCACTTAAAATTAAGCACAGTTTAAGAAATAGAGGAAAAACTAAATTGAGGGTTCCTGTAGGACTGATCGCAAACATACCTGTGATTTATCCAAAATTCACACTGGAACTAATAGTTAAGCCTTGATCTGGTACATTTTGGCTGGAGAAAAAGAATCCTTCAGCTTGAGTTTGGGTATTTCAAAGCAGGTATCTGCAAACTTGGTGGGGGGAAAAGACCTCTTCATTAATCCATTGTTTTGGAAACAGTCACCCTAAACCAAAACCACATACAAAAACCTAATGGGACTATTCTTACTAAGCCTGTAATAGTTTACATTCACCTAATGGCCTGGGGTTATAAGCAAACTAGTCAATTAGAGAATTTAGGCTGGCTGCCCACATATTTTAGAGCAAATTATCCCTTCACAAATGCAGAACCCCCTATATAAAATGCCTGAACAGTATTTCCTGTTTAAAAAAAAAATCAAAAATACTATTCCCTAATTTCCCACCTTAAGTCTACTAAGTGTTTTTTCTTTTAAGCTAGTGTAGCAATTTTATGGAGAAATATTTGTTTTTGCCTCACGTTCCTCAGCGTAAACCCTTTGCTGGAATGTGTTTAACCTTTGAAGCAGCTAAAAAATGCTAATGCGACTTTAAAATCTTAGTCTGAGGAAAATCTTCCAAAAAAAATTAGTTTTGCAGTCTCTGTACTGGTGATACTGGGATGCAGAGGTCTTCTGAAAGCCTGGCGTTTTGAAGCTTCAAGCAAAACGCCCTCCAATGTTTTATTAAGTAAGCATTTGCTTGCTTCTATTATTATTACTAATTTTAAAAGGAAGTTGTTCCTTTCAACCTACAAATGCCCATTAGGAGTTCCTCATCCTATTGTGCTGAGGTGCTGCTCTTGATTGTATGTAGATGGGTGGATCACTGATGTCTCAATTCAAAAGCAGGTCTTAAAAATACATTGAGTGAGACATCAACTCTTCGTAACACACTCATTTCCGAAACAGAGGTGTGTGGTTTTGACCGTGTACTGGGAATGAATGTCTCCCTTGTAGTATTTGACAACAGGAGGGCAAGCCCAGCTCAGGCTCACAGCGAGTGGTCAGTGTTGTGGGTCTGATGTCGTGACTGAATGGCTAGGTGAAGGCAGAGCTGTGGAAGTTGTCTACCTTGACTTCAGGAAAGCTTTTGACACTGTCTCATCCTTTTAGGTAAACTCAAGAAAAGTGGGTTAGATGATTGGACTGTGAGGTGGATTGAGAACTGGCTAAACAACAGAGGGTTTTGTGATCAGCAGCACAGCGTCCAGTTGGAGGACCAGGTAGTGGCTGAAGAGACAGTGCACCCTCAGTAAGTTTGCTGATGGTGCAAGGCTGGGAGGATTGGCTGCTTCACCAGAAAGCTGTGCTGCCATCCAGTGAGTTCTGGACAGACTGGAGAGCTGGGCAAAGTGGAACCTAGTGAAGTTCAACAAGGGTAAGTGTAGAGTCCTGCAGCTGGAGAGGAAAACCACCATGCACCGGCACAGATTAGGGGCTGTTCTGATGGAAAGCAGCACCATGGAATAGGACCTTGGAGTCGTGGTGAACGTTAGGTTATCCATAGGGCATCAATGTGCCCTTGTGGCCAAAGAAGTCAATGGTATCCTGGGATGCATCAAGAAAAGTGTGTCCAGCAGGTCAAGGTAGGTTCTTCTTCCTCTCTGCTCTGCCCTGGTGCAAACATACCTGGAGTACTTTGTCCAGTTTTGGGCTCCCCAGTTCAAGAAAGGCAGTGAGCCGCTGGAGAGAGTCCAGTGTGGGGCTATGAGGATGATTAAGGGACTTGGAACATCTCTCCTGTGAGGAAAGGCTGAGAGAACTGGGGCTACTTAGTTTGGAGAAGGCTGAGAGGGAATATTATCAATGTCTACAAATACCTGAAGGGTCGGTGTCAAGAAGGGGCCAGTCTCTATTCAGTGGTGGCCTGCGGTAGGACAAGGGGCCAATGTTACAAGCTGGAACACAGAACGTTCTGTCTCAATGTCAGGTAAAAATTCTTTGCTGTGACTGTGACAGCACTGGAACAGGCTGCTCAGAGAGGCTGTGGGGTCTCTTTGGAGACTTTCAAAACTTGCCTGGATATGTTCTCATGTGGCATGCCCTAGCTGATCCTGCAGTTGCTAGGGGAATTGGACTAGATGATCTCCAGAATTCCCATCCCATTCTATGATTCTAAAGCACTGGTGTGTTTTTGGGGCTGTGAATGGAGGGTTTACCACCTCTGTTCCTCCTGTTCTGCTGTCTGCATTCCTATCTTGTGAAATTCCTTTCTGAGAGATGCAAAACTAGCTGATGGTACTGTTGGTTGATGGACCTCTAAGTAGATGAGACACGGGCCATTTTGTAAATCAAAACATGTATGTGCTGTCAAAATGATGAGCATCAGGTGAAGTGTTCTTGCTTTTGTCTGAGGTTTGGTGTAAAGAATGAGGGTTGCTCTTATCCTAGAGTGGTTTTGGAAGTATGAAGGCTTTTTCCTTTATTTCACTCAAAACAGAAGCCTTGTGCTCCAGCACAGAGCTCGTGGATGTCCTCACACAAAACTCTGCTGAAGTTAAAGAGCTGCTTCTGTTCACGTGAAGACAGAATTTAGTTCAAAAAGTGAAAACATATGTGCAATGTGATTTTTAAGTTAATAACTGAAAGGCCTTTCAATAAAGCAATGAGATGGTGAGGAAACCTTGGAATGCCCAAGGAAGACACTGAAAAATATGAGTCTACCACTTTCTACACGGTTTTTCAGCTCTAGCTGCTTCCCCTCAATGCTTTATGTTGTCTACTCATTATTAAAGGTCAGTCTGTGGGATTTCTCCACCATGGCATCTGATAAAAGCTGCCACTTCAGAAGGCAGGCACGTTATAAAATGAGATTAACAGAAAAATCTCTCACACCAATGGACACCTCAGATAATACATCAGCAATGATAAAAAAAGAATGCACTGTCTTGCAACACTGCTGTTCTGCAAAAATGATGAAGGGCAAGTGTAGAAAAAAGCAATTGAAATTGCCAAGCAGTTACAGAGAATTTTGTTGCAAAATTATCAGCGAGAAGCTGGTCTCAGTCCTGCTTTGTGTGTACCCCTACAGCTGTCTAGAACCCAAATAAAATGTTGGGGAAGCATGCACCTGAAATGTACTACTTAGACAAATGAAGGATTGGGAGGTAGAGTCATGCATGAATTCTAAATTAAGAAAAGCATGTGTTAAACAAAGGATTAATAAAACCAGTGAAGAGCAGTGTGGAGAAGCAAAGAATTGTTTGAGATAGATGCAAAACTTAATGTAACAGATGGGTGTAAATGCACATGCTTTTGAAAATGGTGCTAAAGAAGTGTCTCCAGGAGAGTTTTCAAATCAGAAGAATGCAGGTTCCAGGAGCAGGCTGCTCCTGCTCTTAGGGAAAGCAACATCATCTCTACCAGTAGGGAATTATACATTCAAGACAACTCTTAACATCACCAGGAAAAGAAAAGAGGCAAATATTCTTTGCTTTTTGAGATGGGCTCATTAAGACTGATTTCTTCCCTTAATGAAAAAAGTGCAGTAAAATACTTGCAAAACTACGAATAACATCAAAGGAATATGAAAGTTTTTCAGAACTCAGGATCAGACCAGAAATTCTGGAACAAACTGGGTAAAACCAAAATGCCCAATCTCTGTGTGACAGGTTTTGATGGAGGTTTGACAGGTCCCCCTAAAGGCAAAATTCAATGTTATATACAAAACTTAAGTGCTTATTCTTGTTATTCACATAGCCTTCCCCAGAGATACCTGGATTTTGTTTAACTGAAAAACAAACAAGCTAAATGCCATGCTGCCTGGCTATGACAGTTACATGATTTGGTGTTTTACTTCCATTATAAAGACTGTGAGGTTTGGGATCCATGTTTAGCATCTTGTGCTTACTGTACTTTAGGTCTGTGGGCTCAAAATCTTTTTGTTCTATGTTCTTCTAGTTTCATATAAAGTTCTGTGTCCTGGCCAATTTATGGCCAGACTTATCCAATAAACAAGTCTGTAGGAATGTATTTATAGATTGTTAGAAACATATGCGGTGTCTGCTCTTTTCTCAGCGGTAATGCAATGATTTATTTTTACTGTTAATTTTTAGTTATATTACAATAAAAAGGGAAAATTATTTGCATACACCAGAAGTGATTAAAAAAAACAAAGAATATGTGTAGATCAAGATTAAAAAATTACCTAAACGGGTATAGATGGATGCTTCTATTCTTGGCATTTTAAAAAGCTTGAGTCAAGCTCAAGGCATTTTAAAAAGACTTACTTTTCAAAGGTTAGACAACACTTCCTCAAAACCATATCCCTTGCAGTATGCCACCTTTCTGAAAGTTTTCTTGGTCAGTCAAAGAGAAAACAAGCTAAAGAGAAAAGCTTGTGATTTTTCAATAATTTCTTCTTTTTGGTCAGAAATAATTTGGTACGTTACCAGAATAGGAGATGGACAGTTGCGCTGCGTGAGCTTCCAGGAATCCTAAGACTTGATTTCTTAGCCATAGGTCATAAAACAGAGAGCCAAACTGTTTACACCTTAAATACAGGCTACAAAAAAAAACAAAAGAAGAGGCAGATGTGCCATTAATAAGACAACACTGTTTTATTAGCAACGTGTCAAATCTTCTCAGCACACTATGGGTTTAGAACTGGTGTGAAAATGACGAGAGGTGGTGATGTTTTGGAAAACGAATTGCTAAGACAGGCAGCTAAAGAAATGAGCGAGTGAATTTTCATTGTACGTTAATGTGTTTGAGATTAGCGTGTCTTAAAGTTCAGATAATTAAATGAAGGTGTAAAATGACTATTTTTCATAAGGAACTTAAGTCACTGATGAGCAGAAAACGCATTATAGTAGCACGTTTTTGCTTTTAATAAAAGTACAGAACAAGTATGGATAAATGTATTTTATTTAATAAAATAACCCAGACTTAGAAAGGGGAGTGTTTTGCTGTAAGGCAAGACTCCTAGACTTCACTACATGCTATTTCTTATAACTTCAGTCTTGAGTAGACTCAATTTGATGTGCTGCATGTGCTCAAAAATGAGCCTTTGCTAATCTATTTTATTTGAGATTATTTTGCCTAAGAAACTGAAGTTTTCTTTCAGATTTTTCCCTTCATCCACGCCTGACTTGCACTTTACTTTTGACTCATTATAATTTGCCTTACTGTTCACTGCTTGATTATAGATCCATCATTTGATTATGGCTCGGTTTCTGGCTGGTACATGGAGAGTACCTCAAAAGTGTGCAGTGAAAACTCAACTCATTGCTCCAAAATGCTTTTGTCCCAAATGTGTTTTTTAAATTCAAGACAGACTCATTTAAACACCTCTATGCAGCCAAAGCAGGCTTGGTGTGACTTTGAATCCTGTAATTTGAAGTCGTAGGAGTGATTATAGACAAAAAGCAGAGCTTCTGCTACGTCCTATACGTATTCAAATATGTTTATTTTTAAGAAGGGCAATATTTTTTACATCCTTCTAATGTAATTCATTTAAGATCTGTTTCAGACATTTATTGGTACAACACACTGTGAGCAAATCATGCTGCCTGGGAGTTTTGCATGTGAATGGAGTATAAATTCAGATCTGCTTCAAATTTAGATAATTTGCCTTAAAGGATATTCAGTAGCTGAAATATGTTCTGTTTCAAGCTTCATTCTTTGAAAAGCTATTTGAAAACCATGTGTGAATAGACTAACAAAGGTTATACCACTAAATATGGATGCAAAGCAACAGTTCATTGCCCTGAAGCTTGCAAGATACATATTTGCTTTCACTGGAGCTCTAATATTTGTCATTTTTAACTGAATGAAATCACAGATACATCTGCATGTGGGTTTTATTATATGAATTGCTTTATTAGCCTGTTATTTAACATGATTATCTGAATTACGAACTGTTATTTTATTTCTTTTATAATCTCTGTAGAGTATGCCTTTATTTTTACATGTCTATGTCTGCTGTTAGGCACCTTTGAAATATTTATTGTCCTATTTCTGGCATTCTGGGACTCCCTGGTTCTGTTTGGTTTCCAACCAGAACAAAGCTTATTAGCAGATCAAGTCCTTGGTACTTTGAAAACAATTTTATATGTAAATGTAATACTTCATTAAAGTAAGGTAACAATCAGGAGTGTGTATGAAATGCATTAATGTTCTGTCTGCCACTTTAAGCAGTTATCAAAAGCAAAATATGTGTACTAATTAGAACTTTCCTTCTCATTGCCTGACTTCTCCAGCTTCACTAATAAGAAAGCACTTAAAAGCAGTCAGGTTGAATAGAAATGAGATACTGCTCCCGCATTTGTCTGCACTCTGTGCACACACACACACACAGTGTCTCAGTGCAGTAAGAACAGCTCAGATGTCCCTTGAATCGCATTTGCTTGGCTTCAAATCCCATTATTCTCAACCAAGTAAAAATTCTCTTAAGGTCAACAGGAGTTTCATTCAAATTACTTCATAATTTGGCCCTCAACTTGTTGGGTTAGTTCCCACTTTGCCCAGTAGGCACAAGCATATTAAAAAGGCTATTGGAAAATATTCTCTTTTTTATTTAGTTTCAAGGAAATAAGTGTTAATAAAATTTAAGGATGTACTTACGTGTTTATTAAAGAGTAAGGATCCTGTTGAATCAGAACCCTCATTTGTTTAAAGAGCAAACTGCTCCAGGAAGCAAAAATAATATAGCTGACTTAAGTATTAGCACAGCTCAAATACGTTCAGTGAGAATTATCACGCTTTCTCTTGGAGACCATGGGAAATAGATTTAGCATGGGGTTTTTTTACAGAACATTGAGTTATTGTTTATACAGTCATTTTTCTAACTATAAACATATATTACTCATTATAACCATTAAAGAGTTGGAAGCTTGAAGCTGTGCCCATCAGGGAAGGGAATGTACTTAACGTTTATAGTAACTGCTTCTATAACTTCATATATGGTTTGAAGCATAATTCGCCTCAAATACAGGCAAAACCATCTTTCTGCATCTTCTGTGACAATTTCACACTAGGCTGCTTCTATTTGTTCATGAGATCTTTATGACAGAATAAACACATGCATGCCAGTGTTCTATGACATTCTATGAGAAATCTCTTTCCTGACTAATTGTACCACAGAAATAGTCTAAAGTTTAGCAGTATCCCTAAAGGTACTGTCAGAGATTTAGAGTAATCAAATGAAGGTGACACTGTCGTTGCTCTTTTAACCTTGGTGGTCTTTCAAGTATGGAAAAGCTCACCATCTAGAAAAGCTACCAGCGAAGAGGTTTAAAACACTAAGATAAGGATTTTTACATTTTATTTAAAGCTTTTAATTGTTTATATATTTCTCACAGCACAATAATCAGCAAATAATTGTAATAATACTAGTAATGATTGTAACAAGTAATAGCAACAGTAACAGTGATAGTAATAGCAACAGTAACAATGATAGTAATAGCAAGTAACAGTAATAATAGCAGTAATAATAGTTATTAATCAGAAGCAAAGGTCTCAATCACAACAAGAATACTTTATAGAATGACAAAGTTTAGCTTGGCTTTTTCTGTTGATTGTATGCAGCTATTAAAAGACTTACATATGAAATGACATTTTTCAACCTGATGGATTGTTTATTTCTTTTTGAGCTAATAATTTGGCAGGAGGAGTCAGATGCAAAGGACTTTACGAAAGTGCTGAAGCATCCAAATGCCCTACATTATAAAACACTGAAAGGTCAGGCAGTTAGAGGCAAGTTAAAGAACACAGACATCTAACGCTTGTTATACTAAGTGTTATAGTTTAGATAAGAATATCAAAAGCATGTAATATTGTATATTAAAAAATTAAAGCAAAGTGGTATGTCCCTCAGTTCTGTTGCTGCAGAATAAACTTCAAAAGCACCTCTCTTTAAAATATGTCATTGAAATCAGCCCATCTTGGAAGCATCATCTTTTCCATACAATCAGAAATGACTCAAATGTCACCCTGATACTATTTATTTTGTTAATGTTTTTTTAACCTTTCTTGCAGCTTCGAATTTATATTTTCTGGTCTCAACTCTTCTTAGCTCACCAGTTCCATCTTGGAGAGCCTGGCCAGCCCTCTGTAGTCTGAAAAATTTTCTCCAGTGCTTGTTCCAGTCCTGACTGAAACTTTCAACAAAACAAGGCAAGCAAATACTCTGGAGTCATCACAGTCTGTCATGTCAGTTGAAAGTAGAGTGCATGTTTGATGTAACATTTGCTGCAGACATATCCACACAAGGAAGTTACTCATTGAGTATGTATATTGTTGTGTTGGTAGAAAATAGAATGTTCCTGTATTACCTTATCATACATATTATGAATTTTTTTGGACCAAAGCTGAATTACACAGAGTCCAGATCTTGAGGCACACGATCCATTGTTGACTTGATTCAGTTTTGGCTTATGCTAATATGACTGGCTGTGGTAAGTTCAGCCAAGGATGGGAATTAAGGATGCTTCAGTGACTCAAATGCTGATACCAACACCATTCCATGTACTTTGGAAGCCTACATAAAATGCCTCAAGTAAACATGAATTAGCAACCTTAAGCATCTCTTCACCAAGCATAATTATCACAGTATCACAGTAATACCAAGGTTGGAAGAGACCTCATAGATCATCAAGTCCAACCCATTACCACAGAGCTCAAGGCTAGACCATGGCACCAAGTGCCACATCTATATCATAGAATGTTTTGGGTTTGAAAGGACCTTTAAAGGTCATTTACTTCAGCTCCCCTGCAGTGAGCTGGGACACCTCCAACTAAGTGTTTATGGGCCCATGCATTTATTTAGAAAATTAAATTGGACTACTTATTGGCTCATGGCTTGGATGAGTTTACTCTTCCCTGCTTGAAAAGATGATTGGGTCCAAAGAGTGGTGGGTGAATGGAGTTAAATCCAGCTGGTGGCCAGTCACAAGGGGTGTTCTCCAGGGCTCAGTATTGGCGCCACTCCTATTTAATATATTTACCAACAATCTAGATAAGGTGATCAAATATACCTTCAGTAAGTTTGCAGATGACACCACGTTGCATGGCTGTGTTTTTCTGCCTGAGAGTAGGTAGAGTCTGGACAGGTTGTATTGATGGGCCAAGGCAAATTGTATGAAGTTTAACTATGCCAAAGCCTGGGTCCTGCAGATGGGTTACAGCTACCTGAAAGGAGGCTGTAGTGGATAGAAGGCAGAGACTAGTCTCTTCTCTCAAGTAACAAACAATAGGATTAAAGGAAACGGCCTTATGTTGCACTAGGGGAGGTTTGGATTGGACATTAGGGCATTTCTCTTTCATCAAAAGGGTTGTCAAGTATTGGAACTGGCTACCTAAGGAAATGGTTGAGTCACCACTCCTAGTTGTATTTAAGGGCACACAGATGTGGCGTTTAGTGTGGACTTGGAATTGGCTACGCTGGGTTAACAGTTGGACTTGTTGATCTGAAAGGTCTTCCCCAACATAAAGAATTCTATGGTTCTATGTATTGCTAATGTATCAGTGTGATGAGTTTGACCATGGGAAAACTGTTCTTGAAGGCAAAACGGCCTTTAGGTGTGCAAACAAAATATTTTAAAAGACGTTTGTTACTGATTGTTTAGTGCTCTGCATATAGAGGGACTGAAAGTGTTATCTATGATGCTGGGGAAAGTTCTGAAGACATGCTCTGCTGTTAGAGTGGTTATGCAAAATCAGTTTAAACACCAGTCCCACTGATAATGAAGGATTTTGAAGATAGTTTCCTTACAGTTTTAAATACTCTGTAGGGGGCAGTTTTGAATCAGATTAATGAAAATTTTAAGATGACTGACTTGAAGTTAGGGTTTTATACTCAGTTTTATTATCCTCACCAGCTACATGGGCATAATTTCTTCTAGGTTATCATAGCTCTGAAGCAAGCAGGTAGCTACATGTTATTAAAAAACATCACATCATTGAAAGACTTGTCTGTAATGGTAGCTAACAATACTTTCAATACTTTTTAAAATTACCAGTTGGATTCATAATTGTATAGCAGAGATTAGACCATCATGGAGGAGCTGCAGATAAAACACAGCTCTGCAACAGGGCCCAAGAACAGAAGTAGACTCTGGCATCTCCCACCATAATTCTGGTTCAGCCCTGAATCAGAGATAGATTTTTGTGGTGATTTGAAAATGTTTATTACAATCCCGTAAAAAAGAACCCTCTGTAAGGGAGTGGGGGTGGAAGATGCTTGGAGATGCCAATATTTGTTGTAGCACTAACAAAAGCCTTCAAATACGTTATTAATGGTAACTTGGTTTAAGTGGATACTATGCTAGATCATGGAAAAAGATGTTAGTATATTTAAAAATGTTAGCTGATAGATGAATCACAGAATCACATAGATTTAAATCAGGTTCTCTCCAAGTATCAAAACCAGGAGTGGACCAGGAGCCATATTTAATCTGACAGAAAATAGGAAGACAGCTTCTCAGCAGAGGGATAGCTACTGCTACAAGAATTTAAGTTAGACACAGCTCTACAGAGGAGAGGCTCAGTCAGTCTTTTCCACTTGGAAAAGAAAACAGTCTAGGCTGCAATGAGGAAAATAAAGCTGGTGACCTTTATTGATGGCAGAGTATTTCTAGCAGAGTTAGTGGCTCTGCATTGATTGCCATTATTTCACTTTGAATGAGCTTAAACTTCATTCAAACTTACTTAAAGCGCATCTGAGACCATGTTTTGCAGATACTGTTGTTACTCAGCTGTCTGTAAGTAGTGAATAATATAGAGCAGTAAGCTTTATTAAACACTGGAAGAAGCTAACAGGATTAGGTTCCCAACGTCAAAACTAAGTATTGTCCTGAAAGAATTTTCAGCTCAGTCTCGTCTAAGAAAACTGCATTTTCTGAAGTTAGCAGCGTGTTTGTGCAGACAGTGATAACATTTGCTGTTTAGTTACTACCAAGGACTGGTATGCAGAAGGGCTCTTGCTTGGACTTGCTACTATAGAAACCAAGGTCACTGCTAAATCTGGTGTACTGTGTTGGAGTGCTGTAAGTGAAAGTGGTGTATGTAAGTAAAAAGGCTGCCCTTTGTGGGAACAAGGAGACAGGGGCGGGGGACCCAATCCTGCCCAACAAGGTATTTCATTCCATGTATGTCATACCCAGTATAAAGTTGAGGGGATCAGAAGGGTCAAGCTCTGTTGTTAGTGGCTGGGGTTTGGGGAGAATGCTGTCTATTTTGCTGTCTTTGATGCCCACACCATTGTTCCTGAATCCAGTTCCCATCTCTTGCTAAGTCCAGTCTAGGACTTCCCCATTGCCTGTCTTGCAGCATCAGCTGTGGCATAATCACGATTAGAGAAGTTCAGTATTAACCTTGTATATATTTCATGCTTTTCTTATTAATACTACATTTCCTTTCTATAATTACTCTTTCTTTAAAGCTGTTCCAGGTTTTTTTCCCCAACTCATTATTCAGTGATCAGCTCAGCATCAACCCATGACAGAATGAATGCCTGGCAGACGATCAGTTTCAGCAGCCCTACTACTTGAAGCTAATTGTTTTGTCTGTTTGCCCTCCCCTGGCCTAAAAGCCTTGCCTATCCTGTTCAGTTTTTAATTATTTTTAAAATTGATGTAGTGGTTCTGGCTGAGATGGAATTGATTTTCTTCATAGCAACCCATATGCTGTGATTTGGATTCTGTGCTAAAGTAGTACCTATAACACAGCAGTGCTTTGCCCATTGCTGAACAGTACTTGTACTGTGTCATGACTTTCTCTTGACTTCTCATGCTCTGCTCTTTTTGCAAGTAGGCTGGTAGTGCACAAGATGTTAGAGGGGAGAAATAACCAGAACAGGAGACCTAAGTTAGTCAAAGGGATGTTCCATACCATAGAACATCATGCTCACCAATAAAACTGCAGTAGCAGAATTAGAAGGTGAGGGTTTTGTTTTCAGGGTGGACAACTGTTTGAGTACTGGCTGGACATTGGTTTGCTCGTGGAAGTTGGTGAGTTACTTCCCTGCATCACTTTCTTTCCTGGACTTACTAAACTCTTTCTCAATGCAACATATGAGCTTTCTTGCTTTTACTCTTCCTAGACTCTCCCCCATCCTGCTGAAGGGAGAGTGAGCAGGAGACTGTGTGGATGTTTACCTGCTGGACAACAATCCACCAACAGTTATAGGGTATGCGATGCTGCATTATTACATATAAGGAATTCAGCGATGCTGAGTCAGCTGAAGTCTTCAGCATCTGCAGAGGAATCCCTACTTCAGCTTGCTCACAGAATCACAGAATTCTCGAGGCTGGAAAAAACCTCTTAAGATCATCCCCTGCGCACAGGCTCCCGCTCGTGTAGGTGGTAGTAGCAGTAAGGTCCAAGCAGGACACTTAAGACATTGTGAGAAACGGTGCCAACAGGGCAAGCGAGCATTCTCAGCTCCTCATTCCTCTCCGCGAGGGACGAGTGATGACAGGTGGAAGCTAAGAAAGGGCACCACACTATTGAGCAGCGAGCGAAGAGGGAGGGCTCTGTTACTACAGCAACGTAAATTAAAGCAAAACGGCTTCCCGAAGAAGTTCAGCGGTTATCCGCTCTAAGGAGGACACAGCGAGAGAAGCCAGACCCTCGCGTTCTCGAGTCACAGGAGGACAGGCCCGACCCCCTCAATGGCGCCAGGCGCCAGCAATCAAGCGCTCTCTCCGCGCCGCTCCCGCCTGCCTCCGCCTGCCACCGCCCTGACCGCGCCCCCAAGCCCGGCGCGCGCACAATGGTCCAGCGCACCCCGCGGCAGCGAGGCGCTGATTGGCTGCCGGAGTCGCGCGGAGCCTGATGGGAGCGCCGCGCCGGACCCAACCCCTCCTTCGGCGGGCGGCAGCGGCGGGATGCGCGGCTCGGCCCGCGGCAGGTACGTGCTGGGGAGGAGCGACCCGGCTTCTCCACAAGCGGTCCCGCGGTCGGACCGGCTCCGCCATGGGTGCGGCAGGAAGGAGGGGGCGGAGGTGGGCGCGGGCGCGGGGCGGCTGGAGCTGTCTGTGTTCTGTCTCGGGCCCCTCGTCCCTGGGGCCGGAGTGGGGCGGCCGGTGCAACCCACTTTCCGCATCTGGCGCCTGCGGAGGGGCGGCAGGGCCGCGGTAGTCTCGGAAGAGAAATTTACCGGCTTTGGGAAGGGGGCGGGGCTGCGGTTTTTCCCAGTGGACCGGGCGCTTGGTCTTAGAGGCCCGCGCTGGGGGCTGAAGCACCGTTCCACCACCCTCTCCATGCCCGTGGACCTGTGGGCTTTCTCCCTAGACTCTCGGCGGCCGCCCTCGCAGGATTCAAAACAAGGCTGGGCTTCAAAAAAAACGCCTGACCCTCCCTCTCCCGGTTCCATCGCTTTGGACTCTGTAAAACCTTTCCTTAAGGCTTTACAGAGCATAGGGTTTCTATAGGGTACCGAAACACAAACAGCTGACAGTGAAGCTTTAATGGAAGAAAACTCAGTATCTCGTTTTAACTGGGAAGTGCTGGGACGGGCTGCAAGCAGGTGGTGGGTGATGCTTCTGGTGTTTGTTTGCTTGTTTTCTTGTTTGTGATGCTTGTAGCTGGATAAACTTTTTTTATGGCCAGTAGAAGTTTCTGAGGTCAGTAAATTGTGTGAGGATATGAATTTTGGGTGGAAACTTTGTGAGTAGAAGTGGAGATTCGGTTTGAAGGATACAGCTTGTCTTCTTTGTAGTGGTAAACATCTGAAAACATGTACATACAGTGAATTTTCTAAGTTTACAAAACACCTCATTTTTAAAGAGCATCCCCCTTTTCTTCAGGGTAGGATTTGTACGGCTGTATGCAAAGCCTTTAATTCAAGCTTCTTTTTTTTTTAAATGCAGTTTGTCTTGATGTTATTTAATCTTGAATTTCAGTGTGTCAGTTATTAAATTTTGGTTTGGGAACTTCTTTTTTGAGTGAGAGTTTTTCATTTTAAAGTGTCAACAAGATTGAGGAAATGTGAGACTGACTTGATAGAAGTGTAATGAGATCATAAAACTATTTTCTCCATCTGAATGGATGGGTTGGCGGATGACTTCTGTAACTGTGCATGATTCGTTCCTCTTTCAAAAGAGGCACTTTTTCTGCCTGCTTTGGCAATTCTGCTATACTTTTCACTAATTTTGGTTTTGAGGAAGTGCTGTCAGGAACCTTTTTTGAGAGCTAAGTAATAAAATCTTTAGTAGTGTTTTCTTAGACTTCTACGTTGTGTTTTAACACTGTTATCTATTTTAAGTATTGGGCTATGAAACGTTGCAGCTATCTTATCTGTGTATTGAGTCAGTGATAATATTTGTGGAAGTAAGACCGAATACAGCAGTGCTCTGTGAGTGGAGAGGACAGCTCTGTGCTAAAGAAACATTAAGTCTTCAGAAGGAAGAAGTGCTGTTTAATAATTTCATAGTTAAAGCATATGAAGGAAGGCAGAAAGACTTGTGGAAGGTGGACTCTTGCCATGAACAGTAGGGTATTAGTGGTAGGTATGTGGAGTGGCAAGCAAGGAGGAAGGAGTGGAGTTTGTAACAGTTGAAGACACTTTGTGATCATGTCAAAAAGGAAAAAGTCTGAGGCCCTTCACAGAGAAGTAACCATATCATACCTTAAGGACAGAGTGACTAAACTCTAAATGTGAAACCAGTGGCCCTAATCCCTTAGTGTACCCCTTTGAGGAAGGGCTTTAGTAGTATTACTGACTTGCAGAGCAGCATATATTAAATCTGTCACTATAATAATTTTATATCAACTGTGTGCACGGTGATACTTGTCAAACCTGTTTCTCTTCCAGTATGTTTAAAAAACATGTAGATTCGGCACTGTGAATATGTTGCTGACAAAGGTTGATGTCACCAATGGGTCACAGATAACCTGTGCCTGAAAGCTCCTCTAATACTTCTACTCCAGATACTATCAAACTATGGCTGGAAAGAAAATGGCCCACAGACAGGTTGTGTGAACATTTCTCCAAGTCTCTGTATGTCCACTGCTGAGAGCTACTGTTGCTCATAACAAGAATGGCTATGCTAGGGAAGCAAACTGTGTTTGGAAACCTTGTGCTAAGTTTACAAACTTATTGACTGACTGTTTGATGTAGCTTTTGTGTTGTCCTGCAATAAAGATACTATCTGTCTCTGTAGAAACATTTGTGAAGGAAATGTCTGCTCAGATCTACTGCAATATTTGTTATACAACAACTAATTTGTAACTGCAAAGTAAAAATTGTATAAAATTCTCAATGTTAAATTGTATTTTCGAAAAATAAAAATACTGCTACTGTTTTACTGAGGTGAGTTGCTACAGTAGTGATTGAGACCCAGTCTGAGTGGTAATTGTGTTTTTTCTGTAGCTCATCCCTTTGTATTATAACTTGGCAGCAGCAGAACTAATCTGCCCATCTGTTCTAGTTTTGTTTTGGTGGCATTTCAAATGCAGATTTCCTTATCTTTGAGGATTGTGTTTTTGAAGTTATAGGGCCTATAGTTCTGGATTCTGAAGTCACTGGCTTTCTTAAAAGGTGAAGATGTTACCATACCCCAGTAGCATTCGTGTGAGTGAGCAATGTGTATTACATTAGTTTGTTCGAACAGCCTCAGACAATCTGGCAACAAATTTGCATTGGAATTAGACTTACTTATCTTTCAGGTTTTGGCCGAAAGTAACTTAATAAGCAAGGCAATAATCACTTAGCATTGATCCAGTTAGACAGAAAGTTTTGTTTTAGTAAGCAGAGTTAAAAGGTTTTGAGCCCTAGTTGGGGTTAAGCTTTACATTAGTATTGAGGTTGCTACAAACTGATAATGTTTTCATTCAATGGATTAAAAACTTGTAAATTAAGTGACTAGAAAGAAATTCTGCTATCCCAAAATTCAAAGTCAATTGATGCCAACTACCTGCTGATGGAAAGTTGGTACACTTTTGTTTTGGGAACTGTCCTGGTTTGAACAAGAAAAGAACCAGTTCTCTATTCAATGGTGTTGACTTTTCAGCTCAGTATCTTCTAAGAAAACGGCATTTTCTGAAGTTAGCAGCGTGTTTGTGCAGACAATGATAACATTTGCTGTTTAGTTACTACCAAGGACTGGTATGCAGAAGGGCTCTTGCTTGGACTTGCTACTATAGAAACCAAGGTCACTGCTAAATCTGGTGTACTGTGTTGGAGTGCTGTAAGTGAAAGTGGTGTATGTAAGTAAAAAGGCTGCCCTTTGTGGGAACAAGGAGACAGGGGCGGGGGACCCAATCCTGCCCAACAAGGTATTTCATTCCATGTATGTCATACCCAGTATAAAGTTGAGGGGATCAGAAGGGTCAAGCCCTGTTGTTAGTGGCTGGGGTCTGGGGAGAATTCTGTCTGTTTTGCTGTCTTTGATGCCCACCCCATAGTTCCTGAATCCAGTCCCCATCTCTTGCTAAGTCTGGTCTAGGACTTCCCCATTGCCTGTCTTGCAGCATCAGCTGTGTGCTAAGTCTGGTTTAGACTCTGAGAGAGATGACTATTTATATATATATTTCATTTGTATGTCTCTTTATGTTACTGTTTTATTAAAGCTGTTTAAGGTGCTTTCCAACCCAGAAGTCTTTCTCCCTTATTCCCTTTCCCTTCCAGGAAGAGGTGTTCATAGAGAGCATCTGTTAGAGATTTAGTATCCTGCCCAGCCTTAACCCATGACAGACCTAGACCCAGATCATCAAATGAGTGCTTTTGGTGTGTTCCACATTTGCGTAGGGTGGGATGAACTACTTTTGCACCTTTAGAGTTGCTTTAGGACTGTTAGATGTGCTGGTGACTGCACTGTGCGTTGTGTGCAGGGAAGATCTGCCAGTGTAATGCTTTCCTAGAGCAAGTGAGAAATATATTTGGAATGGGCTGCCTGGGGAGGTGGTTGGGGCCCCCTCCCTAGAGTAATTTAAGGTCAGGCTTGATGAGGGTCTGAGCAACCTGGCCTAGGCAGAGTTGTCCCTATGTAAGGAGGTTGGACTAGATGACCTCGAGGTCCCTTCCAGCCTAGAGCATTCTATGATTCTATTTGAACTTAAAACTGATCATACAAAGGAAGAACAACAATACTATCCATTATGTTCTTTTTGAGAGCTTAGAAGGAAGTAAATACATTGGAGCAAAACTTTATCTTGAATAGTAGGATATCAATGATGGCTCCCTGGAGTGACAGCTGAAAAGAAACATTGAGTTATGCTCATGAGCAGCAGAGTAAAATAATTGAAAATCACTTCCTTAAATCTGCTTTTTGTTAACTTTTCAAAATTCTTTTTCTGATGGGGGTATTTAGTAGCCTTTTTAGCATTGATTTTTGTGCTTCTATTTTTGAAGACTACCCTCTGGTTAAGTATTTCCAAAGTAAAAGTAAATTGGGCCACACCAAGACTGATCAAATGAACTACAAGATGCCCTAAGAGACAGAAAATGGAATTTTAGTACAATGTAGGTAGGTAGACTATGGCTTTATGGGATGCTTTGGCTTCTTTAGGTTTTGTAAGAAATCCATGAATCCTGGACTATGCTGTTAGATTGTTCCTAAGTGCTTAATGCTTCACTTCTAGCTGTGAATTCTTGTAGAAGATTTAGAGCTCTGCCAATATCTGTCTGCAATAGAAGATGGGTGGATTAATTTCAAGGTGGAGGGTAAGTAAAATTATTTAACAATATAATAATCTTTAGTTTAAAAGATGGGAATACACAGAATGTTTCTTTTGTCAACTTTTGGTTGACAGTGCTGCTTGAATTTTGTGATAAACTTTCCCCCAAATTTGTCACTTAAAACTCCAGTAGTGAGAGACCAAAAATTATTATTTGCCAAATCCCTAACATTGAAACTGTGCAGCTGCCCTTTATTTCCTTTGCAGTGGCAGGCCTGGCATGGGTTTTGTTAACATATAAAGGTAGAGCTTTAACTCTGTAAATCTAAATAGTTTTGTGATGCTTCACCGAGACAGGTACTGCAGTACCTGTCGACTTGGAAGATTGGTGGCTATTTAGGTCAAAATGTTTACATTCAGACACTTTGTGCCTATATAATAAATATTTTGGTAACTCCTTATACAAATCCTTCTTCCAAATGGTTTTTATTGATTTCTTTAGTGTTGAATGGTTTGTTGAGTTTGAGAAAGAGCCATAAAGTTTTTGACTACTCTCCTGGCAGACGTAAGCTGTTTGAGACTAGATTTGCCTGTGTGTATTATCAACAGATTTCAGAACCTTGCATACAAAAACATTCCTTTAAATGCAGAAGTTTAGTTGAAATTTCAGTTTTGTGTAATAGAAACTGACTTCAGTGGTGGTACAATGTTGGCAATGGGATTTTTGGATTTGCAGCCTGATGGGTGGAGGAAGAGAGCGGCTTGCAAATTTTCAGAAATTAGGAATGATTTCTAGACAGTGGATTCAGAGTTGCTTCTAATGGGATTTTACTGGAGATGGTAACACTTACTTGCAGTTGCTTATAATTTATATAGAGCATGTGTGGAATGAATAGCAATAAATAGTGTAAGTTCTTAGCTTAGGGCTTCTTGTATGTGCTCTTTGTTTTGCCTATTCCCTCCACTCATCAGTTCTCTCTCCTTGTTTTACATCCCACTTGTATATCCATTATTGCTGTATGAGCTTCATAGGTTTTGATCTTTGGTGATGAAGGAAAGGAACCTTCAGTTACTAGTAGTCCCTGCTTTAAAATCATGATTCATTGCAGTTCCTTCAATTTGTTACTATTTAAGTAGGAAAACTTCAATAGTAAAATACATTATTATGAATATGTCTTTATTTAGAAACTGTTAATATGCAGTACTCCTCAAAATATTGTATGTTTTAAAATGAAATTAACATCTTTGTTCTTTCCCTTGGAAGCAGGCAAAGCCTTCCACTGTAGAAGTATTAGAAAAAATTGATAAGGTATGTATTTGCTTTTTGGTGGTTTGTTTGGTTTTTATTTAGAAATATGCAACCTTATTGCTGGCCAGGTATTTTTTTCATGCTAGGTAAAATACTGTTACAGAATTTTAAATTGTTTTGGTAATTTTTCTAGGTGGATATGCTAGAGATTCTGAGTACTAGATGGATAGCTGTTTTTTTTCCCCCTTGCTCTTTGTAATTGAGGAGACCTCCAAACAACCCATACTGTAAAATAGTGGAAAAACCTACAGTTTAAATATTTAATTTAGAGAGCTTGAAATGGGGAGGAAAATGAAGTTGATTTGATTACACAATGTAAATATTACTCCCACATAATGGAAAATGCCTCTAACACAAACTTCTGTTCATTAGGCTCATTAGAAAAGCCTCAATGTGTTGTTTTAAGTATGAGAGTTGTAACTGTAATGGTAGTAAGTACAGTTGGGGCAAGATAACTGCATAGATGGTTTGGTACTCAATTGTGATGGGTTTTTTTTTGCCAGCATTTGTGACAAATGTCTCTACAGGGAAATTAGCTGTTTTGAAATATGCTGTTGGTGCTTTTTTGGTTTCCATTTAGTGAGTAGTCTTCTTGTCACTTGAAATGCAGTCAAAATGGTAACATAGCAGAGCGTTTCTTGATCACTTATTAATATGCCTAAAGCATAAATCACATGTTCAGGATTTCACTCATTACATGAGGGAAGTACTCAAATGAAAACGTCTGAAATGATGGAGAGATTTCAGCATTTTCCCCTGTTACTGGAAAAGTATTAGGAGTGTTTGAAATTCCAAAGGTCCCAAATGAAAGTTTTAGAACATGAAGTATGGTTGATAGTGATTTGTGTGATCGTAAGATGCCATATGTCATTCATAAAATATTAGCATTTTCTGTTCATCCTGAATATGCTAATGCATTAGAAACAGGAAAAAGTGATGGTTTACAATATTTCTTCCTGATAGCAATGTGTTGCTGCTCATACAGTGCAAGTGGCCTGTATCATAGCCTTAATAGTGTGATTTATTTATTGTGTGGAACTTATCTTTGGGCAAACATTGTCATTTATCAAAAAGCTTATTGACTTTACTAATAAAGTATCAGATCAATGTGGCTGATTTTAGCAAACGCTTGAAGGCAGCTTAGTGAAAGCATCTACTACTTTACCTGGTTTTACAGGAAATACAGACACTAGAAGAATTTAGAGAAAAAAATCAGAGGCTACAGAAACTATGGGTTGGAAGACTGATTCTCTACTCTTCAGTTCTTTACCTTATCACCTGCCTAATTGTGTATATGTGGTGTGTTCCTGATGAATGGACAGCAAGGTTCACTATGACACTTCCGTTTTTTGCGTTTCCATTTATGTAAGTAAATGTGCCTTTTTAATAACTGCAATCTCTTTGATAAAAAGAAATGGAAAATACATCTCAGCAGGGGTTTGGGTTTGCTTTTGACAGTCCTTGTCATAACTTGCTAACTTGATTTTTCTTTTAAAATAAAGCCAAGTAATTAGATGCTTTCTTTGAGGGATATGCATCTTATGGGTCTGGTAGTGTAGAACAAAGCCTTACCAAGAAAAGATGTTAGCATCTAAAATTACTTGCCTTGTAAATTATACTAAGGCTAGAGTGAAACTTACACTAACTTGCCGCTGTTCAGATATAATATAAGCAGAATAGCTTTATCTTGGGTTTTATTTCTATTGTTATTTGGAAACATCAGAATACTATTTGAAAGTGATCTAAGATATCTTGCTTGTGTGTAAAATGCAGTGTAGAAAATTTTGGGGGGAGAAACATACATATTTAGGTGACTGTTAATGCTGTTAAGTGACTTGAAAAGTCATGAGCCTAAATACTTTGAGGATTAGTTCTACATAATTAGCTGATTTTTTGGAAAGTCATTGAAGGTTTTCTTAAATATTTTAATATAGTTGGATATGACTAGGGTAAAGTACTGTCTGCTTCTTTGTTCCACTGAGATTTGTGACTGCTCATTCTCACCAGTCGCTTTTGTTTTCTAAGTATGCTACTTTTTAAAAGGTAACAAAATGGACTCCTACCTCACTAGACACCTGCTTCCCAGCCTTCCTTTGCCTCAGACCATCAAGAAGGAGGAGAGTCAGCCTATTTAGCATCCTTTCTGCTGATGTGGAACACAGTCCATTTTCTAACTTGCTGAAATGGACATCATAGTGTCCATATTTGTCCAGCATCTCTGCATGAAAATACGACACATCAGTGGTCTAAAGCCAAAATCAAATCTATACACTTAAGGCTTTGCAAGTTTGATTATTGTGGATCAGCATAACATACCGTGCAAAAATATACTTGAAGATGCTCTTTGTACATCATACTGTGTTAAGCATAATATCCTAATGTGCTGCTGTTAAGGAATCCTGTGGAGACTATAACATGCAGCAATATCTTGACTGGAAAGGATTAACATAGAAATTTAAGATGAGCGTAATCTTTGTTAACAACACGAGTTGATTTTCTTCTTAAGAGGATTTGAAAGGCTTTGTTAGTGTGTGAAGCTTGCTCATGCTTAATAGAAAAGGCTTGTACAAGAGGAATATTACTAGTCTCCCTTTATTTAGGTGTGCAGTGATTAGCATGAAAAGTTATGATTGAAGGTTCTGGCAATGTGATGTGAAGTTTCACAGTGGAATTTTCTAAATTATCTTCCACTTCTTGTGTTGTTTTTTTTAAAGCAGGGTTCTATATCATTCTGAATTAGATACTGGCATACTAACATTTAGAATTAGACTATTCTATTCTGACTTATGCTAGTCCTCTTCAATTGTTTTTTGGCAGATAAGCTGGCAATGGCTTGCCATTCATCTTTTGGTTGTTGGTCAAGAGATCCCATGCTGAATACCTAGTGCCACCCAGTAACAGTTCCAGAAATTTTTCAGCCTTAATCAAACTGAACTATGTATCTCTTCTAACTTGCAGTCAGTCATGCACTTATTTCTGCCTTAGGTCACTCCCTCAAGGTCTTGGCAAATTACTGAGGCTGTTAGAACAAGCTGAACTCTAGGAATATGTAACAGCATTAATTTCAAATGTATATTGAAATATCTGAAAAATCGAAGAAATGTGTATGTTAGAACAGTGGTAATCTGGAAATGGTTTTGATCCAAATTAGACTTTCATCTTGCATGCTCTAATTTTGAGAGGAATGTGTTTATTTTGTAAATTGGTCCATTATTCACATCAATGTTTTAAAAAAATGGAATATGTTTATTTCATGAAGTCTTATTGTATACCTGAAGCTTAGAGAGTTAAAAATAAATAATGCTTTTGCCGGTGTAATACAGTTTTCAAAGCAACTCAAACCCTATAAAGCGTTTATTTCTTTTAATGCTTTTTGAAGAGATGCATCTTGTATTAAGGTCATCTGTTAGGATTATCTTACTAAGCCATCTGTATTCTTAGACTGGTTACTACAGCACAGTTTGAGCTGGAATAGTTACACTTCTTTCTGTTTACCTGACCTTAGTTAAGTTACTTTTGCTTTCCAGTTGCCTAACTTAACTAACTCAGGTTTGTTCTTAATATTTGAAAGCATTTTGAATGGGCAGCCCTTATATAATTGCAAAAGATGTTCTTATGAATTGTCAAAACTCTATTTTAAATCTTATAACCTCTTGACTGCTTTCTTATACAGAGAACCTTTTTAGCCTTTAAGGTTTTTTTTTTTTTCCTTAAATGATACATTGCTACTTTAAGCTTTATTATGTAGTGCTTAGTAACAGGAAGATTTTGGATAAGAGGGTTTTGGAAATACGAGATTTGCCACTTGTCTTAGGCCCAATACCTTACCAGGCTAAGTGTCAACTTAATAAACAATTCTAAGCTTTAAAACAAAGTCTTGATTGCAGAGAAACCTATCAAGTACAAAGTGGTCACAGATCAGTTTATCTTGAGCGCAGGTAAATGCTTCATTGTTTGAGCCAAGTCAGCTGAAACCCAATGGAAACTGAGTAGATTCAGAGCTCTGTAAAATTGCCAGGAGTCAGGTTAGTTAACTCTGCATGGGAGAGCGTTTGTATGTTAGCTGTACCTCATGGTTTTCACTGGTACTGGATTCTTCCCACAAATCTCTTGGGTCTTAGTTTTGAGCTAAGGCTCAAAAAAGCTAGTAAGCTTGTTGTTCCGGATAACATACATAATAAATCTATCAAATAAGAAGTGATGACTAAGTAATTTTAAGCTAGCTGCACATACTTTGATTTTAAAGACGTTCACACTGTATGCTTTGGCAAGTAATGATGTTGCTTAGTATTTCTACCTATATGAATACTTGTTAAATTTTAATAGGCAGGAGAATTTTATTTAGATGAAAGTTGTTTTCTTGTCAACAAGGTACTTATTTAATTTTTATTTTTATCTATAAATATTGTTTGAAGATGTGTGTTCTTTGTATTTGCAAAGAGGAATCTTATGGGATAAGTCTTCTGCTTGCTGAATAACTTCTGAAATCCTTCTTATAGTATATTTGAATTAAAATAATTCTTTCTGTTTTAAAGAATCTGGTTTATAAGAACACTGCTCATCTTTTTCTTCTCCAAAAGGACAGAAAGGAACAGTAAGTTTGTTTTTTCTTCTTTTAGAATAAGGAAATAGTTGGGAATGGTGCTTGCTGTGAAAATGTAAATGTTTTGGATCACTTGACTTCTGGAAATAGAAGAGTAGGCTTTTGGTTGATGCTGAACTCAGTAGCATTAGGTAAACTGTTCTTTCTGCCACACTGTTTTTAGAAGAACAAGAGGGAAACTGCTTAGTCTTTTCTTTACTTGCAAAATTGTGGTATAACTTTCTCCTGTCTTTCCATGCTTCAAAATGTAATGAAATAAAATTTAATGTGGAAGCAGAAGTGAAGGAAAGGAAGTGTGAACAGTACTTTATTTCCCTTAATACTTGTCATCTTGCAAGTACTCTAGCAGTCTTAATCTGTTATGTATAAGAGATTTATGGCAGATGTCTTTCAGTTTATTTGTCAAGATACCTTTTCCCTCCCAAGTTCTCCAAAACATGCTTATGTTTTCCTGAGTGGAAAAAAGGATAGGCAGTGGTTTTTGTGCTGCTTTGAGAGCTGAGGAAGAATAGGGAGCCATGTAACAAAAAGTAATGACAGTGCTCAAATACATACAAAAAGTTGTTTGGGAACATGCAGATTCACTGTAATGCAAAACTGAAAAACTGCATCAGTGGTATTTGCCTGCAGTAGTTACAATTCGAGACTGTCTTTGAAAGCATTCCAGCCTATAACGATATCTCATGGTAATGTGAGCCATAACACAGGAAAACTTCAGTGTTACGCTGAGTTTTATGGCTTGCAGAACAACATGATGTATTTAATTTGTGACAGCTTACGAGTTAAATGTAACTTTAGTATTTTTTCTTAAACTTAATATTTGCATTTGATATGCAAGCATAGAGTATACATTTTTATGTAGAAATAAAATTGTCTTTGTATTTTGTGGTGCTGCATGATTCATTTCTAAGGTGAGTATGTATTTACATTTCATGGAGATATATATATATAGGAAAAAAGGGTCTGTATTTTTTTTTGTATTTTGATTAAATGTATTTATTGCTGTTTTTAACACACAAGGAAGTCTAGTGCTTTTATTGAACTTGTGTATAAAGGGTTTTATTAGATGCTAGAATATGCCAAAAGGAATTATTTCTGTATTGTTTCAGTGATAGGTGAAAATGAAATGTTTTACCACAAAGATACAAGTTTTGTGTTTGGAAAAGAGAAATCAAATCTTCAGTACGAGAGTTACAGCAGTAAAGCAGGAGAAGTAGCAGCTGAGAGCAAATTGGTGACTGAGAGGCTCACAGCTAGCCTTGTATTCTGACGTAAGATAATATAACATATTAATTCATTGTAGATTATTAGTTAATCCTGTAACTATGGATAACCAGCATACAGCACTTTTAGGTACACTACTCTGAACAAGACAAATTTATAGTGAGACACTAAAAAAGGTCATGGAGAGAGAGAGAGATTCATTTTTTTTTTTTAAGAGAGAGAACTTCAGTTTTTAAGTTTGTTAAGGAAAACAGCTGTTGAGGAAAACTTGGTCTCATCTGTCCCAAACTGTGGGGAAAATATGCAGTTATTGTATTCTTTAGTGTTAATTGTTTAAACAATTTAATTTAGATTTAATTAAGGTGAGATATATTTGCGGTTTTTGAGAGGACTTTGCAGTGATGCCATTTGGCCATGTTTGAAGGGACAGGTGTTTCACGAGGCTCTTGTTGAACACAGGAGGTAGAGTGGTCAAGACGAAGCACCCTTATGTAGAATTAATGGCATTGCTTTGTGGGAGGCTGTGCTTCAAGATGTTCTAGGCACTTCTGTACCAAAAGCATCTTCTGTTTCTTAAGTATCTTTTGACAGCTGACCCTCTTGTGCTGTTTTTTGGCTGCACAGTACCATGCTGCATTTTAATGCATTTCATGGTTTTAATCTCAGTTTGGCAATCTGAGAGGCTGTGTTCAAATATAAGAGTAATATTGGTGGAGGAGGTACCATGTGCATTTGAAGTTGCACAATCCCTAGAACTGTTTATCTTCTGTCACCCAGGTCAGTGCTAAATATGGTTTTGTTACAGGTCCCATTTGCCCTAAGTAGTAAGGGATTGTTGTAGTTATGCTTTCAATGCATAAACTTTCAAATACTTATGGGCCTGGTTATAGTATTTTGTGTGATTAAAGTGGTGTATTCTAGAAAAAATGGGTTACCTACATTCTGGGTACATTTGAGTAATTATGTGTTCTTTTAATTTCAGGTAGTGGTAATGTTCCTGAAGTAACTTTTAGCAAGTGTGTATAGCACACGTATGTTTACGTGCATTTTGAACTAGATGATCTTTAAGATCCTTTCCAAATCATTCTATGACTTTATGATGTAAAGAAAATACAACAGATTATGTAGTTAGTTTAGTGGGTTTTGGTTTGTTGTTCTTTGGAGCTTTTTGTTTTGGAAACTGAAAAATGGATAAAAATAGATACATGTGACAGGAAATCGGCTAGTGGTGTCCAACAGAAATGAGAAGGGGAAAAAGTTTTCAAGTTTGTTATTCTTGCTCTGAACTAGTAAAACCAAAATTATCAAGAGAATATTTTCTGTATTAGGTAATGGTTTATTACAGGGTTTTCCATGTTTGTCAAGCAACAAACATTGACTTAAAGGTCAAATGCATGTGGGATTTTCCTTTCTTCTTTCCCTTCCTTTTAGAGGGAGAGGAGCTAGGTGCTGTCCCTACTAGTTGTTACAGAGTGGCTTAACATTTAGGGGTAAAATGACTTCCGGGTAGCTTTTGGTACAGAACTGGGGGTTTTGCTGCAGTCTGAACATATTGAAAGGGTGAAATAGATTTGAAGCTCAGAACTGACCTGGCATTTGAGACAAGCATGCGTGCATTCAGAGGCTTATATGAAGTACTGAAGCCAGTAAATCTGGTACTTGGATATACTGGTACTCAGACAGCAAGATTTTTTTCTGTAGTTTGACTCATGAAATTAAGTGCATTCGGTCTACTGTTGTACTAGTTGTAATACAGGTCAAAGCAGGGCACTGGGTAGAATTGGTTTGTCTAATGAGGAAATGGTACATAAAAAAAAATTTAATAGGTGTAATTGTAAAGTTGTAACAGTGGGCTATAACTTACAAGCCATCTCAGCATTCAAAGTGATTTAAATTCACATAACCGTTATTTTATACAAAGTGTGCTAATGTGGGATTGGCAGTGGTTAGTGATTATTTTTTCTTGATCTGACACAGCAAAGTCTGTTTAGAGTGTGCTGAAATTATTTCATTTATATTTAAAACCTAATTTATTATGTCCTCCTTTTAGATGATGCACTGGAAGATTTAAAATCTCAAAAGAAAAAAATAGTAAGTAAAACTTCAAGAAAAGCTAATTGTTCTGGTCCTCTAAAGTGTTTTTGCATCTCTAGAAGTTGAGTTTGATTGTAATATACAGATGGAGAGTGGGGGTGTGTGAGGGGGTGTGTGTGCAACTGCTACCATTCCTCTGTTTTCATACATTTTCTAATACAGAAAGTTTTCCTTGCCTTGAAATACAAAAGGATGGCTTGCACATAAGAATAAATGTCCTTTGTATTTAAACTTTAACATACTATTTTAGTGTTGCTAGATTCATGTAAAGTGATCTATGTAAAGCATTTATTTATATGTATGCTTTGACCCACTTGTTGACGACTACTACTTTAGGATTATACGAAGTGTTAGATACTGCAGAGATTGAAGAACACGGTGCAACAGTATCTTTAGTTGTCACTTAATGTCTTGTTCATAAACAGCAAAATAATCTTCTCTGGGTTAATGTTTTCATAAAGTAACAGGTTACTGCTTGTGTCTTAAATGCATCATAATTTATTTCTCATTATTCTCAATCTCATTTTTGTACTAGATATTTTTTGTATTGCATTCTTTACTCTCAACAATTTATTTTATGTATCAGACCTATCAGCTGTATCGAATCATCTCATTTTGTGATGAGTTAGCAGTAAAAAGCTGTGCATTCCAGGTATTTGCTTCAAATGAGTCAACACTTTATCTCAGACCAATTTAGGATCGAAAAGATTCTAAGCCTTGAATAACTCTCTGAGAAGTCTGTAACACCAAAAGCTGTTTGATTGCTTTACTTGCCCTTTCCATGAGGGAGTTGTCTGTTTACTTACATTTTCAGCTGTGTCTCCTGCCTTGCAGAGCAAAACTTGGAAACCATCATCTGCAAAACACAACAAAACCACCAACCAACAGAACCCATCCCCTGCTATCCCCCCAACAAAGCAGAGCCTCCTCCCCACAAAAACTCCAGAAGTTATAACATAATGCCTTATTTTTAATGAATTTCCCTCAGTGTTCATCACATACCTTCTGGATTTTGCCCTGGAAGCTAGATTAAAGAAAAACAACAACAAAGCTACCAAAAAGGAATTGGCTAAAAGTCTAGTACAATGTGCCCTTTACAGGGGAAACTTCACCAAACTTTCACTCTTTTTCATCACTTATAAAATTCTTACATATACATTTTAAAACCTGTAATCTAATTATGTAATTGTCCTTTGGTAAAGAAGACTAATACTTAGTAACTGTCTTGGGGAGTGGGGGGGGGAGTGTGTGTGTGTATATATATATATATATAAAGTTTTATATCTACTAATCTTTATATTAAAGAATCTATTATGTGGAAATCTCCTTTGGTTGGAGAGATGATTAAGCTTGGAGGGGCTTACATTTTTCTGTAAAAATTCTGTAAATTAGTGTATTTGCTGGTTTTGATATTACTTTTATGAAAAATGCTTGACTGAAATTGGTTGGTCTCCCATTTACATGATCATTGGACAACTTTGGAGGGAAAGTTCTTGAAACAACACAATGGAGAACAAAATTAGAGTCTTAAATGTATTCATTTCAGGTGTTTTATAGTCATAAACTTCATATTCTAGAAGAATTAGAAGAATTCTAGAAGAGTTTTTTTTGCTGATAGGTACTTTTTTAGAGAAAAGGCATTGCATAAAAGATTAACCTTTGCTTAAAAAATGGTTTGTAAAGGAGTGTCGTCTTTACTTTGGGAATTGATACTCTTAAAACAAGATGTATTTTGGATATGCAGTGTATTGTGGAAGAGAGCAGGAAGTAATTAAAAACTAAACTACATGAATGCTTTGTGAACAATACAGAAATTAGTAGCATAGTGTAACTATGAAGAACCTGGAAATATTAATTGTCATTAGTATATATGTAAGTCAAGTTTTAATCATAAAAGAGAAGTCTCTAAATAGGCTTAGTAAAGGAGAGTTCTAGGAAGTCAAATATTCTATAACTCAGCTATATTTCAATCCAAGTTGAATAAGAAGTCTTTCCAAGGAACCAGAAATGGAAGACTTACTGCAACTTCTTAAGCTAGCATGGTGTTAGTGGTTTCCCCCCCCCCGCCCCGGCTGACTTGATATTTTCATCATATTTTAAAAGTGTTCAATTAAGCATTAAAATTACATCATTATATGCGAAACCTAGCATGTTGAAATGAGCTGAAAATTGATGCAGGTAATGAGACAGAATACAATTTGTGTTTTAAAACCAAAATTGCTTTCTGTAATAATTTAGTTTTGATAATACTCAGATTTGGTTTTGTATTGGATTAACTGTTCTAGGACCATCTGTGGCTATGAATCTGTAGCAACACCTACTTTTTAGTAAAACAAACTAAAAACCTTTACCAAGTAATTTAATGGGAGAGAGAGCGGTTTCTGTTGTATTTCTGGTTTCCCCAGAGTTTGCAGGGATTAGCTGTGAAGATATTTATGTTGTGTTCCTTAAAGGATCTAAGATAAGTAATTACCTGTTTCCTGTTTATATGCAATGTGAATTGTTGTCTAGGCACACTCAGCCTGCCACAACAACCTTTTCTTCTTGGCAACTCAGCTACCTGATTGCTGAAGTAGTCTGGTATTGACAGCAATTGTTCTTTGATCATTACAGTAGTTGTATCTTACAGGCATGTGGTCCACCTTTTTCCTAATGACATTATTTATGTGCTGGAGGGTGCCTATAATGGGAGTAAGCTCCTCATCTACTAGATGTAATACCCTGGTGGCTGTGCAGAGAGCTGCTCAATAGAACTTGCAGTTCTGTTCAAAAGGCTTCAGTGTTCCTTGGAATGATTTCACAGGTAATAATATGGGTAAAATACCTGGAAAACAGAAATACAGATATTTCATCTGAAAATGCCCATTAACATCCATTACTTTTGAGTCAAAAGTTTGTGTAGT
The DNA here is from genome assembly GCA_028565055.1 of Phoeniculus purpureus. Taxonomy (NCBI): domain Eukaryota; kingdom Metazoa; phylum Chordata; class Aves; order Bucerotiformes; family Phoeniculidae; genus Phoeniculus; species Phoeniculus purpureus. Next base: position 18,647,983 of record JAOXOE010000602.1, read on the forward strand.
ACTTAGTGAACATGCTATGCTACTTTTTTTCCAGTGAATGCTTTAAAACATGAGTGTTTCTGTATGGATTTGGGGCAAGTATTGAGTCCATTAGCTATAGTTAAGGTTCAAGACACAACCCCATCCTTAATGCTAACAGAAACTCTGGTTGTGTTTGTGGTTGTGTAGCTATAAATTGCCCTGGGATTTCTTTGTTAATGAGGGTGTCAGCTCTTAAGTCTAAATGTGTATAGATGAGCAAGTTCAGAGGGTTAAGCATTTTAAAGCAAGGGCATAGGACATGTATTTAGCTGTTACAAGTGGGAGCTTTGCCTGGAAGAGCAGTCTTTAAAGATGAGAAAATTCTTCCATGACAGAAATGTGAAAATAGTATGGCAATTACTTTGTGAATTTTAGAATTAAACTTTGTTGAAGTTTGCTTTACTTAGACTTTGACAAACTTTGTAGCTGTTTCAGGTAAGAACTTAGAAAAGTAGCATCTGTTAATCTTCCAAGAAAAAAACAACTCTGATTTCAAGACTGCTTTGGAGTTATGTTAATAGTAGACAAAAATGCAGGATATGAAATGAAAAAAAAAAAAAGATACTATTTAATGAAAGTTATGCCTTCAGCCTTCCAGGCATAGAAAACTGCGTATTTTGGTAATCTTCAGTATGACAAAAACTTGGCTACTCAGTTGCTGCATAAGCCCAGTCTTACCTACCCAATATATGCCAGAGTACTGCAAAAGTGCAATTGAAGGCTTAAATGTGATTAAAAATCATACTTGCTGATGAATGATCAAATGACTTCTTTCATGCAGTGTTCATGCTGCAGTCACTTTGCTTGTTTTACTGTTTGCATAGATCTACTCAAAGTATGCTTGATTATTATGGCTTAATGATTTATTGTGTAAGGAAGCTTTTGTGGTGTGTACTGGCATATCTCACATGGTGGACTGAAATGAATCTTGTGGCTGAGTGATCATAAAGAAATACCTCTCTGTAGTTGGGCTTGACAGCAAGTATTTAAAGATTTCACATAGTAGTATGGTGAATAAGTAGTTTGCGCCATGCCAGTACTTCAGACTTTCCGTTGCTACATCACATCTACAAGAAGCTTAAAATACAGTAATACTTTTCAATATAGGCATTTCAATGTAGGTTTGATGTCATTACCACAGGAATTCTTTGGTTGCCAGCAGAAAAGGAGGCTATCCATGCATTATTTATAGGAGACAATGTGGTACATGACCATGCTTCTTCATTGAGATGTGGCTAATTCCTAAATGGGTTTGAAAAAGCCATAATTAGGCTGGTATTAAGGTTCATAGAGGCTTTCACCAGTGATTCCAGATACTCCATGTTTAAGAACAGACTACAGGTTAGCCCTCGGGAAAGCAGAAGGGCCGAGAGTAGAAAATATTTTAGCAAGAAAAGTTTTGAGTCTCAGAGAAAAGTCTATTGTGGAAACAGAGCAGGAAGTGTCAAGCGAGTTTTTGTGTTTGTGAGCTTGCCCTTCCATGGATATGTTTGAAGATGGCAAATAATTTAGAAGTTGGTGTGCTGACATTTATAAATGAGCTTGCTGTGGCAGTGTACAAGCCAGTTTCTTCTATACAAGTGTAGAGGTAATACTTAAATTTTACCCAGACCCTTTTATTTGTTACTAATAATTATATGGGTTTTCTCAAAGAGTGAGTAAACTCTGAGCTGTTTGATTCCTTATTTGGTATTGTCAGCCAAATTTAAATTTACTTTATCAAATGTTGTCTTGAAGTGAAACCTTGAGAATTCTGAGTGTGCTTACAGAAATCTTGATGATTTCTGTACCGTATCAAGAAATTCCTAGATGGTTGTGAAACTGAATTCTTGTTCAGAATCAGCTTTACTGGAATTAAAAAGCTATATATGAATTTCAAAATATGAAGAATAGTTTTTTTGAATTACCCAATAACTGTTCTTCACTTTAACTTTGACAGCTCTGGTCAGAGCACTGGTGTGTTTTATCTGCCGTATAATAATGTTACTGTTTTGCAAAACACGTATCCAGAAATAACTTCCATCCTATAATAGTGCTATAGCAACAAGCATGTTAGATAAAGTGTCAAGTGATAGTGGAGCACTTTTTTTCCTTATCTTGAAGACCCCTTTGTCCTGCAGGCTATTTCTCATTTTCCTGTGTGGCTATAAAGAGTTGCATGCATTATGCATTCACTGGTGTAAGGTGACTAAGGGTTTTTATTTTGATTTGGAGGCCGGATATTGACACTGACTGTTACCACTTCCTCGCTTTGCAGCTTCAACTCACTAAACTTAGTCCATTTTATTAAGGTCTGCCTTATGGTTTTCACTTTTATAAGCAATAAATACTTTTGTTTTTCCGATTAGACCCTTAATTCTGATCTTACTGCACTGTGTGGCATTTGTTTTATGAAGTTAGTGGGTTCACTCCAAAGTCCTGCTGAAATACAAGCTTAGGAAATTGTTTTTTACTTCCCTCTTTGCTCCCTTTTGTCTCAGTCCTTAATTAGTAGCCTGGACAGTATTCCTTACCTTAAACCCCTGGTAGTGTGTGTAGGAGTGAGTGTTAAATGGATGCTGTGTATCCATTAAATTGAGTGAATTTTATTTAGCTTTTGAGGTCTGGCTAAACATAAAACCCCTGCAAGGTCTGAATATGTAGAAGGGCTGGAACTTTACTTTTTCACTAGCTAAATAATGGTGTAAGAGTCATGTTAACCCGCACCATTTGTTATTTTAGCAGTGATAAATGAGTTTGAGAGAACTTAATTTTTTGACCACCGACCTTTTCAGTTTTGCAGTTTAATGCCAACAGCAAACCTAAGAACAAACTCCCCACTTCTAGCTGATTGTGACCATTAGTCAGCATATCTAGGAGAAAAGGTCTGCATAAGCTACTGTAAAATGTGTGATAATTTCTGTACATATTAGCTATTTGTCATAACTTCAACTATCTCTCTTTTAATGTTAAGCTGCCTCTGATGTTAGATGTTAACTACTAAAATGGTAGTTTGCTAGTGATTACTTTTTTAATTAAGCTCATGAATTAGCTATAAAGCCACTTGAGTGCATTGTAAATAAAACACTAATAATGAAGTGCTTTAATTATGCTCCCTAACGTATGCATGGGTATCAGTTACTTTTTGAAAATTCTTAATGTGTTCACTTTTTTCTGAAAAGGAGTTTGAAGCACTGTAAAGATGGATCCAGCCTCTAAAGTTATAGGAGCAAATTCCATAGCTGTTCTCTAGTTAGTGAGTTTTCACAGCATTTGGAGCAAGCTAATTGCTTCTGCTAATAAATAATCTAAAATCGATGCTGACAGCAGTTAATTGGCACAGAGACTTTATTCTGTAAAGCACTTGGCTAACGACCTTCCTTAAATTAATAGCATTAAGGAACATGAGGAAATAAATCTAAGGAATTGCCTGTCATTCGCTTGTCATGTCTAATAACTTCCAATAATGATGGCTGATAGATTTTCGCACATTCCATTATTGAAGTTGGTGCATGTAATTATTCTCCTCGTTATATGTGAACAATTAGCAGTATTTGGTGTTGCCTTGCAACAAGGCTGTTAAATAAAGCAGCCTGGTAGAATTTTAAAACTACTTTTGAAAGCAAAATTCCATTTCTGTTGAATGCAGCACATCAGCAGGTATGTGAACATAGTACTGGTTCATTGGAGCATGCTTCACCTTCTGGTAACATTAAATTGCAAGTAAATAAAAGGATACAAGGGGAAATATTTTGAAGACTTCTGTACTGATGTGGGAACTTTTGTTTCCAGCTTGAGGAAGTAATGGAGAAGGAGACGTACAAGACTGCTAAATTAATCCTTGAAAGGTTTAATCCAGAATCAAGTGGGAAGGTAAGAATCTTGATATTGATACTGATTTAATATGAAAGCTACCGTGGAGCTGAACATTCAGATAATGTTATTTATAATTAATTGGCAGGAGGCTGAACTGCCATCTGCTGGAACATCTGCAACCCCAAGACCTGGACAAGGTAATCGCCCTGTAAAAGGGCTGCTCTTAAAGCTAGATACTTATTTTTTTTTTTATAGTGGTTTCTACTCTAGAATTCTCTCTATGATAAAATTTGTAGATCCAATTGACCTTTGTTTAGGGTTAATAGACTGTTTATTAGACTATGCCCATTACTGCTCTGTATTTTTCAGAGATGGGATCTATTACTGAAGGCTGCTACTACTATTCTAGATGGCAGGATATTTAATGCAGCTTTATGATAGAGAGAAAATTACTTCTTGTGGTATACTTGCAATTTTTCTAGAGTACTAAAGCGCTATAAAATCTTCCACAATGTTCATTGAGTTTGCTTTTCAACTGTTCCTATAACTGGCTAGTTAAATCTTTCTAATGTAGTGCTTAAACTACTTTTATGTGGTGGATGGAAAGATTCCACAAAGTTGTTACAGAAATCCTCTGTTTTCTAGATGGAAAGAATGGACAGTTCTTTATTAGTTGGTCATGTTTTGTTTAAACGTTGTATTGAATAAAATAATAGAAGTAGTAGAAAAAACTCTCATGCATTTCAGGAAAGACTGGTTTCTGGATTGCACATGCAGGTTTCAAGACTAAAAAGATCACATTTTACCAGTAGATGGTTTGCATTAAAAATGTGGACTATAAATTAACAGTAAATTGTTGCATAAATATCTTAAGATTTTCATGAAGTAGAGTGTAAGACACTGCAGTTGAACTGCAAATGCTAGTATTAACATAGTATAAAGGCTACCTTGTGTTTGTAATACTGAAGATACCTACAAAGGTCTGTCTCAAACTGTGAGTACTAATTTGCTGTTATAAGAGGCTTAGACCTGCAGGGCCTGGTGCTCCTGTCTCAAACTGTGAGTACTAATTTGCTGTTATAAGAGGCTTAAACCTGCAGGGATTGGTGGTCAAAACTGCAGAATCTCTGCATAATTTTCCATTAAAAACATTGTTTTAGAGCATATAAGACAATGGTCAATGTCAACTTCATGTCTAACTTTTGTGAGTGGCTTTAATGTGTCTCATTTTTGCTCTTGGAGTGCTGGTTTAAATGGGTGCAGAGCACCTGCATTTACTAACTGTGTTTATAAGCTGCATGGTCAAATCATTTGCTTTGTTCTTCTTGCTTCAAGTTGTCATGAAAACATTTTTAAACCATCATATTACAGAGAGTTGTTGCAGTGCAATGTTTAGCAATACAATTTGTCTCTCTACTGGTATTTGAGGCACAAAACCTTTTTCTCAAGCTTGCTCCTTATGTGTCTCTCCCATCATTCCATTTCTGTGCACTCGAAGTGGTGTTTTTACGGCTGAAGGTCCATTCTGACACCATCTTGTGTGTCAGCACAGCTAGTAGGTGGTTGCCAAGGATTTTCTTTTGTAAACTCTGTATTTGCATTCTTTTCTTTGAGATATTTTAGAAATCTCTCCAGATGTAGCATTACAGGTATGTTTGTAGAATGCAAGTAATGCTGAGCAGGGGTTGAAACTGCCTGGAAATGGGTGTTTCTATGTAGAGATTTAGAGTTAACTAGCTTACACATTAAATAGACAGTGAGAATCTCTAGTCACCCACTCTGGCTTTATTAAGATCTGTATCAATGCTTCTGAAACTCCTGCGGAGTTGCATGTTCCTTCGTGTTCCCTCTGCCCAGGCAGCGTTAAGTCACAATAATAACATGTGAGTGGATCAGTCTCTGTTAGTTGTCTGATCTTGTGCATTTTTGTGTTACAAATCCCAGCATATGTATTTTGGATCCAAGGTCCTGAGTTAGTCAAAAGGAGGTTAGTTGGACACAGCGTGCACATTTCCTTGATTTTTGACTTCACTAGTAACAGAAGGACAATGAGGAAAAGGTTCTGAGAGCCAATCTATATAGGCTGTGGTCTCCATTAGTAAGTGTGGTATAAGAGGAGTAAGTTTGTAAAGTGAAACAGTTGCTTTTGATGAGTTTGCCCACACTATGAGTTTTTTATTTAGGACTAGCTCTAAACTGATTTTATAGAACTGGTGGAGGATGTCTTTCAGTGCAGTTTCATTTAACAAGGTGCTGCTATCTGAGACTGTTGTGGTGCAAACCAAAGACCTTGAAGTGGGGCCACAGTTGAGAACGTGTACTTCACACGTCTGATTAGAACATTGTTCATTATCCACATTAAAGCAAGCAATTTATCCTGAGCAAAAGTAAGTTTAGCCTTTGGAAAGTAACTCTTGTGAGTTGTCATGGCTAATGGTTGTATTAATCTTAAGGGTCTTACCAAACTTAAATGATTCTCTATAGTTTTCTATATAATTTTGCACAACTTTTTTCTTTTTCCAATCGGTTATCTAGCATGCTGAGTTTAGAATTGATGCCTTTTGTCTGTATAAAAGTGGATATTCAGACTACTGTATTTTGTAGGTGCATTACAGTTCAGGAAGGATGCACTGTTTGACTTGTGAAATTGTGGAACCTTGTTTTCTAAAGAACCTGTTCTTGGTATGTGCAGTAATCAGTTAAATTTTTAGCTATCTAAAATCTACTACCTTATTTCTGTTCATAGTAACTATCTGTCCCAAACAAGCACTAGCTTCAGTTCTGTGGTTGGGTTAGAAGATAACTGTTAACAAGTTAACATTAAAGCTTCCTCGATCTTCTCTTTGCTCACTTTGGGTGCAAAGTAGCCATGCAGCAGTTTAAATAGTTAGGAGACAAACTTTCTGTTAAAACAAGGTTAAAATACAGAAACTTCATGCTGGGTGATCTTCACTTAGATGAAAAAGTGGTGTGAAGCAGTGCAGTCATGTATGTGAAGGTGTGGCCGCAGAAGGCTAATGATTTTGGTCTGTGGAAAACTGTATTTAGATGTCTTTTTAGTAATACTTTGTGCCATTGTAGTCTTCTAACTGATGCTACCAAAGAGGCTTATATTCTTTCTTCTGGCATAAATTGATCCTATTTATTAATACAGATAAGTAGGCAAGAACATATGGACTATGTATGTTGCAATTTTGTGCCACTAATGTTGGCAATTTTTCAACTGAGTATTTTTGCTTGACCTAGTATTTCAGAGATAGCAACTCTTAGCTAGTCGAAGCTGTTATCACATGCTCTCTGCCTCCTCCAGCCCATACAGGAGCTCAGTGTGGTAGTAGTATTGCACTTTTTGGGACAGGGATCATTCATTCAGACTTCAGCATCCCTGGTGGCCTGTTGCTGGTGGACCTGTAAACTGCCTGCTAAGCTTTTACCTTGTTCCACACAAAGTCTCTAATCTTGAAGCTCAGGGAGATGAATTGAAAGTCAAATTCTAATATTAATTTCACATATTAAGGAAGTCAGATGAGTCTGTTCAAACTAATGTGGATGCTAGACATTAATTCTGCAGGTTATAGTAACCTTAGGCATTCTTGGGGTGTACAGTTTGGTTAGACTTTGAAATTTTTTTTGTTTAAATTCTTGGAAGCATGTTTAAACCAGAATGAAAAACAGCAGTCAGTTCTGTCTGTACAATGTGGTTTGACTCTAGCTGTTCACCTCTACATCAGCCTTAGAGAACAGAGTTGTAAGGTAGGTATCTGCTTCTGAAATAATTTTGCTCTAAGTATGTAACAGCTAATGATGATTGCTGTTACAATGCAGTATTCTGTGTGGTGTTTAATATGCTTAGCCAGGCAGCTGGTGATCTTTAGATATGGATCTTTCTGGTTTTGTTTAGCTGTAATTTGCTGATTGGAATAACAATATTAATGTACTTTTACTAATATGTTGCTTATAATGCTTGATGTTAAAGTCAGTGTGCACGTGTTCTTGTCAGAAATTCGTCAGAGGACCACTGCTCAAAGAAATGCTTCTACAATCTCACCTGCAACTCCTAAACAAGGTTCTCCAAAATCAGTGGTTCCAGCATCTCCTAATGTGCAGAGAGACACATCAGCTCTGAGTGGAACCCCAGAAAGAACTGTTATGCCATCTTTGCAGTCAAATGTTTTACCAAGGCGCCCTGGATCTCCTGCCACTTCAGTGCCTGGAATGGGTAAACAGACAATTTAATGTTGTTTACTGTTTATATTGTTTTCTCTGGTTACCAATAAAATTGGCCATTTTCAGGTAGTATGGAAATGGCATTTCATTTGGAAATAGCAGAGCAGTTATCTGATTAAGCAAGAGTTCCATATTCAATTAGCCATAACTCTTTACAGCTGGCACCTTTTGATGCTGAAACCTATTGCCTGAGCTCATTTAACTGTTATGGCTTCTTTGTTTAAATGGCAATAAAACTTTGCAGTATTCTGTAGTCAACAATATCACATACCTTTTTATGTTCTTAGTTTAGAAGAGCTCTACACTTATATAAATCAGGTACAGAGGAGAACACTTTCAGAATACATTCATGTTTCTTGCTAAACCCTGCGCATATTTTTTAACGTGCATCTTGGCATTTAAATTTTTACTCTAGGAGGTATAGTCATGCAATCTATACTCATAGATTAAAGTGTAAAATGCCAAATACACCAGAGTAGTTGTCTGTGGTGTAGCTGAATTCTAAAATCACATTATTATTTCAGTACGAGAGTTGATTTTGGCAAAAGGCTGAAATGTGGTAGAAATTAGTACCGTTCAAATTGGATGTTGTATCTTGAACATACTCTTGCCTGGATTTCTCACTTGGTATCCACAGGTACAATGGACTTAATTAAATAGAACGCAAATTAAATTGCATACAAGGAAGAGCAAAATTTGGGAGTTTTGACTGACTTTTGAATGAGACTGGTGGTCTCATTCTTCTCGTGGACTTAAGGGACGGTAAAGCTGAGTATGGGTCAGTGCCAGGCTTTTCATTTGCAAAATACCTGGCAGGCTGGATCGTGAGGCAAGAAAGGAGCTAAGATGTTGACTTGAAATCATAAGGGCTGCAACTTGCCACAAGTGTTCTGAGCACCACTGTAACGTGGAGTTCTTTGCTTTTTATACAGTGGTCAATAGTAGTTTTTTCTTGCTTTGTGTTCCTGATTTTTGACTGTGTCTTACAAATTACATGTTATTGCTTACTAACTTCCGTGACATAATCTGAAAAGTGTGAATTGACAATCCAGTCTCTTATTGGAAGACACTGGGCAATTGAAAGTTAAAGTGCCTGTTTGTATGGTTTGGTATAGTGGAACCAGGTCTGCAGAGTCCATTAAGCCTTGTTGCTTGTTAGTAACTGTTTTGCTAAACTACTACTTTTTTTTAATCCCTGAAGTCAACCTTAAATGTAAATTATTAGCAAGTCTTGAAGTACCAGAAATCAGCTGCTTGTACCAGGAAACTGGTCATTTGGTTACAAACCATGTTTACTGAAACCTCCTGACTGATAATTCCTGAATGAGTTTAAAATGGCATGCTTGTTGTTGACAGGCTCCCTACATAATAAATTAATGTCAGTTACATAACAGTTTTCTTCTTAGGGGAAGATTAGGCACATTACAGAAAATCAGCCTTTACTGCAGAAATGGTTTAGAGGAACCAGGCAAAAAAAGGGACTTGTTTGAAAGAGCAGTTGCCAAGTCTGTTAATAAAAACATTTAATGTTTTTGTGATAATGCTTTACAGGCACATTTGGCTTTTTCACTAATAAGTGTGTTTCAGTAATAACTGGTATTCTGGACAAACCATGCTGTTTGTAATACTGAAGATACCTACAAAGATACCTCCAGCAATGGAGGCTACTGTAATTGTTGACGTGGAGGCCCTGTTTTCTCTTGGATATCACCAAACCTTCCAGTCATGTGAAATTTCAGTCATGTAGCTGTAGTGAAAAATTTTAAGTTCAGTATCTATAAGAAAAATGTAATTGCATCTAAGTTTATGCGTGGCTTGCAACAAATATGAATAGCCTTAATTATCTCTACTTTAGAGAAGATTAATAGTTCATTTTCATTGTACTGTATTTTGTAGAGGAGAATCAATTTAACGTGCATTACCACAGAGCTTCCATATGTTTGAAAATTAATAACCAGCAGGTAGTTGAGAGTTTGCCAAGCTTTGCAGAAATGACCAGTCTTTCTACAGTGATTGCTTTTGATGTTTATATTAATTACTGGTGTCCATAACAGCATGAGAACTAAGATATTTGAGTTAAGTTATGAGTAAGTAGGTAATTGAAGCTGTTCTTGGAGTGTGGTGCGATGTTTCATTCTAGGTAACTTTACTTATTTTTGTCTTCCTAACTTCTAGAAACTTTTCATATATTGGTGATACATAGGTCATGTAAAAATTTGGTTTTCTGAATATAGGGCTAAGCATGTATTTGAATGTTAGCCACAAAATTATTTGAGGTTTTTCATTTTATTGCAGATTATAGCAGTATTCTTATTGTAGAATCATAAGGGATTGGGAGGGACCTCGAAAGATCATCTAGTCCAATCCCCCCGCCACTGTCAGGCATTGTCCTTTCAATTTTTAAAATGAAAGTTTTTAATCTTCCAGATTTTTTTTTTAAAGCTTTAGGAAACTTGGTATCTTTCGTTTATTTCTCCTTCTGAATGTGTTCAGCTTCCTAATAAACTATACTCTCTTGGTAATCCTTTATTTGGATTTTTTTCAAAGACTTTTTCGTCCTCATGGTGGCTGTAGCTTGTTTTACCCTTTAGCTGCTGCTTTGTTTAGCATTGTGGGGGATTCTGTGAGTCATACCTCTCCAGGGGAAAAATACTGGAAGCATAGCAAATGGGTAAGACAATTGAAGGCTGAACCTGTTATCAATCAAAGCCTTTCATTTAAGCCGTGCCTACCGCACATAATTTTATAGTGAATATATTGAGAATAACCAGAAACCAAAACTCTTTCCTGAGAAAACACTGGTTGCTTTTTCTGCCTTGAAAATTTTACTTTTATTAATTATACTAAATTCTTGCATGGCTTCTTATGCTCATCTGTGTACAAAACCTGACACTGTTAGTTGATCTCTTCTGTGTAATCTTCTTGACTACATTGAACTTGTATAGGTGGATCTTCTGCACTGCTAGAAGTAAATTGTCGTTGGATTATGCTGAATCCTATCTGTCACTTTTATAATTGTGTCTTCCGTTGGCCTGTAGGTGATTGTTGATCTAGTTTTAGAGTTCTAAAAGGGCTGGCTTTTTGTTCCACTCAAACATTGGCTTTTGTGGCATTTTGAATGAAATTCATAAAAAGTATTTCCATAAGACCTTTAAGCCTTCTCCCTGCTTCCCATTTGCTCACTTAATTATCTTGTGTTCCAGACTATATGTCTGGTTTCTGTTTGTTCAAAAGTACTGTAACTGAATACCTCCTGGCCAAGAGAGGTTCTATACAAGCACAGGAGTGTAGCCTTGGGGGAAAAGTTTGAGATACTTAGTTACTTGCTCTCATCTGTAAGATTCAGTTTCTTACCAAACTGTTTTGCTTATTATGCCTAGTGCCATGTGTCTGAAGTAAGTGCAATTATTTTATTACATTAGCACAGACTGAGAAATAGCATATCTAATGTAGTTGAAAATAATTTTGACATAGTTTCTGTCTTCCTAGGTCTTCATCCTCCAGGCCCTCCTTTAGCAAGGCCTATTCTTCCTCGAGAAAGAGGAGTTGTGGATAGAGTTATTGAATATTTGGTTGGCGATGGTCCTCAAAACAGGTAAAATGTTGTTAAAGGAAATAACTAAACACTTAAGAGTTGGGAAGCTGCTTAACCTTTTTATTTAAGCCAGCTGTATCAAGGTTAAAAGAACTGCAAATTAATTTGTCTGACATTTTCATAACGGAACTCCCCTTTCTTCACCTGAAAGCTTTGTCAAAAAGCTACCGTATCTCCTACAAAATGAGTTTTTTATGTGGGTGACATTAGCCATGTGATACAAAGAAAAATCTATGCTCTGGTGGCTGAATGAATTGTATTTAGAACAAACGAAATAACAATTACTTTTGCACTTTGGCTTTACTACCTTGCCTCCAGAACTGCCCAGACATACCAGAACTCCTGTGTTAACTATGGGCACTTTTTGTACTGACTGCATTCTAATGAAACGCAAACTTAATTTGATGTTTAATTTTCTGATGATAGTATTAAAAATACCTTGAACCATGGGGTTTAACTTATACCTAAAAATGTTTCACTGTTTTTAAACCAACTTTAGAAACTATAATGGACTAATTTAGTTTGCTTTAATTTCACTGGAAAGTAAAAAGTAAGTAAGTTATAGGTGAATGTCTAAGGTAAGATGCATCTGTCTTCAGAGTGTTATTACTTAAAGGTATGTAATTATATAAAATTCATAATTTCTAGGTATGCCCTTATATGTCAGCAATGTTTTTCTCACAATGGTATGGCTTTGAAGGAGGAGTTTGAATACATAGGTAAGAGCTAATCTATAGTAGAGTCTTTACGAATCTGCTTACATTTCATAACTAACATACATCATACTTAATATTGGTTGTAGTTAAGTACTAAACTGACACTGAAATGCTGCTTCATACAGGAACATTTTTATGGTAACTTCCTACCTTGTATCTAACGATGCACTTCCACACTTTAAGAAGTACTTTATTGCAAGCTTCAGGCCAAGTATTTTATGCGTAGAAAACTTTGGTAGAAATAATGTTCCTTCAGTACATCCCTGAAAAGTGCTACTGGCTGTGAATGTTTCTCTGAAGGGTTTATGTTGAGAAACTATCTGATATTAAAGAGCGTCTCTTTTACCAGAACTTAAACAAAATCTTGCTTTGGCAAGAAGGTATTGGGATGGTATTGGAAAAGGAGTGGGAACGAGCCCTAGGGGCCTATTTGTGAATTTATGGCTGACAGTAACTGGAGACAGACACAGCTGTTTATTGAACACAGGTGTTTTATTTTGCCTCCTTGCTACCACAAGTGTAAGCCTGAAACTTATGAAATAAGGGAGTCTTATAAAATTAAGCAAAACAAAATGACATACAAGATTTATCTGAGTAAATGAACAACATTGTAGGAATATGCTGAACATGTCCTATAGAACAGGAGAAATGTAGTTTGTGTGTCATCTGAGCCCGAGTGAATTCATGATTCAACTGTCTGGGAAACTGTCACCTCCTACCTTGTCTTGGGAGGTGATGTGCAGTAAGTCGTATCCAGTACTTGTCCAGAACAAAACTGCCCGTTCTTAAGCACCACTGGAACAGTGTTGTCCTCAAAAAGCAGAGCAAGGCATACCTTGTAGATTATATTGTACCTCCTCGTTCCAAGGGTGAGGCAAGTGGCATATTAAGGAGGAAGGAAAAAAAAAGCCAACTTAATTATTTTGTAGGAAAGAGTAGAATAATACTACGTGCCAGTATCTAGTACTGAATTGTATTAGTTACATGCCTTGTGGTCAAATCTTTCACATTGGTGGGCAGTACTTGTAAGTGCAGCAGAGCTGAAAGCAAACAGTTTAAGATGTGTACCCTGAAGTTAAAAATGGAATTGTAGACAAATTTACATATTGTCTAAATTTGATGCAGGTACTGTCAGTTACTGACAGTCACTTCATCCTGTTTTTAGGATTTTGGTCAGTCAGAATATAGCGTAGGAATAAAGGTGAGCTGTGAAATGTAGTAGTGAGTCTGTTTATTGGCTGTGCTTTTATGTAGCATTTAGGTGTGCCTACTGCTTTTTTCTGAACCCTGCAAGAAAAACTAGACCTCAGGCTCCACGACTTCCAGACTTCAGCTTTGATAAAAAGAAATCTACAGAATTGAAATCTGAAACTGAGCCTCCAGAACCAAGAGAACAAAAGCTGCAGGAAACTCAACAGACAAAAGGTGTGTGCTAATCTCATGAAATCTGCTCTCTTTTTACTGTCTAGTGAAATCTCCCTTTCATGTGGCTCTCTGTCTAGATTAGTTGTTTTTATAAGAATAAGAACAACTGAAGAAGCCAAATACTGCAACAGGCTTCTTAGCAAAGTGGTTGATGCCCCAATTTAGTATTCAAGAGGAACTTAGGCAATGCCCTTAACATGGTTTTACTTTTGTTCAGGCCTTAATTGGGCAGATAGTTGGACTAGAAATTGGTTGGATGGTTGGACTAAATGATGGTTGTTCATTCCTACCAACTGTAATAATCTGTTCTAACTTGGTAGTGGGTGCAGTTTATAATGTTTCCAGTTCTTTTTGTTCCTGCTTTTAGCTTGGCTTGTTGATATGATTGTCTTCTATACTGTACCCTAAAATTTCTTCACATTAGGCAATATGTCTCATTGAAATGATGATGTCACAAAATCTTTCACTCTAATGTAAACAAAAAATAGTTACCAAAATATTTAAGAAGGGAATATATCTCAAAGTGATTAACTTTCACTGTGTTTAGCAAGTCACTTGATTGAGGTGTGTTGGAATTTCTGCCTTTGTTCCTTTTGCTGTTTTCCTCAGGGCAGGAAAATCTAGTAAAACTGCCTTGTTTAATTGCAAGGAGTTCAAAGACAAATTGTCAATTTTAATTTAACGTAGTTCCTTTTGAGACCTTTTATAGTTGCAGATACAGTAGGCATCTGGTGTACAGCCAACAGGAAGATGCAGTGTTTTAAAAGACTCCAGATATTATAATTTCAACCCAGCAAATTGGCAGTTAGATGTGCTGTTGAGTACTTGATGAGATTTTCCTTTAAATGGGGGACTGTGGGGGCAAGCTATTGAGTAGTGTACAGTCCTGAGAATCAGGCTAGAAACCAACCAACAGTATGAAACTGTCAGTGTAACAGAATGTTTCAGCTGGTGGTGTAGTTTGAAAATTACCAGAATTTTCAGATTTACAGGTTTGTGCTTTCATGAAGAAAATGTTCTGTTGCTTTGAGAGGACCCCCTCCCTGCCAGTGACCTGTCCTGGGGGAGGTGACCTGTCCCAAATACCTGCCCTTAAGGGGTGTGTCTAGGTGAGCTGATAAAAGGCGACAGGGATCAAGGTCCTGCTTCTTTTGCGGAGGGCTTCCAGCCCAGCACAGGGGCTGCAGCCCCGTGCTAACCCCCACCCCCCTTCCAGCGGCCCCCCCCGCTATGATTCTATGATTCACTGGTGAAATGATAGTAAGTATTAGGTTTAAATTAAAAAGAGAAGATGTGAGATAAATACAAGGGGAAGAAAATATAATTAGGAGGATAATTAGTCAATAGAATAGAGAAGCACTTAGAGAGCTGATTGATCCACTTAGGATGCTTTTAAGAACAGACTGTGAAAACATCTATGAGAAAAGCTCTTAGCGTAAGTGAATCTATAGTAACAGACACCGGGACCACAGAACCTCTCAAGGACCCTTCTGCTGTGATTGTCCAATTTTACAGCTTGGGTACAAAGAATGCACATTTGTAATGTAATAGACATGCTGAAGATAGATAATTGTTATACCTGGGTATGGTCCACGTACTGCTGTTCTTAGAAAGATTAGATGTTATTAGAAAGAAACGTGAGACATATAAATCTCTCAGAGAGTGGAAGTAGGTTGCTACTGTCCATAAAGCCAGCTACATGTAACACTAGTCAGAAACTGAGCCTTGTGAAGGAAGGAACAGGCACATCCTCTGTAGATACTCTGCACATTCAGAGGGGACAGAGGGGCTAGTAAAGGGTTTGGAACAGGTGTCATGTGAGGAACACCTAAGGGAACAGGGGCTGTTTAGCTTGGAGAAGAGGAGATTGAGGGGAGACCTTCTCGCTTTCTGCTTGAAAGGAAGTTGTAGAGAGGTGGGGGTTGGTATGTTCTCCCTAGTTGCCAGTGATATGATGAGGTGAAATGGACTTAAGCTGCGCCAAGGGAGGGTCAGGTTGGATGTCGGGAGAAATTTTTTTTCCTGAAAGCATTGTCAGGCACTGGAACAGCCTGCCAAGGGTGGGAGTTGAGTCCTCATCCCTGAAGCTGTTGAAGAGCAGCATAGGTGTTGTGTTGGGGGACAGAGTTTAGTGGTGCTGATAGGGCTGGGAAAAGGCTGGACTCAACAATTTGAAGGTCTCTTCCAGAAAAAACTATGCTATGATTCTATCTGATAGTTGCTTGTGGAAGCTGTCAGTACAGAGTCAGCAAAGACTGCAATGCCAGATGCATGAACAGAGAGTGACAGGAGGTCTGGAAGGCAGAGATGAACCGTGGGGTCCGGAAACAAAATTAAGAAGAGTTTTTACCAGAAAGCAGGCTGTGAAAGAGACAGAGAGATAAGAAGAAGAGTAAAGGGATGATTTATTAAGGAAACTACTTTCTGTTACTCAATTCTACTGTATTAGGAAGATCAGGGGATTGTAAAGTATGATTCTATAAATAAAGTGCCTGACTTTTTTTGTACAAACAAAAACAATGATCAAGAGACCAAATATAGCCAAACACTTGAATCACAAGTCACAAGTAGCACAAAAGCAGTTAGATAATAAACTTAAAAATGGACTCCTGGTTGCAAATCTGGTGCAAAGCTCTCCACTTGGCTAAGAGGTAAAAACATATTGTAAGGAAAACAGAAGCTCTGTATTTAGCCCAGATTCATCCAGGTCATTAAGGGCATTACGAGTTTAATTATACAAAAACATAAATTGAAAATTAGACCTATACTTACATTTTTTAGTTGATCCTCATGTAATAGGTGCAAATGAACTTGGAAATACATCCTAGCTTCACAGAAGTTCTAAAAACATTCTTGAATCTGAGGGTGGGGGATCCCTGGAACAGGCTACCCAGAGAGGTGGTAGAGGCACCATCCCTGAAGCCTTTCAAGGTCAGGTTGGATGTGGCTCTGGACAATCTGGTCTTGTGAGTGATGTACCTGCTTGGTTCAGGGGAGCAAGTTGAGTCTTCCAAAGGAATAAGGACTCTTTTTCACTTGTGGTTCCTAAAGATGACTTTTGCTATTTGACAGTACATCCATCTTTCATAAAAATGAGTTAATCCCCTTGAGAGTGAAGCAAAACCATAATTTCCCACATTTTGCCATCATAATCCCAGAAAGAACATTTTCAAATTATCAGACAGCAGCAGCACAGTGAGAAGTGTTCTGTGTCAGAAGAAAATAGTACCATCACCTCAGTAAACTGTCTGTATTTCAGATTGTAGTAATAACAACAGCCTGGACACCTTGGCAAGATAGATTCAACAGAACAAATTTTTAAAAACCCAGTAAAAATTAATCACAACACTTAGGATTATGTCCAAAACAATAGAAGCACCACTGCATAGGTTTTTAGGATAATGTTCTCCACTGATTTTTTTAAAACTTCATCTTGCTGTTGCTCCATAGAAAAAGAATTAAATAGTATCACTTGGACTGGAAAAATATCTTCGGAATCATTAAGTCCAGTCATTGACCCAGCACTGCTAGATCACCACTAAATCCTGTTCCTATGTCTCTTAAATACCTCCAGGTAGGGGGACCTCAGGGAGGGAATTGACTTTCTCATTTTGAGTGAGGAAACTTATGGAGAATGCAAGAGAAGGAAACTGGATAGGTACAAGGCAAAGGAAAGTAGTACAAGAGGACAGTGATGGTAGCAGTGGTGAGAGGGAAAGGGAAGCTGCAGGATGTTGTCATTGATCTCTACAGCTACCTAAAAGGAAGCTGTGGCAAGGTTGGTGTTGGTCCTTTCTCCAAAATTACTGATGATAGGACTCAAGAAACTGTCTCAAGTTGAATTAAGGGAGGTTTACATTGGATTTTTGGAAGAAGTACTTTTCTGAGAGAGTGGTTGGGCACTGGAACAGGCTGCTCAGGGAGGTGCTGGAGTTCCCATCCCTGGAAGTGTTTAAAAAACAAGTAGATAGAGAACTTAAAGCCATGGTCTAGGAGTTACAGAGATGTTGAGATGAAATTTGGACTTGATGATCCTGAAGGTGCTTTCCAGCCATGATGATTCAATGATTATATGATTCTGTGAAAAAGGAGTTATAGAAATACATAGTCCAGAGATGCAGGGGACAGAATAAATGTCATGAGCTGCATACAGAGCAGCAAACAAACCAAGCGACACTGCTGTAAGAAAAATTTACTCAGCACTCCTCCAGGAAAAAGGTGTGTGTGTCCTGCACTCACATACCCCAGCTAGAGTGAAACAGAGTTATGTGGCATCACAAGGACAACATTCTCTTCTACAGACAGCGAGGAACACACAGATTTCAGCAGAACAAGGGCTTACAATGCAAACCTAGCAGCTCACACAGGTAAGCCACTCTTGACTTTATTTAGCATTTTCACAACACTCAGAATATTCAAATCATAGCACAGCACTGCTCACTGTGCAACAGCAGATGTCTGCTTGGAGATCACAGAGCACTGACTACCCTACACTGTAGCTCTGAACTGAAGATGCTATCTGGACCTCAGCTCAACATTTTAAGTGCAAGTGCACTCATCACCTTTTTGATGGATAATCCTTAAGTTTTGCATAATCAACATTAATCTACTTTAAATAACTCTGATGCTGAAAGAGCATCTCTCACCATAGCATTTCAATTAACAGTTTGCACTCCAGTAGCAGGAGTCACCCACTTATTCCTGTCGTGTTTTATTCCTTTTCTTATTGAACAAAGTTGTCTTCATAAACTTAATATGGCACGGTATGCCACTCCATTAATTTCATGTCCTTTATCTTTGTCATTACCTACCTACCAATTTTTCTGCCAAGACCTTTTTGTGATTGATCTGTTATAACTTTATTAGAGAGTGTTCACTTCGGGAAGGTTTGGGAGGGTTTATGTTTACTCCCAATGTAATAAAACTGCCAGCAGTGGCTTTATCCCAAGAAACTAACCCAAAATGTTGTGCACATTCAAAATAAATGATGAACTCCAAAATTACTCAGTTGTTTTCATATACTTTGTTTTAACTCTGGAGTGTTAAGATCTATATTGAACTTGGTCTCCTACACAGCGTTTAGTGTGAGGAGATACCAACAGAATTACATCAGGATCTGTGAGCTAATTAGGTGGATTTAAATGATTTGGATCATGACTAGAAGTGATTTCTTTTTGAATCACCAACCATGACTCTGCCCAACTTTAAATCTTCAAACTGGTTTCCACATGAAACTCTAAACACTGCCAATTCCTCTTCATTGTATTATTTAATGTTAGTACTGGCCCATGGGATTTTCCTGAGAGAAATGACTCTGTGATTAAGTTTTCTGAGATTGTTCCTGGGTGGGCACATGTTGGGCAGTACTCTGGTCTTGATGAAGACCACAAGGCATCCAACTATCCTAAGGTGAAATTAGAGCACTCAGTTCGCTCCCTGAAATGCCTGTACACCAATGCGCATGGGGAACAAGCAGGAGGAGTTAAAAATCTGTGTCCAGTCAGGTAATTATGATCTGATGGCAATTATAGAGACCTGGTGGGACAGCTCGCATGACTGGAATGTGTTCATGGACCACTATGTCCTTTTCAGGAGGGACAGGTCAGCAAGGTGAGGTGGTGGAGTTGCTATTTATGTGAGAGAACAGCTCAAATGTATTGAGTTCTGTCCAGGGGCAGATGAAGAGAGAGTTTGTGGGTGCAGATTAAGGTGCAGGTTGCCATGAGTGACACTGTTCTGAGTGTCTATTACAGGCCACGAGATCAGGATGAGTAGGTTGATGAGGTCTTCTACAGGCAGCTGACAGCAGCCTCACAGCTACAGAGCCTGGTTCTCATGAGGCATTCACTCCAGCAGGTTGTGCTGCCATTCAGCAGGACCTTGACAGGTTGGAGAGCTGGGTAGGGAGAAATTGAATGAACTGTAACAAGGGTAAGTCTTGCATCTGGGCAAAAACAACCCCAGCTACCAGTATAGGTTGGGGACTGACCTGTTGGAGAGCAGTGTCAGAGAAAGGGACCTTGGGGTCCTGGTGGACAGCAGGATGACCACGACCCAGCAATGTGCTCTTGTGGCCAAGAAGGCCAACAGCATCCTGATTGTTTGTGGATAAGACCTTAGCCCTTGGGTCAGTGCCAGGTCACTTGCTCCTACTCCTTGAACTGAAACATCATAGAATCATTAAGGTTGGAAAAGACCTGCAAGATTATCCAATAGTCCAACTGTCAACCCAATACCACTCTGTTGACTAAACCAGGACTGAGTACAAGCAATCAGCATGGATCTAGCATGTAACTAGATCCCCTCCTCTCTGGATTTTATATTGTGAAACGCTTGTGACAGCAGGAAGATCAAACAGGAGAGATATTTGTAGGGCTGGTGAGAAGCACATACTTAGCACTGACTGAAAGGCAATGCAGATAAAGATGCCGAATTTGGAATCCTCTGATAAAACCAGTGCTGAGCAGCAGGAAGCATTTAACAATAGCTGGGCTTAACTGCCCTATCATCATTTACATAGAGAGTTGTTCAAAAAAGAGGATAGAATTACAAAGAGGGAACCTGGCAAAGTCCTAAAGGCTGCTTTTCTTTTATCTTCCAAGCAGAAAGGCATCTGCAATGTGTATTTCCACTCTGTTTTATGTAACACCGTAATTCTGAATTCACATATAGTACTTTATTTGTATTTTTCATACAATCATTAATGCTTGAAAGATATAGAAAAGTGTTCAAAAGCTTGGCAACTTCCCAGAAATGTGTTCATGCTGTGCTGGCCTGGAAATCTGGCATGAAATCTGCAGCTTGGATGCTGACTTTGGATTTTGATTCTTTGTGAGTTAGAGAAGGTTTCTTATATTTTGGCCAGCAGCTGTTACAATAGTCTATAAATTGGTTTTGAGTGAGAGGCTCTCCCCTCACCTTTCCCCAGTTTTTCAATGTGCATCCTAAGGGGATTTTTTCAGAACCCCTTTTCACAGACTGTTTATTACCCATAATTAACAAATATCACCAGGACTCCACACAAATACCTCAAAGACTGTGACCACACATTTTAAAGGAGGGAGTGGGTTCTCAAATCAGAATTTACACAAAATACTTTCCATGGCTTTTATTCGGACTCAGAAAAATGATGTCCATGCCCACTTCTGAGTACAACAGCTCATTTCTGTCTTCTATCAAAACCTCCGAGCTATCTTAAGAGAATAAGCACAAAAGAGCCACATAAGGTGAAGGTCAATGTCAAGAAAAAAAAGGAGCTAGCCAAAAATTTATTTAGTTTAGAAGTTAGATGAAGGTATCTCATTTGTTAAAGAGCTGACGTTCAAGAACAGTTTTTCCACAGGAACACAAAAGAAGAAAACTTAATGACTTTAACATGGATTTCACCACACGAGTGAAAGATGAAGATGTCTGGCATTTCACAGCACAATAGTCTGGTCTGTACAACAGAAAAACTACCACTCTTTCTAAGTCAGAATTTACAAGAATATTTTCAAAAACTGTGGGATAAAAAACTCTTAATACATTACATAAACGGCCTATAACTAGGTATCTCTGTGCACACATAAAAAACAACCGAAGGCAACAATTTTTGCCGTGTTGGGCTAAGCAAAGTCACTCTCAGCAGAGGAATAATCCTTGTAGCATAATTGCCTGAAGAAAAGGATATCAGAGAAGTCATGTGCTGTTCTATATATAAGCATTTAGAAGAACAGGTTATTGATGATAAGGTAAATGGCCTGAACTCTGTCATGAAAGGGCTTTTTGAGAGAACAAGATTGTCAGATATTGCGTAGAAGTCTGCTCAAGGATTCTGAGTGATCTGCAGCAAAATAAGAAGAAATGGGACAGATTTGGGGCTAGAAGTGACTGTGAAAACTTTTGCTGGTAAAACACGCAAGGTTCTCATCTGTAGGGCAGATCACTGTGGCTTAGAATGCAGAATACAAGGCATGTGAAGGATCATGCTTGTGAGAGGAGTGGGAATATCCCCCTGCATTGACACTTGGAGACATTTTCACTCTTCTCACAAGCACGATACATTGGCCAAAGTTTCTGGCTAATGGAAACAAATGGAAACAAGTACATCTCTCTCATCCCACAAGACTTTCCTCATAATTGTACTCTGGCTCAGACCCTCTAGACTCATCAGGCCAGTGCTGGAGAATATTTTTCTGGAATAATGTCTAGTGATTCCTTTATTTCCATACAAAGTGCCAAATAAGGTTTCTGAAGTGGGAGAGAACACTTTCCTCTGAGGGACAGGGTTGCATCTCCCATCTGTTCTTGAAGAGGCAAATATTTATCAGACAAGGCAGACAAATATTCATCAGATCACCTATCATGACTACCCAGGTGAAGCAGACTCAGTTCAATAACTTAAAGTGTAACCCTCTGTTTTTCAATACTTCTTCTCTAGCACATCTCTTCTTCTAACAGAATTATTTGTGATGCTGAATGCTTGACAAAAATGGAAAAGAGGATGAAGCCACCACTGGCACATGTTCTGGTTGTGCCGCTGGGGTGTTTTACACAAGAGGGGAAATTGTACTCCGCTTTTCTTTGGTTCTTTCCCATTGAACGTTGAAAATGACAATTTTCACATTAATTTTGTCTTCAGATCACAATGATATCTCTTTGTCCAGCTCTTCATGCTACTATGACAATCCACACACATTCAACACATTTAACAACACAAGTGAGAAAGCATATGTCTTACTTGAGCTGCTTGTACAGACCAGCCAATATAAGCAAGAGAGAAAACTGTGGTTCACACAATGAACCTTGAGTACTGGGTCCAGTTTTGGATGCCACAATGTCAGAAGGACATTGAGGTGCTGGAGCAGGTCCAGAAATGGGCAATGAGGCTAGGGAGAGCTCTGGAAAACAGGCCCTGTGAAGAGTGGCTGAGGGAACTGAGTTTATTTAATCTCGAGAAGAGGAGGCTGAGATGAAAACTTACTGCTCTCTACAACTGCCTAAAAGAGGTTTGTAGCAAGGCTGATGCTGGTCTCTTCTCCAAAATTACTAATGATAGGACTCAAGGAAATGGCCTCAAGTGGCATCAGGGGAGGTTTAGTTTCAATCTTTGGAAGAAATTATTTCCTGAGAGACTGGTTGGGCACTGGAACAGGCTGCCCAGGGAAGTGGTGGAGTCACCATCCCTGGAGGTGTTTAAAAACCAAGTAGCTAGAGCACTTGAGGCCATGGTCTAGGAGTTAGGGAGATGCTGGAATGAAGGTTGGAGATGATCCTGGAGGTCCTTTCCAGCCATGATGATTCAATGATTCGTTGTAGAGGACAATGCCCTAAAGAATCCTGGTTAAAAGACTATACAGATAGATGCTCACAGATATGTAGCGGCCTTTCATTAATAATGTACAATATCAAATGTAATAACAAAGGGGAAAACTATTTGAAATTTTACTTAGAATTACATTTTTCTTTGTACTGACACCCTGGAGAAGCAGCCTGTGATGATATAAAAAGGACCTTATTGACCCCTTCTTGCTTTTGGCAATTGGGCTGGCAGCAGCTGTCTCTTTTTATTAATATTGTTTTTATCTAGAGCTGTAATGACTATCCTACACAGGTGAAATGAAAGACATTTATTTTATGCCCAACACCTCACTGGGACCAAAAAAAGCCCCAATAAAAAAAAAAAATCAATGTATTGCACTAATTTGTTGAATAACTTCTTATTGTCAAGGAGAAGCAGCCCTCAAGGCCCAGCCACCTCACCTGGCAAGCTCAGAAATTAATACAAAGCACTGTGCCTGAGAGATGGGATCTTACCATTGAGCATGCCACAGTCTGCAGCTCTGCACTAACACAACTCACAGAGAATGGAAGCAAGGACAGATGACCTGAGAGAAGTACAGAGAAGTAGTCAGAGAAGCAAGGAATTGGGTTAGTAAAGCAAAAGCATGGAGAGAATTTGATCTGACAAGAGGGGTTAAGGACAACAGGAAAAGTGTCTATAGGTATGTCAATGATAGGAGGAAGACTAGGGAAAATGTAGGCCTACTCCAGAAGGAAACAAGAGAGCTGGTCACCCAAGATGCAGAGAAGGATGAGGTATTCAATAACTACTTTCCCTCTGCTCACACATGTTTACTCAGGCTTTGTCCTTCATGGTTATTCCTCACTCTCTAAATATTTTGTTTTATCTTCACTTTAAGTCAAAAATTCAAATTGTATATTCTACCTCCATTTGAGTGGACACCAGTTGTGGCCTCCACTCAGTAGGGGGTGCTCACCACTCAGTAGGGAATGGCATCAGCGGACGTTCACACCCAGCTACTTCCACATCTGCACTGAGCTGGAAGAGAAGGAAAAGAGGGAAAATGGCGCTGGCCAGTCACGCGCCCTTCCCCAGCATGTGCCCGGTGCTTGGCAATCAGAACCATGTAGCCGTCCTCCCCTTTGTGAAAACAGAGTCTCACTTCGAACTGATTTAAGGCAAAAATGCAAGTTTGAAATCTCCTCCCAACCTACCACCAACAGTTAATAAAAGCTCAACTAGCACCACAGAAAGAGTAAAGGATATCTTGCAGGAGAAGGCAGGCAGGCTAGGGGACAGGATCAGAGTGTGTCCTCTCTCTTGCACAACTGGCCAGGGATTCCCGCAGCCACTGCCATCCCTGCTTCCAGATTGTCCCTCTGGTACTAGAGTGCCCTGTAGTACTTTACCTCACATTTCTGTTCTCAGAGGGGAGGGGTTTGGGAGATAGATCAGTTTTTCTGGATCCTAAAACCTAACCAATCACAATGCTGGAGTGAAAGGAAGACTTACTTAATAAGATATGGTTAAAACTTACCAAAAGAAATGAAGAAAAATAAAACCTTATGAACAATTTTTTATCAAGATGGTATTCCACATGACATTTCATTACCCTGGTGCTTGTAGTGAGCATCTCCATTCTTATTTCTGCACTGGGTGTTTCAGCAGGATTTGGGATGATCATAGAGGAGCGGAATAGAGGATTGTGCAGAGCTAGTTCTGTGGCAGGAACAAAACCAGCAACCACTGGTAAAACTGTTGGAGGACTTCTCAGGAAAAGCCATTAAAAGCATAGGGAAGGTGATGCCATTGAGGTGAAAAGAAAATCATTCCCAAGCGCAACAGATACATTATAGAGATGTCAGATGATGTGAGTAGAAACTAAGGTGGGAGACCAAAATAGTGAGGAAAATTTATAAACACAGTATTCTATGGAAAAACAGACATAATATTATGAATGGACAACAAAAGGTTTTAATTAAATCATAAGTGTTTGGCACCAGTTGTTTCTTAGACCACTAGAAAACACCACACAAAAAGCAAAAATTTGTTTTTCTGATGGATATCTGTGCTCACAAAGATGCTGCTACAAAAGAGTCTGGAAAATTTACACCAAGAGGTTTCTCCTTGTTCTTTAACAGCCTGTAAATTTCTTTTGTAGAAATTGTTTGCATGCATGAAAAAGCTTCTAAGTAGGTGCACGGGGAAACAAATCTCATATGAATAGAGGAGGAAGCAGGACAGCTTAAAAAAAAAATCCAGCTGCTTCTACCTAGTTGTTTAGGGAAGTGGTTGTGTCATCCTCCCTGGATGTGTTCAAAACCTGTACAGATGTGGTGTTAGGGAACAGGGTTTAGTGGTGGGTGTGCTGGTGGACTTAGCAGAGTAGGGTATATGTTGGACTTGATGATCTTAAAGGTCTTTTCCAACCTAAATGATTCTATGATTCATCCCTACTCATGCAAACCAACACACTCTGAAATTACACCAACCAGATACCATTTCCGTGCTGCATACAGGGTAAGTAACACAGGAAAGGTTAAATGAGCTGCCTCTATCTACAGACAAAATGCCAGAGACTGAATTTAAAGCTGGAACACTTTGGCTCCTTGCCCCCTTCTCAAAACCTGCAGGGTCTTGCCATCACTAAATGCATTTCCCTGCAAACTACACAAACTGAAAGCTCCAGACATTGCTGAATTAGCAGGTTCATCCCCTCAACCTCTCACTCGTGACCTGAATACTCTTAATTAAAATCCAAGAGTACCAAAGTGGCTGCTGCTCAGGGTGACTGGGCAGCCCCAGAGCACATCCTGGTGCTCTAAAGGAGAATCTTTGCTAAGGCAATCTGCTCATTAGGGAGCCTGGAAGCTCTGTGCGTGCTGCCAGATCACTGCCTTCCACAACGCATCTCAACACTGTACCAGAATTTTCAGATTTATAGATTCGTGCTTTCACGAAGAAAAAAAGTGACATTGTTTTAAGAGGACCCCCCCCAGTGACCTGTCCTGGGGGAGGTTACACTATAGAATTGTCCTAGGTACCTGCTCTTGAGGGATGGGCAGGGTGAGAAGATAAAAGGGAGGGGTGATCTCAGCCCTGCCTCTTTCTGCTGAGGGCTCCTAGGCTAGCCTGTGCTCACCCCCCAACACACACTTCCAGGATGGTTGGAGGGGTTAGAAAGACGGGCCTGCTGTGGCGCAGCTCAGGCCTGCTGTGGCGCAGCTCAGGCCTGCTGTGGCTCAGCTCCGGCCTGCTGTGGCTCAGCTCAGGCCTGCTGTGGCTCAGCTCAGGCCTGCTGTGGCTCAGCTCCGGCCTGGACCACGGCCCCGGCCCAGACCCTGGACCCGCTCCGCCGTGGGGAGGGATGCAGTGACTCTGCGTGGCCCCGACCCCAGCTCAGCAGCGGCGGTGCCATATTCAACCCAGCCCAGTCCAGTGGAACCGTGGACCGGAGAAGCAAAACCTTAGTACCGATCTACCACCCCCACAATGGAGCTGAAGGGATTCTATCCTTTGCCCCTGAGACAGGAGGAGAGAGGAGAGAGGAGGGTAGTGGAGCTGATACATGCTTACAAGCAGCACGGAGATGTCTGTCCATGTCAAACACTCCTGTAAACACTCTTAATGGTGTTTCAGCTGGTTACAGACTGGTGTTTTTCAGGTATATACAAACAGGATCTTCCTAATCCCAGCTCTCTGTGTGTTTACGCAGGAGGGGGGTAAATCTTGAATGTATGTGTCAAAATATGATATTTTCTTCACCGTTGTGAAAGTAATTTCTCAAAAGAAAATCAATACAAAGTTGTTACAAACCCATTAAGATTATTACAGATAATAGAATGATTTTAAAATCGGAATAAGGATCCATAGAGAGCTATAGAAGTGAACAGCAAAGAAAGCAATAAATATTAAATTCTCATTTTTACGTGGGAGGAAGACTTGTGAGCTTTGTGGTGACTAACACTGAAGGATTAAGTGACAGATAAAGTCTTATATTAGCACATCAGTAAGCAGAGGCAGTGCCTCGGAATGGTCGCCAGGATGCTCAAAGGTTCTGAGATAGCAAGACAGATTGATACGCACCACAATATAACCTCCTGCTCAAAAAACCCTACACTGCTGAGCATGAGAAACTGCGAGGGAAAGAACTTTGCTTTTACACACTTTCACACATACCTTTTGGAGAGAAGAAGATGGAGTTAAATACCAGGCTAGGTGGATCTCTGCTCTAATCTAATCTTCTTAAAACACAGCACAAACTTGGTACAGTCTGACAGTACCAGCCTTGTATGGGCTATAGTTAATGATTCAATAACCTGGAGTCTTACTGGCCACATCTGGTTTTAATCCTTGTACTATTTGCACTACATCCAGCATGTCTGTGTATGTTCCAGCTTCTGGTCAAATCAAAAAGCTTTATAAAAGGCACCATAAATTGTGAGGGGATGGCAGTCACAGCAGCAGTGAGACCAGTCACATGGGAAGACTGGCACAATACACCAGGCTTCAACTCTCTATTTGCTAAACTCAGAAGTAAGAAGCGAGTCATTGCATTACATTTCTGTGTGCCGCCACCCCCCCCTCCAAGGGAGCCTTGTGTGCACACAGCCTTGCCATTTCAGACGAGCTTAAAGCTCAGCCTCCCTCAGCCTTTATGCAATGTCTTGGTTTCTATCAGCCATACCATTACACCAGTATATGTGCTTTTCCATCTGCAGGTGTCCTTCTGTACTGGGTCACGGTCTGCTTTGATACAGCACGTTGAAGACAATGTTCATATCATAATATGTGTCAGCTCTGGAGGGAACTACCTTAAGACAGAAATGAGATACCTTTAAAAATACATGCTGTTAAGTGTGTGAAATAACAGTCCAAAGGAGGAGTTCATTTTAAGAGTCATTTTGTAACATACTACCCTGTGTGCTTTGTGGTTTCAGCATAGAGTTTACTTCTATGACCAGCCCTGTTTTGCCCTCAGAAGTTTTCTTGCCAATATGAACAGGAATCCATCCCATGACAGTTATTCTGTCTCTGTGCTTCACAGGGTTGTTCTGGGTGCATATGTACAGTCCCCTGCAGATAAATATTTTGCCTCATAGGTTCACACAGACATCAAGAGTTTTCTCAAAACAAATCATATGAGTAGCCTCTACCACAAGCATCTGCATGACCAAAGATGCAGAAATGCCAGTGTTTGTCAGTGTGTTTGCTGTAAGTGTTTTAACACACTTTTACTTGTAACAAACAGATGCTCTGGCATTTTTATCGTTATGACCACCCTGACAATTTTAACATCACCAGCAAGAGCCACTTTGACACTGCAGTCGTGCAGTGCCCCCCCTCCTCCTGACACTGTTAGGGCTGGGCTGGCCACTAGATGAGGGGCAGATATCCCCTATTAACCCCTCTCTTTTCCCAAAGGGAAAGAGAAAAGGAGTAAGGGAGAGAGACTTATGGATCAGAAAAGGAAACCAAATCAGCTGTAACAAAGACAATATCAATAAAATGAAACATATACAAATATGTACAAACCAGTCCCAAACCCACACACTCTGCAGGCAATTACATCACCATCACCACTGGGGCTGTGGGCAGGCGCTGGGGAAGTCCCAGACTGGATTCAGCAGCAGATGGATTCCACAAATGGATCTAGGAACATATGGAGTGAGAACAAAGGCAAGATTTAGCACAAGATTTAGCAGTGACCTTGGTCTCCATAGGAGCCAGTCTAACCAGGAACCTTTCAGCATCCCAACCCCTGTAGTAACTGGAACCATCTAGCACTGTCACCTGTAGAAGCAGCCATTGGTTGCACAAAAACAGCAATAACTGCAGATAGAGCAGTTACTTAGAGCAAATTCTTTTCAGCTCAGTCTCTTCTAACTCAAACCAGGAAGCTCTACCCCCTACCTCTAACAGACGTTATGGTCTTAGCTTTAGTCCTCATGCACACAAAATAGATTCAGGATATAGAGACGCATGTGGTTTGCATTAACACCCATGATGCATTCAGCATCTCGCTGCCAAGACAGACTGGCCTCTCTCACACATCTTCAACCTATCCTTGGTTAGAACCTCAACATGAGCAACCAAATCTGCTCCAATTCCTGAAGGACAAATAGTTTGCTGACGTCTTCAAAATATTAAATGTGTCTGGGATCATTCATCACCCAAAAGAAGGGCTGCACTAAGGGTAGGCCCTGATACTGAGGCTCTGGTACTGCAAGGAGGGCACCTGTGAACGCTGGAAACCTTGAAGGAAGGGCTGTATCAACAGGCAAATGATCTTGGGAAAGAGATCTGACAGGGTATTTTTTGTCCAAGAAAACAAATATTGTTTTGGTTTATTTCATTAATCTTGGCCCAAATTTTGCTTCCTAAGAGCTAGAAAAATTCAGAATAGCAAGTACTTTATCTGCAAGACAGAATAATAAGAAAATTGCCACTCAAGCTCAGAAAATGGACTTTTTCCATTTTCTGCCATTCACTTACCCAGACGAGATCATGCAATATCTGAAATTACATAGACATTATCTTGGTAAACAAACTTATTTAATCATAGGAACTGTCAATACAGCTTTAGCCTCTGAAGAAATACTTTCTTTTTAAAAGGAGTCACCTTTTGGAAGGATGATTCTTGCAGTGACCTATAAAAACATCCCAAAGAGCCCTTTCTTATTACAGTATCTAATGTACTCTAAAATGATCTCACCACTTCCTATAGTAAGTCATTTGTCCATCAAAGTGCTATGGCAGCAAAAAAAATAAAATATGCAAGTTATCACCTACTTTTAGCAAATCAAAACACGACAAACTATTCCTCTAGGATAGCATAACAACAGGTAACTCCTTTGAATGGTTCTAGCATCTAGATACGTGGTTTTGCCCTCATGCAATATATAGTATTTCAGAATTTTAATTTTAAATTTCTGAAAGTAGAAAGTAAAGCCAACACAGAAAAGGTGACTCAAAACAGGAAATGCAGGTGATGTTTAAACCAGCAATATATGCCTGTGATTATCCCAAATAAAGATGAGAATGGTCTACCCGGCCAATACAGTTTTGCTTCTCATTAGCTGCTTGTCCAGTTTAATTCTGCCTGTGCAAGCTATTTGTCTTGCAGCTATCAGTAACCTTCAGAAATTACAGTTGTAATCTACTTGCAGATATTCATCCTCGGTTTTCTTTTGCTCAGTTTTGGTCTAGTATTCCTATTTTAGCTTCTCCCTCTACTCTTATTTTGTTCTTGTAAAGTGTGAATATTAATATTAATATTCATATCTGTTAATATTAATATAGCTACAGCTACATAAACAATATTATTTCACACTGATTTGAGCAAGGAAAAGACATTCAAACCAATGAGAACTTCATGCATGCAATAATAAGTAGTACAAGTTGCCTCAGTCCTAGAGCTGATTGACTTATTCATCATGAACAAAACACCTGATGAAGCCCAATTTTTGCTCTCAAATACAATATGCCCTTAGTAAATTCAAGGATGACATAAAGCTAGGGGAAAGTGTCAATCTGCTGGAGGGGAAGAACATACTGCAGAAAGATCTGGACAGGCTGAGTCAATGGGCAAAGCAAACAGGATGAGGTTTAACAGCACTACGGGCAGGGTCCTACCCTTTGGCCACAATAAATCCCTGCAGCTATGGATTGCACAGGTTAAGTTCTAGTTTGCAATGATGGCCTAGCATGTTCTTTTTCTACACAGCTTGTTACAGAAAGATTCAGCGCAATGCTGAAGAAAGAAAGACACTGAGCAGCTATTCACCTGTCATCATACTAGCTATTCAGAATTCCATCCTCTCCCTCATCCTTAAACACCGATCTTCCTCAGCAAATACAGCTACCAACTGACATAAAAAATGCAGCTACATCCTGAACATTTTCAAAGTGTATCTAAACAGAAGCTTAGGTCATGTTTCATCTTCCCACCTTACCCAAACTTGTTCAAAACATTCAACCAGTGAGTCCTAGGAACTTGCACAGTATTTGAGGAAACAAGGAATTCCCTGGAAGTTATTTGTTTGTCGTGGAAGTGCCTGTTGTCTGTCCAGACAACCTGTTTCCTCATTGTCTTTCTCCTTCACTCTAAAATCTGTCCCTCTGTGTTTAACTCTGTCTATCACTTTTTCTCTGCCCTTTTCTCCTCACTATGAATTCTCTTTTTCGGTTCTCTGCCTGACTGCTTGTATTTTGATCCTCCTGTAAAATTAGGTCAGCCCTACTGTCCATGCCCACCAGTGCTTGGTGTACATTTTGCAACTATGGTGCAAGCATCACTATAACCGGTTCTGTATCCTATAGATGAGCTGCTACCAAGCCAGAGACAACTGACTTCTTGTTGACTGCTGACTCATAAGGTACCACAAACTCCATCATCCACTGCCCCTTTAGGCTCAGAGCCATCATGTCTGAGTCTGAGAAATATTGACCTGTGGCAAATACCAGATCCTTCAGAGAAACAAAACACCTGTATGGGCAAACACACCAGAGTTTACTGTAATCAGATGGGTAAAGCCTACAGCTAAAGTCAGATTAAGTGACTTTTTTTAAAACAAGGTCCAAAGTCCACTCTGCTTTGACATACACTTCAGCAATCTGAGGTTTGGAAAGAGCTCTGACCTTGTGGAGGAAACTAAGAGAAAACTTGACATTGCTGCTATTCACATAACCAGGAGGACGAGGGTTTTGTTCGTTTTGTTCAGTGATTACTTATAACAGCGAACCCCACCTGGATTTTAATTTTGAGCTACACATTTATCTTCCCTGTAGCAGTAATTACTGTGTGTGCTTTGTGCTTCTACCAGGCTATTTCCACCACATTGATTATTTACTCTCTAAACTAAGGGGAAAAAAAAAAATCACAGAATCACTGAATCTTTGGCTGAAAAAGACCTTTAGCATCATCCCTGGGCAGCCTGTTTCAGCTTTTGATAACTCTTTTGGTGAAGAAACTTCCTAATATCCAGCCTAAACCTCCTCTGGTGCAGCTTGCAGCCATTTCCTCTGGTCCAAACTCTTTCCACCAGGGAGAAGATGCTGAGTCCCTCCTTGTTCCAACCTCCTTTCAGGTGGGTGTAGACAGCAAAAAGGTCTCCCCTCAGACTCCTTTTCTCCAGGCTAAACACAGTTTACAGTTTAGTAGGTTTGGAAGGGACCTTCAAAGGCCATCATGTTCAACCCTCCTTCTCAAGTGGAATAGAAATTACTGAAAAGCAGAAACGCCTAAAAAGCCTAAACCAACTACACAAAACTGCACCCAGCTGGGTCTGAAACATGTCTAGAGAAGGGGACTCCACATCTTCCCTGGGCAACCCCTTCCAATATTTCATAACCCTGACTGTAAAGAAGTTTTGCCTCAGATTGAAACTTCCTGTGTTCAGGCTTGCATCCATTATCCCTTGACATGTCTGACACCACTGAAAAGAGAGGATTCCTTTCTGCTTGGCACTCAGCCCTCACGGATTTATAGACAATGATTAAATCATCTCACAGCCTTCTTTTGTCCAAACTAAAAAGTCCCAATGTTCTCAATCTTTCTTCATAAGGCAGTTGTTCCAGACCCCCAATCATTCTCATAGCTCTGCATTGAACTCGCTCAATTAATTCTTTATCCCTCCTGAACTGGGGAGAACAGAACTGGACACAGTATTCCAGGTGCAGCCTCACTAAAAGCAGAATTAAGGGGTAGAATAACATCCCTTTATCTACTAGACACTTCTCTTGATCCGTCTCAACACCCTATTGGCCTTCTTGACCACTAGGGCTCATTACTGATCCATTTTTAGTTTGTTATCCACAACAATTCCCAGATCCATCTCATGGTGGTGGTTGAGTCCCCATCCCTGGATGAGTTTAAAAGATGCTTAGATGTAGTGTTTGGGGATATGGTTTAGGGGTGAACTTGTGGAGTAAGATTGATGATTGGACTCGTTGATCCCAAGGTCTGAATGATTCTATGATTCTACCTAACCCTCCCCTCACACAACTTGAGGCTATTTCCTCTTGTCCTATCACTGGTGACTTGGGAAAAGAGACAGACACCCTCCTCTCTATACCCTCCTTTCAGGTAGCTGTGAAGAGCAATAAGGTCTACCCTCAGCCTCCTTTTCTCGAGGCTAAACAACCCCAGTTCTCTCAGCCTGTCCTCCAGGCCCTTCAGCAGCTTCACTGCCCTTCTCTGGACCCACTCCAGCCCCTCAATGCCTTTCCTGTACTGAGGTGCCCAAAACTGAGCACAATACATACCATCGCTCTCAGCTTCATTGTCTGAAATAACAGAAGTCTTTCCTTACTTTTTCTAGGAAAAAACTAATTTCTGTACAGGACACCAATTTTCAGCTCTGCAAGTACCACAGATCAGGTAAAGGAAGAACTAGCAGTTTAGTCGTAGCAGAACCCTTGTATCACCAGCGACACTCTGCATCACTAATTCTAGTCTCAGTTTTCAGCAATATACAGACTTTAGGCCAAAATTATTCTTTTTCCTCTCAAGGAGGCATGTATCCTCAGTAAAGTTAAAATGAACAAAAGACTGTCTTCTGTTAGAAGTTCTGTATGGCATGCTTGAAGGGACCAGATGATGTCCCTTCCAGCATGGTAGTCTATGATTCTATGGGATTTGGGGTCATTTTGCCTCAGCCCCTCCCCTACATTTCCAGAAAGACACTCCAAGGATTCCTGTTTCCGAGAGAGGTTTCATTTTCTCCCCTTATTTGTGCTTATTCCTCTGAGATAAACAAACGAATGAGTCACAAAAGCGAATTTGTTAAATAAAGTGAATAGAGAAGTGGAAAGGAAAAACCATCCATAAATAAGAAATGACCGATCAACAACATGATAATTGAAACTTTGGCAGCCCTCCTGAAATGTATTTGTAGCCAGAAGGAAAGATGGAACAACAATTGAAAAAATTAGTCCCTATTGCTGGAGGAAAAGAGTAAAATTATATTACAGGGTGTGATAGCATTGAAAATCAAATCACGCTGACAAAACAACCACTGTCTGATCATACAGTTATTGACAAACTGACAGTCTTGCTAAAACTTTCCAAATTCTATGTTCAGGTTTCTGGTTCCTGCTTTGAGGAGCTAACACTGGGTCTGTCAGTATTTTCATATCAAGAATCTATCTAAAGAAAGCATTCAAAGTTTTGAAATCGAGTAACAAAATTACCTCCCAAGTGTAATTAGCTTGTTTGCACTTGGAGTATTAGGACGAAAACCAAAATTAATCTTAAGTGCTATTGATGATCTGGTGGGTTTTCCTGCAGCTGACCTGTCAGTAGGTTTTCCTTCCTGCATTCTCACTCTTGTCAGCAACTAGTCCATGGGCACTCAAGCAAGCTAAGGACTACTTTCAAGCGACTCTGCCAAGGTGATCTGAATAGTACAGACTACACATGAATCCTGATCATGAATTATAAGATCATTATAGCAGAGGTATATTTGATCATGTACATGTCCTTTACCACTCTCCAAGTTCTAGCTGACCCTTGTTCTCCTTCTACCACTGATTTTTTTTTTAATCTGTGTAAAGGATGGATAATGGCAAATAAAATCACAAGTATGAGGTCCTACATGAAAACTGACTGAATATCTCAGACTTTTCACTGAACTGCTGAAGTAGCTTAGTTGTTTTACTGTACCTCACTTGAAGTCAAAGGAAGGAACAAAGATTATCAACTACATTCCTCAAGTGAAAAATAACAAGGAGCAGCTTGGCCAAGACTGCAGGGTTTATTTTGCAAGTGACTCCACAACTCAGCAGTTTAAGAGACCAAACTCTTTTGCATACCTGAAAGTAAAAACTTGGAGTTCAACCAAAAGGATCCATAACTCAATTCACTAGACAAGTGGAAGAGGAGGAGACTATGTGAATGAATTCTGGGAACTTACTAAAAAGTCACCACTTTTTACTTAGAAACTAATGACTGTGTAAAGGACACAAGGGATAGGATCTGCATATTGCCTATGCAGGCACGTGCTTTAAGAAGTTATTCCTGTGCACTCAGAGAGTTGTAAAGAATGAATAGCTGCCCGAAAAAACTACAACAGAAGAGCTGGAGGGTTTTTATCTTGCTGGAATCAGACCTTTTCTAGTTTGGCGTGGATGAGATGCTGCTGCTTAGACAATCCCACAAACACTGAAACTAAATATCTGAGTTATATCTGTGAGAGGCATCTAAATACACCAACTCCAGAAATGGACTGTGGTTGCTGACGCAGAATCATACAATCATTCAGGTTGGAAAAGACCCTTAAGATCATCAAATCCAACCATTAACCCTCCTCTACCAAGGTCACCGCTAGACCAGATCTCTAACTACCACATCTAAACAACCTTTAAACCCCTCCAAGGATGGTGACTCAAGCCCCACCCTGGGCAGCCTGTTCTAACCCCTGACTGCTCTTTCAGTAAAAAAATATTTGCTCATGTCCAGCCTAACTATGCTCTGGTGCAATTTGAGGCCCTTCCCTCTTTTTCTAACACTGATGACCTATGAGAAGCACCCACCTCTCTACATCCTTCTTTCAGGTAATGGTAAAGAGCAATAAGGTCTCCCCTCAGTCCACTCTTCCTCAGAATAAACAGCCCCAGGACATGCTGCGCTTCACAAAAATACAGATTTGATATTGTGTTTTTGGTAAACACATACTAGTTTACAATAAGCAAAGAAATCAGAGACAAGATCTTTAGAAGTTTGCATCATAAGCCATTATTTTCACTGCTCTTCCAACCATCCAACGGGCAGCATCAAAGCCTTTCTAAAAGATGCTAACTGCTCAGTGAAATTGTAGAATCATCAAGGTTTGAAAAGAATTCCAAGATCATCAAGTCCAACCATCTGCCCTAGAACCCCAAACCACTAAATTGTCTCCTGAAACACCACTTTTTTAACTCCTCTAGGGACAGTCCCTTTGCCACTGACTGAGAGATGCTAAGCATAAAGACCCATAATGCATAGAAAAAAAAGTCGAGAGGCTTGTTTTTAAAGTGGCAGGGAGTCATTTGTAGGCAGACAGGCATGAGTCAAACACAGAATGACAAGATTAAACGCATAATTACCACCTTCTCATTCATATAACTAAATGGCACTGAGACATGGTATCATCTCCTCAGACCTTTCACTGTCTGCAACTCAAGGAACTGCAACCAACAACAAATCAAACACTTTCCTGGGTTTGTTGGGACAAAACCAAAGGTCTGCAGGCCAACAGCAGTTCAGAGTCAGCCAGGGCAGATGACCCAAGTTGGCTTCCAGCTATATGCCAAACCGTAAACACCCTGCTCAGTATAAAGGAGGAAGTTTGCTGAAGAGAAGGCAGCTTCTTGCTGTGAGTTCTCCTGATCCTGTTCCATTTTTTGGGGTCGGTTTTTTGTTGTGACCACTGTGCTTTAACTAGTATGTATAACAAATACTGATATTAGTTTGACTGTTTCATTTAATCCATTTTTATTTCTATCCATTTTTACTTCTATCCATGTGCTTCTTTTCATGATGCCTTTTCTTGGCTGGAGAGGGGATATCAGGTGATAAAGCAAAGGTTATAGTCAGGCTAAACTTAACCATAAGTTAGGATACTCTAGACAGAAAAAGAACAACATACAGCCATGTCCAGAGCAGATTTTTGCAGAAAAGGCAGTCAAGGAAAACCAGAAAGCTTTGACTGTGAGAGAGCTGTAAGCTTTCTTCTCTGGCAGACAGCTACCAGATGCCCTATATGAGATCATGAGTGAGTGTGTTTATCAGGAAGCAATCCTGACCTGAAGAGTGGCCAAAGATAAGTTAGCCTTTACTGTCTCTCATACAAACTTTACATAGGATGATGTTTCATCCCTTGGTCTCATTGCTACGTGCTTTGCAAACATACAGCCCATGTCCCTTATGTGTACGGTTGTGCTAAAAAAAATACCATACAATTGTTCAGGTTGGAAAAGATCTTTAAGATCATCCAGTCCAACTATGAAACAAACTGTCCCAAAGCCACTGCTGAAACCTGTCCCTAAGCTTCAGATCTCCACAACTTTAAAATAGGTCCAGGGATGGCAAAAATAGGTCCAGGGATGGCAATTGGACCCCTTCCGTGGGAAGACCATCCCCATGTATCTTATGTGTCACTCAGAATTCTCACGTGTGCCTAATCCATGGTTTTGGGGTGGAAGTACTTAATGCCTGTCTCACGGCAAATATTTATTACCAAGTTAAAGCATTTTGTCTCAGAAGATAAATAACTTTGAAAGATTAAGAGCTGGATGTAGTAGATGTAGTCCTTATTGAGTTATCATATTAAAAGGGTTATATTCCATAATACAGAGCATTTAAAGGCAATCACTTTCATATTATTTTTTTACTCACAGTGGAAATAAAACTAAAGGACCATTGTTGACCTGAAGTTTGATCATTCCTGCTCATAAAACCAGGAATTAAAACAAAGTTAAAGTACTGCTCATAGCCTATATTTCATCCTTTCACTTTCCACAAGTTTGATGAACGGGGTTTTCAGTTAATTTTTTCTCTTTCGCTGATCACTATGAAAAAGGAGAAGGGAGAACATGTCACATTTGATAATGGCGGGTTCAGCTATCATCTTCTAACTCAGAGCTCAGCAATCCAAGCCCTTGGATTGTCTATCCTGCAAATAGACCTTTACACAGAGAAACCTCAGAGACTGCAGGGAGTTCAGCAGAGACTTAGGGTACAATGTATTATGATAACAGGTATGAGACAGGCAATGGAAGCGTGGCCTAACAATCAAAGGGATGGGGTGCCAGGAAGAGCAGAAGAATCCTTTCCTCACCACTTCTTTGTAGCACTCTTAAATGTGTTGTGTACTGGCATAAAAGAGAAAATAATGTAGCTAAAAGGAAGATGGTGGTTGTCCTCTAGCATCACTGTCAAAAAGGGACATTGTAGAGTCCTGGTCTCTTCTCATGGGGAATTAGCAACAGAATAAGAGAACAAGAGGGAAGGGTCTCAAGCTGCACCAAGGGGTGGTTAGGCTGAGGAATAGGAAAATTTGTTTTAATGAAAGAGTAGTCAAGGCTTGGAACAAGCTGCCCAGGGAGGGGGTTGAGTCACCATCCCTGGAGGTGTTCAAAGGTTGTTTAGATGTGGTGTTTAGAGATCTGGTCTAGTGGTGACCTTGGTAGAGGAGGGTTAATGGTTGGACTTGATGATCTCAAGGGTCTTTTCCAACATGAATGACTTTATGGTTCTATGAAAAGATGTATTTCCATGTAACACAAAATAATTTTTCAAAAAGATGTTACTCTACAGGGTGTAAAACTGAGATGTCCAAGTCCATTTTTTATATGAAATCCTAGGATCTGTATTAGCTTGTGAGTCCATATCCACCAATGGCAAGTTAGACCTTAAGATAACAAGATAAACTGTATTGGCTTTGCTTGTAGGCAATCCAAATCTCTGCTTTAAAAATAGTGGTACTGAAGTAGCGTTGACCCTAAGATTCAGTCATAGAACCATAGAATCATAGAATCATAATGGATTGGAAGGGACCTCAAAAGATCATCTAGTCCAATCCGCCTGCAACAGCAGGA
>JAOXOE010000602.1:18686723-18702338 GCA_028565055.1 Phoeniculus purpureus
ATCACAGGCAGTAGCCCCCAGAGCGGGGAGCCCTTGGACCGGTGTGGGGAGCAGCCACCTCCCGGACAGCCGCCGCCCTTTCTGCGAGCCAGGTAGTGACAAGCTGCCTTGTCCACTAGTACCTGTGCCATCCCGCTGTGCCGACGGGCACGGGGTGAGGTTTCAATCAGGTTGCCCGAGGGCACGACCCTACTCCTGCATACTGCCCGAACAGAGAGCCCCTTTCCCTTCTCCTGTGGCCTCAGCGCCGAGGCCGCAAATTGTCCGGAGGAGCGGCCGAAGAGATTGAGGGGCAGCGAGGGGAACGGAAAGTGGCCCTCCGGCTCCCACACTCTAGGGAGAAAAACAACGTCGCCCTTCAAAGACTTCACAGCAGCCCATGCTCTAGAAAGGCTGCCAGCCCCGTGGAGAACTCAGGGTCTGGCACTGCAGTCGCCAAGTGCCACTGCACCTTCCCCGCACGGCAAAAGCGTGTAGCGGCGGCCACAGGAAACAGCCCGGGACCTTGCTGCGGGGTGTGCCGTTTCTGGTCTGGCTGGTGCCTTCATAGGGATAGAGACAGAGATTATTTTGTCACCGTTTTACTTCAATAAAGACATCCCGAGACATTATTTACAAGCGCACATAATTTACCTATGCTATTTGGCAAAGCAACTTCGGAAAAGAAAGTGAATGAATAAATACTTCATAACTGCTGGTAGAACAGACTGGCTCCTGTAATGAAGAAAAGATTTATGTCACGTTATTCCAGCCCAAATAGCAGCAGCCTCTGTTTGTCTCAGCCCAGTGCTTCTATTTAAATGTTACTTTCATATATTATGTGGCATTAATTTAACTATAGCTCATTAAGGCAGAATGAAATGGTTAAATTAACTTATCAACCCATAATGATGATGAATGAGGTATTAATTCAGATACAAGCTGGGCAATTTGCAAGTTTACGCATTCTGATGGTTCTCAAATAACATTTTGAATAGCGGGTCAGCGCCTCAATCAATTACATAAGCATGTAAAGTCGGTCTCTCGGAAAAAAAATCCTTTTTCATGCATATGCATTAAAACATGTTCGCAATTATCCTCGGAAATTGCCTTCATTGGATTAAGCAGCAGTCTTGGACGCGGGTTCTGGTCTTCCCTGTGCCTTTATTAAATCCGTGAGCAGCGCTGGCTGTAGCAGCCGAGGCAGGGTGTTTGTTTAAACAGTGTTTACCGAAGAAAGGCGAAGCCGCTGCATGCCGGTGCGGGTGTATGTGTGTGTGTGTGTGTCTGCGTGAGTATATTTGTGTGTGTTTTCATAACAATAGGCAAACTAGGCTCCCGTGAATTCTCCAGCAAATTCTAGCTCTCTCCAACTGAGCCAGCAAGTCTCTTAGCGGGAGTACTCGATGTTTTGCGAGGACGCAATTAATTACCGTCCTCAAAGGGCGACTTCTGATAAGTGTCCTTTACTTGGGCTGCGTTTAGGGCTCTTGACTCATTATCTATGAGTGGTCTTTGTAAGAGGAATATTAGATGTGCGGGTCTGACACTCGGCTTTTACATTCTGCGTTGTACAATAGACGCAGTGGCAGGGGGAAGTACTAATTATCTTAAGGCTACCTAATAACGCGGTTTCCAACACTGCCCCTAACGGGTTGAAGTTAGTAATCAGCAACAAAATGATCATCAGAGGAGGCCTAGAAATCAGGGGAGCACATGAATTTCGACAGGTCGAAACAGCACCATGAGCGAGGAGCGCGCAGATCAGTGAGTGGGAGGGTGATTACTCCCGATTCGGCGTTACAGAGGAGGCTGGAACAGCATCTTCCGCCCGTCGGAGTCCTTAGGCCGGGAGCAGCTGCTTTCTCCGGGCACATAGGGACTTTTTAGTCTTGTCGGAATCGTTTCAAAACGACGGCGTTACAGCCCTCTCTGCCGTCTGCCTCTGCCATCAAGGCCCAGGTGGAATGCCACAGCGAATGTTGGGTTTACCCTTAAAAATCCCACGACCGAGGCTGGCCCAGTGCCCTGGCGATAGGCTGGGGTCCTTCTGGGGGAGTGGGTGCCAGCCTGAAAGGGGGTCGCGTTAAAGGGGACACGAGACGGACGCGGGCTTCTGCTTCTCTGCCTTGACCATTGAACTCAAATGCGATTAGTAAGGGGTCCTCTCACTTCTGCTCCATCATCTGGTGAAGCCATTTCGTACTAATTAATCCCCATCAAATGATAAAATCAGAAACGACCCTCCTTTTCCGGGACAAGAAAGTATATATATTTTTAATGATTTGGGTTGATTTCCTTACGAGACAGGACAGGAAACTGCAGCTCCCCTTTATTGTGCTGCTGTCTCGCCCCCTTTTCCAACAGAACTACTCCTTTCCCAGCTCTCCCTTTCTCCTCTGGCACCGGTAACCAAACCGAGCGCTTCGGCGCCCAGAGGGGAAAAGCCAAAGCCCAGCTAGAAGCCCCGCTGGCCCCCAGCCCCGCTAGCCCTGATGCGTGGCAGTAGCTCTGCAGTGTTACCTGGTCCCACTGACCAGACAGGAAAGGCTCAGAGGGAGCAGGAGGGAGGGGGCTGTGGTGCAGGCTGCCCTATGGCTCCGGGCTTCTCCCCATGCCCAAGAAACGAACGGGAGGGAAAGTGTTTTTGTGCGCGACATGGACGGACGTGGCAGGGAGAAATTTTGCAAAGCCTCAGTGTGAGTGAAGAGACCGATGCGACAGATCGCGGCAGCCCCAAGGGTAGCTGCATCTTGGCCTCGGGGACTCGATGCACCCCACACGTGCTGGGGATCCCCTGTACGAGCATCCCTGGAGCAGAGCATAGTTGGAGGCGAGCACTGAGCTCCAGCTGACAGCCAAGGGTCCTGGCCGTGGAGGGACGGGTGGAAGTGGGCTCTCCTCGCAGTCGGGCATGGACGGAGCTGTGCCGCTTGTCGACGGCACCCTCGCTCCCGGGCAGGAGCACGCAGGACCGGCAGCCCGGGACGCTCCGGGGATGGGGGTTTCTCGATTTCACTCGGGCTAGTGAGGACCAGCCCACGGGATAGTCTAAACCACTCTGCTCTGAGGAGGGCCCCTTGGGCTGCGTCTCTCCGGCACAAAATTCCATTATAAGGGCTGTGATTACAGCGATATATCTCTACCGCCCTGCACATGCTGGGGTGTCAAGGGTAGTGTTTTAGAGAGGGTGCGGGGGGCAGCGATTCATACGAGAGAGCTGACAGTTCTTTGATGTGAAAATGATGCCCTGATTTTTACTCCAGGGCGCACAACCGAAGAAAGATTACACTGTTTAAAAAGAGAAATGTAAACTCAGATCATAATAGTAACGAGCCAAGGAGACAAGGCAGGGAAGTCAATTTTACAACTAGAAAAGCAATCTCTGAAGGCCTTGTGCAGCCTGTTGGGTCCAAACGAGTGAAACTAAGTTCCTTGATAAATCATTAATCACGGGTGATCTTTGCAGCTAAAGGCAGTGATCCCCGCGCACTTTATCATTATCGCCGGCGTTCGGTCCTGGGAACTTTGAAGGGATGAGGAGAAGCCCTGATCTCTCCCACTTGTATCTTGCTTTCACCAAAAACACTCAGAGGAGGAAACAACCCAACAACACCTTAGTGTCTTCTTTACAAAACGATGTGACGGGTGTTAGGCAGGCGGAGCTCATCCCTGCCTGAAGCGGATCGCTGGTTTTCCCCGCGGGGCCTCAGCCGCCCCCTCGCCAACCCCCATGCCCCAGGAGAGACCCCGACCCGCGGCCCAGACCCGCCTGCTCTTCCCACATCCCACACGACCGCGGACAAGACGGTGCATTTCTTCCAGAGACAGCAGCTGGTTCGAAACCTTCCTTTCCCATCCAATGGCCGGCGTATTAACACATTACTAAAACTCCGTTAAGAGCTCCTTCATGAGACTTTCACTCATAAGCAACGGGATCGAGTTCCAGAGGCGTGATCAGTTAATCCGTGCCTATCGTTTCCAGACTGCACACGTGAGGATGTTACTTAATTCAGTTCAACTTCTCTGGGCAATCGGAAGTTGAACTTCCAGCGTGAGGTGTCATCAGGACCAGAGGAGCTTCTTAGGAGAAAACAGTCAAGCAAAGAAAACTGATGATAAGGGTACAATCGTTTTGGGGTATTAGCCATACAGCAAAAGCAGTTTTGGGGTCCTCGTGGTATGTTTCTGAGCTGGGTAAACCCTCCCCACCGTGCACACACCAACTCCTTCTTCTCCACACGAAGCTTTTGCAGCCTACTGAACTTGTCAGAAAAATGAAACTTTCCCTTTCCCAAACTTTCACTCTTCTGCTATCCCAGACTCAAAATTGCCATTGTCAGCCCGTACCGAGCCTTCTACATGCAGCAGTAATGAGGCAGAGGACAAAACGCGTCCTCAAGGCAAGTAAGAAAGACTATAAAAAACCCCTTCAGAGTAGAGAAACACAAATACGTTTTCCAGGGCAGATTTATTATGGCTTCGGTTTGTTTTGCTGAGTGCGAATCAACCAGAAGGGGAAATATCTGTTGGCAGTGACAGTGAGCGAATCTTAAAAATTACGGTGCAAATCAAAGTTTCAGGAGCAATTGAAAAAAGCGCCCAGAAACCCTTTTCCAAGCCCTTGGGGTACCGTTTCGTGAGTACCTTCTCTCGCCACCTCCCCGCTAGGGGGTTGGCTGCGTTCGGAGAGCAGAGGTGGTATCCGAGGGGCCCTACCCGAGCATCGGCTGTCCCGGGTGGGAGATGCACCAGCCCCTGCCCAGACGCAGCCCTCAGCCTGCTCCTCCAAACACGGGTCTTTCCTAAGGCCTCATTACCAAGACACTCTGGTCAACAGCCTGTGGCTTTGCTGCCCCGAGACTTTCGGTAATCTGTTTTCCCGGTTCAGGTCTGTTTGGGACCCGACATGGTCCTTCCCTCATTAGACTAAATTTAAAATCCCAGGAAGATGTTAATTTGTTGTCGAACTAAATCAAACATATCACCTCTAGTTAAATTTGTAAATTATATTATGCCGCTGTTCTGGCTTTGTTTTTCATAACTTTTAAAAATCTGAACAAATCAATTATATTAGCCATATGGCTTGATCATATCAGCTAATTTCCCTTTTTGTTGCAGTAATTGTTGTTTAAACCA
This sequence comes from Phoeniculus purpureus, assembly GCA_028565055.1. NCBI lineage: Eukaryota > Metazoa > Chordata > Aves > Bucerotiformes > Phoeniculidae > Phoeniculus > Phoeniculus purpureus. The sequence goes on from JAOXOE010000602.1 coordinate 18,691,842, forward strand.
TGACAACTTATTAGTTAAGGTGTTTAGGAAAGATCTCTCCAGTCCCGTCCTGTTTAAAAGATGATTGAAATGACAATGAATACTCCAAGTAAAGTCGTTAAAAAATTCCTCCCCGTAGTTTTCACTGTGTGTATTTAAAGAGTTCAGAACAGCAGTAGTCGAGCAGCAGCCTGATTTATACTTCTGGAATGGAGGCCATGAGACCATCAGGTTCAATTCAATCTATTCCAGTTTGTAATGTTTTGCTTAAAAGCAGCCAGTTTTTGGTATGCATCAGGTAAGCAGTAATTTTTCTTAGTTATTTCAAAGGTGTGTAGCACTGAGAATGTACAAGTGGTTCCACTCTGGCATTAGCACACTGCAAGTATAAAACTTCACCCCTCAGTGATCTTAATACTCCGTCCATTAAATGTACTTAGTCATTTAAAGGGGAGTGTATTTAACTGCTAGACAGATGGTCTGCAACGTGCACAATTATAAAGCAAAGGTTTGTGTATGTTGCCATATTTTAAACTCCAGATTTCCTGCTTCCCTATGCATTTTTGTGAGCATTTGATTTTTCCATGCAAAATACTAACACAGGTGGAGAAGCAGTCTGGACTTCATTTCTACCACTATCAGAGATCCAGAGCGCAGTCCTTCAGGCAATATTTTTGGTTTCTGACAAGGATTTTAACTACCTCAATACTTCGGATTCTTAGGGCATTTAAAAAACCATTCCAAAATGCTCTTTAGCACACTGGAATTTTCAATATTTTACATACATTTCTGATCATGATGTGCTGAATAAGTTCTGAAAAAATACCTTGGTGCCACATCAGCAAAACTGTAGCAATGGCCATGCAATGAGGGCAGGCAACTCTTTTATAGCTCTAGTGTACTACAAATGAAAGGGGATTAAAAAAACCCCCCCACACCCAGAAAGCTGGGAAACACCAAAATAAACTGAATAAATTTACTGTAGGCTTTCTTCATCCAGGCACAGAAGAGACGGTATTTACTCATTAATCAGTTAATTAAACCAGTACGTTTGTCTTGTCCAACTAGGGCTCTCAGAAAGATTCCTCCAGAAGGATTCTGTCTCTGTGTTAAATACAGATTCAGTAATTTTCTGAGCAGGCTCTCTGTGGTTCTTCTCACTTCCATTGCTACATACTTCAGAAACAGTAACAAATCAGCTCTCAGAATGTCTCTATAAAGTGAGGACATGGCTCTCTTTTATAACTGGTATCCCGAGATCAGAAACACAAGAAACCTGCATTAATTTTGTATGTCCCATACTGAGTTGATAATTTTGGTGTAGTTAGCAATGTTGTTTGCCCATTGTTTTGCAAAACAAAATATTGGATGCTATTTGAAATCCATCGCATTGAAAATATAGTTTGCAAACAGCTACAAAAAGCTTGATTTAAATGTTGTATGGAAGTTCTGTAGCAAGCTGAATTATATTAATCAAGGCAGAATTCATCTATCCTGGGATGGCACCCACAAAGCATTTCCAGCATCATTTAACTTCTCCAGCAAATGGCTGGGCTCTTAACAATCACAGACCTAAACTACACAGCCCCAAGTCACTGTTAGAGGAACTTCTGCACTGTTAGAGGAACTTCTGTCTGCCCTGGATGAATTCAGCTGTTCATGCAGTCACAGAAATTTAAGATTTTGTTTTCTGTGACTGCATCACAGCGCATTCACAGCTGGTAGAGCAAGGTGAGATAAGGCTGCATGAATCACACTAAAACTGTCAGTTGCCAGGTTCTGAATGCTTGACTTTTCAATCACAACCATAGGTCTTTGCATCCAGTTTCCTAGATTAAAGAATCAGTAAATGATCAACCTTTTCCCTAGAAACATCTCGTCGTGATCCAACTGTATCTGGAACTATGCTGGTGGACTGTTAGGGTAAGAAGCATGGAGAAGTGGCATACACCCTGCCTTCAGGGGCTGGCTTACACACTGCCATTTACTGAAAGGAGAAGAGTATAAAAGTTCAATTGCCAAATAAAGAACGGAGTCTGTTGCAAAGGACACAGAACCTTCTCAATATTTGCACCAGTTCTGACTCCTCTTCATGCTAGGTTTTTGCTCATCCCCTTCCTCCAGTGCAGCTGCAGACTGTCACTTTTCCCACTGATCATCAGACTTAGACCTTCCCATGGTCCTAAACAGTCAGTGTAGACCTGACCTAAAATTCAGTGAAATCTCTGGGATTTGGAACAGACCTGCATCTGGGTTACATGGCTTAATGATTTGTTTGGATAGGACCTGTGGATGAATAATCTAGGTCAGGGGAAAGTAGAGGAGACTACAAATAGCATAACTTCTTCACAGACTTGTTAGATACAGTAGTTTGAAGAGACCTGAGTGTCCTTGATGACACAAACATAAGCAGACTATCATTTCAGTTTGCTGTAGGCTTGGTCATTGTCACTATGGATTTTTAATTTGGAACCTGGCAGAAACAAGTCTTAACTAGCAGATCTTTTAAAAGGGACATGAGAGATTTTATACAAAATGAAATCTGCCCTGCTCATGTCACAAACTATCCAACCTCTCTGGAGAGGTTTAAAACCCGCCTGGATGTGTTCCTGTGCAACTTGGTCTAGGTGATCCTGCTGTGGCAGGGGGATTGGATTAGATGATCTTTTAAGGTTCCTTCCAATCCCTAATGATTCTGTGATTCTATGAACTTGGGGAGATCTGTTTGTAGAGCTAAAGTTACAGGTTTGCTGTTCTGATAGAGAACTGGAAGACGTAAGATGACAGAACTCACAAATCACAGCTTTTGCATGACATAGGGCAGTCTATGTCCACCTCTTTTTCCAGTGTTGGCTACCTTGTGAATTCACAGTATGTAGGTTTCTCTGGGTTTGGGTCAGAGGGCTTGCTTTTTATGTACCATGGAGTGTGTTTTACTGCCCAAACCAGGGAAATGTAAGCTCTAGAATAAAGCTTATCATTTGTGAATACGCAAATCATTTTCAGAAGAAGGCATAAAGGCCCCAAAGCTCATGAGTAATAAGGTGGAAATACGGTCAAGGGACTGAGTCCTGCAGCGTACCCTTCACACAGATCATCAGGAGCATTTCATTAGCTTCAGTGTCTTCCAGATTTACTTCTGGCTGCGCTTTATTGTTGATCAGTCCCCAGTCACACCTCACAGCTATTTCAAACATAATCCAGAGATGATTTTATGCATTCAGATTTAAGGTCTGGAAGAAAGAAGCTGGCATGCATCAGAGCTGTCATTCTAACTTGTGGAGTTTGTCCAACTCTTGGGGTTTGGGCAACTGCTACTGAAAAGTCTGTAACACGCTAATTACTCTCATGAGTTGGTCAGTTAAAAAAAATCCTGTCAAAAATGTGGAACTCACATTCGTGCCAGTTTGTCACTTCCTAGACATAAGAGAGGAGAATAATACCATGCAGTCAATTATCAGCTTCAGACAAAGCAAAGTGAACAAATGAAAGGGGTCCTGCGTTTTTGTATCTGCTCCACTCACACATCTGTGTGCTTAGCTATGCCTGTCCTTGCTGGTGTTTGTGGTCCATTTCTCATAGCAGACTCCTAAACCACTGGAAGTGCACTAACCCAGTAAGAAACATGAATGAGAAGGGAAAAAGTAGGACAAAGGATTCTTGATTCAAACTTGCAGACAAGGGAGAACAGCAACATTTCAGTAAGCTAAAAGTAAATGCAGCCTGTTCTTCAGACATGCACTGAATCATTCCTAACGCCTTATAAAGCATTATTGGGTTGAGAATGTGTCTTCAAATCTGTGCTTATGAAATGCATGAAATTTACTATTTTGCCATATGAAGAATAGCACTTTTTGTCTGAAAAATCCCACCCCAAAATAGACTTAGCTGCAGAATCCTTAATGTCAGGAAACGGGCAAGATGTCAGTTTTATGCAGCATCAGAAAGACAGATGTATGTATTTCACCATTTCTCCTACCCTATCTATGATTTTTGCCATCACAAATAATGTTGCTGAGATCTAGTATCTACTTGACCTGTGTGTATTGCTAGGTCTTGCTCCAAGGGTAACTGCACTTCGTCGTGTCTATTTCTCCTTCTTGAGTTTCTGGTTAGTATTTGACTCTGTTTATGCAACAGGAGCCCAGGAACACGACTCTATAGCATGTAGTTCTTTCCTTCAAAGAAACTCAGTTGCTGTACATAAGTAATACCCCCAAAACCACTTGATAACTGTAGAAGTCGATGGAGGTAAAACTCTGGCCCTAGCTATTCATTACAGGAAAAATATTTTGATCTATACTTGGCTTACCAACAGTGTCAGCACTTGACCTCCAAAGAAGTCTGTCGAATAACCCATGCCCATTAGCAAATCCTCTTTTGATAACCCTTTATAATCTCATTATAACTGTCCCCGAGACAACATGTTGCAACGTATTTATTGCTGGACAGGGTGACTCATTAGAGTTACATGGCATGAATACAAACACAAACAGCATCTTCCCACTCCTCAGCCTCCTTAAAGTGAAGGCATGTAACGTCATCGATGATGCCCTGTCTAAAGCTCATACAGTCACACTCTCATGACCTTTAGACAAACTAGAGGTGTAGCTGGAAGAGCTCAGCACTGGATGTGAGCTACACGACCCATCCAAAACCCTAGGTAAATACACCATCTAACGATGGAATCGATGCTACTCCACGCTGAACACCCTACTGCCCTGTCTGTATTGCCAACAGTATTCAAGCCAAATGAACTTAAACCTAGCTCAAGAGTGCCTCCATTTGATTGCATTATAAACATATCCTTATATGTCCTGTGCTTTCAGTCTTTGCTTTGTGTTCCTCTGCTGGATGGAGTATTCTGCAGTAGTCTCTATTGCTTCCCATGGAGCTACTTTAGATAACATAATTGAGCTGCATATTGGCTGGCAAACTAGCCAGATCCATTAATTCAGTTCCCTAGAGGGTATGAAGTTTCTATTAGTTGTCAACTATTGTCTTCCTCAGTCCATATTTTCAGCACACATTTCAGTGTGAATGCAGAGCTATGGGACTGTTGTAGTGGTGATCTCACTGGTGCCGTGAATGGAAATGGAATCAAGCCACTGCATCGTCTAGTTACACCTGGGATAGGGTAGGCGGCAGTGCATCAATATGGAAAATGCTTCAGTATTACCTAAGTCTCAGATAAAACTTGTGAGCTGAGGTTGTGAGTGGAAACAAGGAATTGGTACGCTGTTAGGTAGCTCCACACTGTTAGGTGGCTCCACTCCTTTTCTGAGTGGTAGGCTGGATGGAAATCAAGCAGCTCATCTGGGTGGTCAAAGGGCTACAACTTGACAATCATTTTAAACTCAGGTTTCTACATGAGGTGGTGGACACATGTTAAGATTCATTTGATAGAGGAGAAAATGAATGTGATGAATTAGTGTGGGTGTGACTACTATAGAGTTGTAATCAGTTTGCTTCTGCAGAGAATATTCTGATAATCTACCTATCTCTGCTTTGCTTCCCCTGGGAGGCTAACCTCAGAGCATACCTGGATTCATTCAGCTAACTTGGGCTGTACACCAGTCACAAAGGCGCATTCAGTCTACGAGACTGAGCTAGACGTAGAAACCCTCTGAAACTTGTAGGATGCAGCTGACAGGTCCTAGCACTGTTCCTCTGCACTACTTGCTAATCTGTGACTTGTTGGGCAAACAGGAGGGAATGCTTCTAGGAATTATTCAAAGCTGATGTGACTGTTCTCTCCTGCTCTCTCAATGAAATAATTTATCTATTTATTTAAGTGAGATCTTGTTCATAAGGAAATTAAGAGGATATATTATGATATCATCAGGATAGCAAGTTCCTCCCTGCATGAGCCTCCATCTCCTTGAAGAAGCAGCTGTAATACTCTGCCGGTTGAGTCATTCAAAGAAAGTTAGAAATGGTCTCAAATCATAATATCTCTGGATATTATGAAGAAACACTTTACACTGAGGTTGGTGATACACTGAGACCAGTTGCTCTGTGAGGTGGTAGAGGCCCCATTCCTGGAGACATTCAAAGTCAGGATAGATGAAGCTCTGAGCAATCTGCTCTATTTGCACATGATGTGCACAAAGGTGTCCCTGCTTACTGTAGGGGGGCTGGACTAGATGACCTTTAAAGGTCCCTTCCAAGCTAATGCAGTCTATGGTTCTATGCAGTATTTTTTGCCTCTGCTGCTCACTCACCAGAGATAGACTGGCCTTTTTGCTAGCTGGTGCTTCTAGAGGCAAAATCAAAACTCCTCGCTGGCTGATGACAGACAGTCCACCACACTTTGCCTTGGTACAGTCTTGAAAAAGCTAAAATGTACAGACTGATATTTTGAGTTCTATCGGTTAGAATGCTTTTGCCTCGATATTCATAGAATCATAGAACCATAAGGGATTGGAAGGGACCTCAAAAGATCATCCAGTCCAATCCCCCTGCCACAGCAGGATCACCTAGACCAAGTTGCACAGGAACACATCCAGGTGGGTCTTAAACATCTCCAGGAAAGGAGACTCCACAACTTCCCTGGGCAGCCCCTTCCAGTGCTCCGTCACCCTCACTGTGAAGAAGATCCTTCTTATATTTATATGGAAGGCAAAGAGAATAATGTTACCATCTCCAGTGAAAGAAAGCCTGGCAGCACTGGTTTCACATCCTGGGTGGCAGCAGGCAGCTTGCTGTCTAACGCGTGGGTTTATGTTTGATGATTGTAAGAGTCAGGATGTATTGCGGTGTTCTGAGAAGGCCCTGGGGGCATTGAGTTGGACCAGACTAGGCTTCATTAGTTCCACAGCTGACAGTTTTTCTTTGTTTTGTCTTATTTTTAAAAGAAACTCAGTATTCTCAAGTGTCCATTTGAATATAGGAACAAAGGAAAATCTCATTCTGTTTCGTGTTTCATGACAAAAACTAATTCCTACCAACATCACTAACTCTCCTGGTTGTGATTTCAAGTAAGGGGTGTGAAATAAATATGTTGTCTAATGGAATATAGCTCTGGAAGCCAAGAGGAACACAGGATACCTGAGAGAGAGTGCTGGGATGATTCTGTATATCCTCCCTGCTGATGCATATCCTCCCTGATAATCCTTTACTGCTCCATTCCTCACATGATGCTTTAATAAGGTACATTTCCAGGGGGCCTCTGTAACTCCTTGTGCTACTAGAATAGTGTTAATGAGGTTAGGAAGATGACTTTTCAGTTCTGTTCAAGAAAGGAAAAGAAAGATAGAAACCAACCTGTGTACTTTTTCATATAGAACAAACTGTTTCTTGTTGAAGTAATCCATTTAAAATTGGATAACCGTCGCCTGAAAAATATGAGCTCTCTGCAAAGAAAGAGAGCACCAGGGAGTGAAGGCCATGGGCTGAAATTCAGTTTATGTGCTTGCAAAACGACGTCACTTTTGGTTAGTCTCTGCTAACCTTTCTGCTTGAGTTCTGGTGACATAGATGTGTGTGGAAGTGTCAATTCAATCTTGGCTTTTTGGAAGGGTGGTTTATTCCCAAAGACCAACACATTTCTGCGGCAGCATTTTCGTACTTACGAGTAGAAGGGCAGGAATAAAACCGTGTGTGACACACTGGAGGCAGATCCTTCCCAACAACAGCAGCTGGTACATGTTCTGCATATAAAAAGAACATATTATATAAGGAAAAGTTATGAAAATGTGAGACAACTATTTGAAAACATTTAAAAGTTTATAATGGCTTTTAAAAGTAGATGATGTATAAAGAATATTGAGACATGCTAAAGACTCAGAAATGTCTTAAGGAAACGAAACTGTAATAGGGTTTTGTAGGACTTTTATTTATGAAAGATTGATTTTCATGGCCATATTCTATTACAGAAAAGATGTTTGAAATTGTTGTTATTGGGTTACATTTAGCATGATGGCGAATCTTCAAATCTTTCTCTAATTCAGGCATTAAGATAAAGAATATGAGGTGATAGATTCAACGTCTCGTTTGATAATTTAATAAATAGAGAATAGTTTAATAAATGGAGAAGAGTTGTTTTATTTGCAAGTGTGACTTTTAAAAGACTGTGAGATAGTTTTACGAGGGTAGGGGTGTATGATGTTTGGTGATATCCCATCTGTGTCGTGAAGCAAAGTTTAGCAGACAGGCTAAAGCAGACAGGGAAGTTAAACACAGTGCAGGCGTTAAGCTTGCTTTCCTCGCTGTGCTGAAGGATAACCCACAATTCTGCCACCTCCCTGGTGTATGTCATTTTATAAAGCAAGTCTATTTTTGTATGATATCAATACATCTATTCTTGGATCCCAGGATCTAGAGGAGATCAAAGGTTGCATGTAGATTAGCTGAATGCTGGGAAGCCACGTGCTTTCCCGAGTGTTTATGGAAGTTTTACATTTTGTTTAGACTTCATGCTCTGAGGGAAAGGATAATAAACTTAAACAACCTTCCAGATTTAATCCCTTTTTAGCTCACCCTTTTGGTGTTTGGTTACTTTATTACATACAGGTTTAGAGAATGCTTAATATTGCTGCTGTATTAAATGAATGAACATTATTCTCCTATTTCTTTGACCACTTGGGGCTGATAAATCCGCATCATCTTCAGATGAAAATGTCTGCTCAGCAATTCTTAACTACACCTTCACTCTTCTGCCAAGCCAGCTTTTTTTCACACCTATTCACTATTAGCTCTCTTACAGTTGTTTGTTCTTGACAACATGATTCCTCGCGGTGACTGCTTCCGCTGTGTGTCGTTCTGGTAAAGAATATACACACATATTTGCGAGTTACGCGCTGCGAACGATGCTTGGGTTACTAATCTACGATCGCAGGCACTGTGTGAGGTGAGTTAGGTTGCTCAAAAGTCATCCAAAGTAACACTATAAGAACAGCAAGACACTTAACTAATAAGGAGGAAATAAATCAAATACCTGAAATCTTTCTCTTTACCATCCTACTCAGGCTCGTATGCAGGCATCTTTGTTTGCACCTCTTGCACTCTAAAGAAGTATTTCCCAAGTGCTTCTAACCAGCTTCTCAAAGAAATGAGCATGTGCCTGTCTCTGAAGCAGAGCTGGGCAGGAGCGCTAGTCAGAGAGCTGCTGCTTTGCTTCATACATATTCTCCTTAGTACCAGCAAAGTGATGTGAATCATGAAGTCATTTGAGGGGGCTGCAATCTCAACAGCAATCTTAACTTTGCCCTTGAAGATGATCCACTGTTTAGAGAAGGAGTCAATAGTCACAAGAGGAGAGATAGCGCAAATGAGACCATGACTCACATATAGCTTAAGCACGGCTAGGGTAGGAGGAGCATTAGCTCTGCTTACATGCAGCAGCCAGTGGCTACAAGATATAAACAACCCAGAGACTCACAGAATCACAGAACATTTGGGATTGGAAGGGACCTTGAAAGATCATCTAGTCCCATCCCCCTACCACAGCAGGATCCCCTAGACCAAGTCACACAGAAACACGTCCAGGTGGGTTTCAAACATCTCCAGAGAAGGAGACTCCACAACTTCCCTGGGCAGCCCGTTCTGTCACCCTCACTGTGAAGAAGTTCCTTCTCATATTTATACGGAACCTCTGAAAGGTTGCTGACAGCTGTTTCCACCATTGCTTTGCATTTTAGGACAAAGGGGAACTGTTTGTGTCACTTGACATAGAAGTTGTGTAGATATAGAGCTTAGGAACACGGCTTAGCAGTGGGCTTGGTGCAGTTAGGTTAGCTGTTGGACTCAGTGATTTTAAAGGTCTTTTTCAACCAAAATGATTCTGCGATTAGCACTTTGCTTATAGATATTTAATATAGGTTTTCATTTCACTGAGTGCTGGGGAAGCTTTGGCATGTGATTTGTTTGCCCAAGTGGGCACCTACAGACCCATCCACCAAGTGTGCAGGCAGGTGTGCTTTACAGGGGAAGTGAATTCCAATTTACAAGGGAATTTTGATGCAGGGAAATACTGTGTTGGAATTGGGTCCTCACAGGCACAGGTGAAAGTGCTTGCCATACTTGTTTGCCTTAAACGTGTCAGTTCCTTTTAAGTGATGCGGTTCCAGAAAACAGTAGTAACTTGTAAAAGAACACAGCTTGGAAACCCAACATGGAATCTATCTGGGCTTTAGGTACTGTAGCTTTGGATTTGAATTTCTACCTGAATTCTGTGCTTTTCTGTACGAGGCCTGAGTTGTTTGTGCTGACTTTGAAGGCTCTGATATTTTAAGCTGGCAATCTATTTTTTAATGCCAGGATACCTGGACCAAAGCTATATGAAACCAGTAAGTACAATTTTACTTGCTTGTCTATTGCTTCATGGCTGATACAGACATACCTTGTTGTGGGATAGATGGTTCAGTTCCTGATCATGCCCGGGGAAGCTAAGAGGTGAAGGTGATGAGTTCTCTGGTGTGCTATGCTGTTTGCTTTAAGACCTTTTCTCTTGTGCATGCGAAGCAAGCCAGGCTTCCCAAGCAAGGAAGGGAATGGGAAAGAAAAAGATGTTAATTT
>JAOXOE010000602.1:18708116-18718381 GCA_028565055.1 Phoeniculus purpureus
CCATTTATCTCCTTCTCGTACCTGGAAAGGACGATTTCCAAAAGTGTGAGCTCTGTGTCTGATCTTTGGCACAGTAAACCTGACTATTCCAGCCATTAGCCAGAGTCCAAGACTGATAGCCCTCCATTGATATGTATGTTTCGTGTCTTGGTTCCCCAGAGCCAAACGTTGAGACCATGTCTATGTACCCAGGAACGTGCTGGTAAGGGGTTGTATAGCCCTGGTAGAAGGACACTTCCTTCGCCCTGGAGGAGACTTCATTGGCGGGGACACTCGTGCTGGTCAGACTGGAGACGTCCATGTACTTTTCCACGGGAAAGCCGCCAATGGAGGCATGGGGGGGAGACTTCAGGGCGTTCTGCTGGATCCCAACCCCGTGGGACATCCTGCAGCTATAGTATCCATTGCCAAAGTGATACCCATAGCCGAGAGCAGGGGCGGTGGCAGGCGCGGCGGAGCCTGGGCAGTCCTTGGCTGGGGGGTCAGGCCTCGCCGCCGCCCCCGAGCGCTCCCCTCCGCCGGCGTAGGTGAACCCCGAGGCGGCGGCAGCGGCGGCGGCGGCGGCGGCCGCTCGGCCAGTGTGAGCCGCCCCGAAAACGGGCGAGGAGAGAAAATTACGGCACTGCCCGGGGGCTCCGCCGCCGCCGCCTGTGCTGTCGCCGCGCAGTCCATCCATCTCCCAGCTCGCTGCTTTGCTCATGGCCTTGCACATCGCTGGCGACGGCGGCTCGGTCCCCAGCCGGGCATGATGCAAATGGTTATTTGCCTCCAACAGGTTGGATCCTGGCGGTACGTTTATAAAAACGAAGTCCAGGCTGGGAGGGGGGACGTGGGTGGAGGCGGCAGGCTCCAGATTAGTTTGTCGCAGCCCGGGGGGCTGTTCATAGGCTGCCGTTGGAACATGTGACCCTCCCGCTCCGTGCACTGCCCCTTTCGTTTCGCAGCCCCTCGGTCGGCACCGACGGCGCATCCCCCACTGCCTTCTCACCCCCGCCCCGCTGCCGCGCTCCCGCCCCACCGCGGCCCCGGCGCTGGGGAGGGGCTGGGCAGGCGGCGGTGATGCCCCTCCGGGACAGCCTCGCCCCCGTCGCGTTCTTCCTCCCCTCTTCTTCCTGCCCACGATTTCAAAAAGACCAGTGGAGGAGAACCAAGGATCCTCCTCTGACCCTTTAGACGCCGCAGGCGAAGGTCTGACCGGATCTCCGGGAAGACCTTCCCCAGCTCCTTGTTGTGTCTGCGGCAACGGAGATAATGCATCCCAATCCTTCCTGCCAGTGTACGGAGTAAAAGGGCTTTGTTATAGGGGACAAGGGCTCCCTGTCTCCACTGAAGTCTTGGTCCATGGGAGGCTCCCGCTGTAGCCAACGCCTCCTCCGATATTTCTACCAGCCAGGAAAAGGCTCCGGGGCTGTGTGCAACGCAAGATGCTAAACGTAGCACTCGTAAGATATGTTAGTTTCCCCCTTGCAGTGTCAGCTTATGTCGTCGTAAGGCAGTCTACTTAAAATGCAGCGTTTGGTTTTGCTGATTCTAGGGGTGACTTCGCCAGCACGTAGCAAATCTTTTCTGTAGTCTCTCGACTCTCCTGCTGTGCCAGGACATAAACTGCAGGAACGCGAAGGGTTGGAAGTGGAGAAAGCTCTGAAGATGAGTCCTAAACAGAGTACAATCCCTATCTCCAACCCCACACCCCTCTAGGCCGGCTCCCGTCGCTCCTCAGTTCTGTATTGCACACAGCCTGTCTCGGGCGCGGAGGGCAACACGTTGTTGGGAAAGGAGGCAGCTCCGCGTGAAGAGCGGAGAAAGTCCGTACCCGCGTCAAACACTGAGCTAAGACCGTGTTTACTGTCCCAACGGAGGCACGTGAGAAGAGAGGTAGCGGCCGTGGACGTGAAACAAGCGCTGACAACATTTCGGGTCTGAGGGTGCCCTTCGTGGGGCAGCTGCGGTGGTGGAGTGAGCGTCCAGGAGCTTGGAGGGTCGCACAGCAGCTGCCCGTGCCGCAGCCTTGTTTCGTAGATGCTCTAATAATTGTCTGCAGTTTCTGCAAGTGGGGTGAAGGAATGAAAAACGGGTGCCATTCCATGTAATCACAGCAACAACTGTGCAACCGGATGGCATGCACGCGTTCACCTTCATTACCTCTAACCACTTAACTGCTATTAATCTTTCATAATCGTCTGAGAAGTGAACCAGACGTGGTTGTGTGTTTCGCTTGGTTGTTCACTCTCAGGACATGAAACCCTACGTGATTAGGAGGACGGCTTGTGGAGGCACAAGTTTATCATCCTTTTATGACCCTGCACGCAGCTTTCTAGTGAAAACATTGCTAACACACTGGTTCATGGCATCTAGAGACTTCATTCCTCCCAACATCTTTCCATTCCTATTTCCATCTCCCGTTGTGCTTCCTCTTCCAGTAAACGTCGGTGGAATTTTCTCTCCAGTCATGACATTTTAAATAAGGCCAGCGAAAGAAAGGAGCACCTAAAGCAGCACATGATTTCGGAGCTTTTGAGCTCCGTTACACTAAAGTAAACCACAGTGCAGCCGCAAAGACGCCTGCAGAGGACCTCAGCACTGCCGAGACCTGCTGCTGCAAAAGCTCGACGATGTGTGTGCCAGAAAACTTTGTCTTTGGGCGGTTTTATGACCAACAACTTCACTTCCATAATAAGCCGCTTTGTGTAAGAACCAGCACTGTCTTGCCCGGCAGGATATTATGCACGAGAATAAAAATAATGAGCTCATGAGCGCAGGATCTCTGAAAGCATCCACTCAGTTTTTAAGTGACAGGACGCGTCCCGTAACTTCGGCCAGTCGTCACACGGACTTGTCTCCGCGGCAAGCGGGGCGACGGGCCGCACTTTGCGGACCTCTGCCTGCGAGACAGGTCCTCATCTGCCTACGGCAGCCGTTCCGCGGTTGTCCAGCGAACCGCAGAACCGTGTTGCATTTTCTATTGACCAGTCGCAAAGGCAATGTGCATAACACACGATCTGGGTGGCATCGCTGTGGATGTGCGTGCGTTCTCCCCCTAAAAAATAATCTTCACACCCAGATTCCCCCCCAACTACTTCTCCTCCCCCAAGAAATTATCACATTTCCTCTAGTGTATTTGCCACAATCTAACGCAGTTAGGACTCCATTGAAGATTCTAGCACAGGCTTTTAGTACTCGCTCTCTCTCCTGCTCTTGGTTTCTTCCAGGAAAAACAAACAATTTTTTTTATCACCTCTCCACCATAATTTGCCGGTGGTAATTGCTCTCGACAGTGATGACAAACGGAGAATGCAAATGAAGGTGAAAAACAATCGATCTAGATTTCCATCGAAACTTCCCCCATGCTTACTGCGTTCCGTTGTGGAATCGCGTGGACGGTTAAGAGCTGACCAGACAGAAGGGGTTTCATTTTCTCTTATCCCTTAAAAAACCAAAATAGATAAGATAATGAAAAAAATTTAATAGTAAGGTGGGGAAAATTTTAAACTATTTTTGTCCTCCAAATCTGTGACACGTTTGCTGGTAATGTTTATTGACTTCGACCTTAAAAAGTCGGTCTCGTGTGGAAGTAAGTTTTCTCAGGACTCTCTGCGTGGCCTCGGTGAAGCGCTTACAGGCAGCCGAGCACTGCGGGTGTTGAACTTGATCTCTCGGGTCACGGGCTGGCCGCTTCCTGACTTCCGCTAGGAACCAGCGCAGCGACCTGGGGAACCCCGACTTGGGACAAGCTCGCAGACCTGCCGCAGCTGCGACCTGAAGTGAAACATCGGCCGAGAAGCATTGAGGGCGGAGTAATGCTTTGTCGCTTGAATTAAAAACTGTTTGTGTGCAAAGGCAGCCCTAGAAGAAAGACATGATGCAATTTAGCTTTGCCAAGAGAGCAATGGAGTATTCTCATCCCGGGACGCGTAGCAAGGGACGGTTCAGCAGGGCCCGAGGTGCCTCGGGGACACTCTGGTTAGTGTCCTTTACCGCTTTCGGGTGATATTTTACGGCGTATCAGGACTGAGCACTCAGGTAAACGCCCCGAGACTGGCCCTGTATTGAATCGGAGAGGAGAATCAGGGCGTCCGCGGGCAGAACATGCGGGCCGCGCCCGAGGCGCCGCCGCGCAGTGCCGCCGTATCGCCGCCAGGTGGCGCCGCCACTCCTGCTGCTGACACAGCCGTGGGCGCTGCGCTGCGCTGCCCACCCCGCCAAGCCGTTTCCCTTGGGACTACGGCGCCCCTCCGACGCCCGCTAGGGCCGACTCCTCAGACGCCCCCGCACGCCCAAGTACCAGCGCCCAGCCGCCTGCTCCCACGCCCGGGGGCCGCGTCCTGGACACCCTGAGCTGCCAATGAACTGTCGGCTCTGCGCGCCGCCCCGGGCCACTGCTGGCAGCCTGCCCTGCATGGGAGAAGGAAGCAAGTATTACTGTCCGGCTTCCCAAGCACGCTCGGAGTGCTGAAAACGCACCGATTTGGCTGATTTAATAAGAACTTCATTTCCTTTAGGTTGCTTGACCTCTTTTTATCTGGCTAAGATTTAATAAAGGAGCACTGTACGTTACCTCGTGTAATAACTTTGAAGGCTAAAAAAAAAAAGGGAGGAAGCTTGGCCATAGGCCTAATCAGCCATTTAAACTTACTTGAATGGGTAAACAGTGCCTAACGAAACCTCACATATTTCGGTGGTCTCTGTAACTTCCTCCCCTTTTGACCACTAATGTGACTCTAAGCTGAAGTTTCTTTAGACTGAACTGGTGGTTTTGAGGAAATATAAGCATATGCTGGAGGATTTTTAGGTGGTTTTCATGACAAAACCCCACCCAAATAATCTCCCCGAACAACAACCAACTAGATAAATATCAGTAAAGTGAATACATCTCGGTTGCTGGGAATGTAAATATTAGATAACTAGTAGTGGGTTGACAGTTTGAGGTGAATAACAGGGAACGAGTTTGTTACTTACGTTTATTCATTGCAGGATTCTGAACGTTTTAATAACACACTTATGCGTAGGAATGTAGTTATATTTTAACATACACGCTAGATGACATAAGGAGTCAGTATTATCTGAAAGGTGCAAAATATAACACAACGTTAATGAAGGTAAATCACAGCTACACTTGGACCTAATGTAAGTTTCTCACATTCAAGCTTTACACGTAAACTTTTCCATCCGTTCCGAATAGCACGGAAGGTATTCCCTCCTTTTTAGAGGTGCAATAGGGTTTCTGGAGTCTAAAGTTGTGCCGGCTTTGGTTGCGTGCACATCTGAGAGCCTTGGCGATGTGACGTTTCGGCAGCGGTTTCCGAAACGGCAGAGGTATTACCGCCCGTGAAACAACAGACGAGGGCGCCATACGACAGCGATAAACCCAGCCGCAGGCTCCCGCCCTCCTCCAGCTCCGCCGGACTGCCGCTGCTGCAGGAGAAGCCAAGGCTCCGGGAACCCGGAGGGGCTCTCTGCTCCCGGGACCTCCGGACAGGGTTAAGATTCAATTGGACGTGTAGCAGCGGGGACAACTTCCGTCTGGTCGAGAGTCCCCCTGCCTGTCCCGGCTGCCTCGGCAGGGATCCTGTGCGGGCTCTGCGGTTTGCGCCTCGCTCCGCGTCCCGCCGCCACGCCTGCGGGCAAGGATAAGTTGATATTTACTTTTCTCTGATTTTGAGGCTGTAAAACGCGGGACACCACACCGCAGTCTAAATTCACGTTTCAAAGGGCTGACATAACACTCTCATTAATGGAAGGTTGGATTTTGCAAACAACGCCTAGAATGTTTCCTAAAATTTTGGTGGAATGTTTAGGGAGACTTTAACACGTTATTAAAAAAAAAAAAAATCCGATAAGTATCCCATTTTAGAGCCATGAATCATGTGCAAGAGAACAAGAACTTAGCAGAGTTGTGCTACTAACATTAGCGGGAACAGCTTCCCTCGTAAGAGAAATAAACTCTCGTTTAATCGCAGGAAACATTGGGATTTTTCTCCGTGAGATGAAACTCAGTTTCCCAGGGACTAAATAGTAAATGATGTGAGCGAAAAAAAAATTACGGCGAGAATAAAGGTTGGGCAGCTATCGAAGCACACTCCGGAGATGCTAACGACAAAGGATTTATCTTCTTTTAAATGGTTGCCATCAGCGTCATTATTACTAGCAAAGTTATCACTGAAGGGAGACTTTCCGACTGTCACGTCTGCCGAGCGCGGCAGCCCGTGTCCTTTGCAGCGCGGCGACGCTGCGCCCCGCGACACCCGGCACAGAGCGGAGGGATGAACTAACTGAGCCACAGGTAACTTTGGAGAGAGGGTGCTAGAGGTGATCTCTGCTTTCTCGAAGCCTGTAGGCAGTAAAGCCCTGTCAATTTTTTCTTTCTTTCTTCTTCTTCTTTTTTTATTTATTTATTTTTTTTAATTTTTCAGATTCGTAGACTTTATTGGCGGTGGGGAGGGAAGAAGCAGAGGGCTGGAGACAAACCTGCCGGGAGGGTGGAATGGCACGGCCACGGAGTGTTTTACATCACGAATTCATTTAATGTCATTCGGTTATTTCTCCCCCTATCATACCGTACAGTAGTCAGTATCGTCCCAGAGGGGAGAAATTCGCTGGCTGGCTTCGTCGATAAGCAGGATTATGGAAAGTAAAAAGGAGATCATATTTAAGGACGCAAGGAAGAAAATTGTATTAGAATTATAGTATACTAAACTACAACAAATATTTTAATTTTCAGGCATCTGCCCTAGGTGCACTCAAATAGGTGCTCACCGAGATCAGCGGTCTTGTAAATTCTGGGTGTAAAGGATAGCGGGCGTGAGGGGTGCATGGGGGGTGTCAGTGCAAATTCCTAAATAAAAGTACTAATGTGTTCTGAAAATAGGAGAGAAAAGTATAGAGATATCAGCGGCAGGATCCTGTCGGTCCCCTGGTCCTCTTCCAGCATTTCCTTGCGTTGTGATCTAAAATTCGCCTCAGAAATAATGATAAAGAAAACCATTATCTAATATTTAGCATGTAGTTCTGTCCGAGGACAAACGAGAAAGAAGCTGCATCATTAGGACCTAAAAGGCAACAAAACAAAAATCAGAGCATAATGATGCACCTAAATGAAGGGGGAAATGTTGCACAGCTCATTTTATTAATCAGACTGTCAATTCCACCCCAGAGGCCAAACCCCAGAGCAATTCAAGCAAGATCTGATCAAGCTAAGGACAAGAGCTTTACTCTTCACTTCTTGTCTTTCTTTCTTTCCACCTGGATATATTTGTCTGCGCTGAAGCCGCCTTCATTATCCACTGACAGGAGCTTGTATTTATTTGCTTATAAACCTGTTACAATAAATGATTATTCGAACAGCGTCATTCGTACCTTAATGACGAGCACCACTTTTTGATGAATGACATTTCGGTCTAGAAAGGATGTATGGGTCATTTTGACCAGTCATTCCCTCGCTTTGGCATCCCACAATTTTTACGCCTCCCTCAAAAAGAGATAATAATATTTAGAGACACTTGCCGGGCTGAATGTGAATTAGCCCCTGCTGCAGCTCATCATTAGCACAGGACCAGCCCTGCAACTTTGACATTTTTTATAAAGCTGAGATGATGGAAAGAATAAGAAAAGAGATGCTCCTGATGGAGAGAGGGCTGCACAGCCCTACAGCTGGCAAAAGGCTCTCGAATTTGTCAGACTCAGCTGGAAATGCGGTGCTGGAGGCCCTTGAAAATTCTCCGCACAGTGGTCGCCTCAGCCCGAGACTGACTGCCGCCTCCCTGCACAGCGCTATAGGGGACATCTCCGCCAAAGGCAAATTTGAAATAGACACTTTATTCAATCTTCAGCATCCGAGCAGCGAAAGCACCGTCTCTTCCGAAATCCCGCCATCGGAAAACAGGAAGAAAATCAGCCTTTATTCTGAAGTTGCTCAAGAGGCAGATATGAACAGTGATGTGGAGGTGGGCTGCTCCGCGCTCCGCTCCCCAGCCAGCCTGACTGCCTCCCAGCTGAAGGAAAACAGTAACAAAGGTAACTCTTCCTTTATCATCTCCACCTAAGCCCCGCACTTTGCCAACCGGCTCTAAAAATCAAGGCAAACCCACGGCTACCTCCAAAGTTGCTCCCCTCTGCACTGGCGCTCTCTCTCTCTTCTGCAGACAGAGCTCAAAGCTGTAAAATATTATTGCAATTACTGCGCTATCCCGATAGCCGAGACACACTGTCCGGGCAGCTCCTGTGTGGGTGCGAGCGTGTGTGTGTGCATGCCTAAATCCATGAGCATGTAGATAGATATGCAGAATATATGTAGGCACAAATATCCACCCTCCCGTGTGTAGGGAAACATTTCTCCTTATTTTCCTCGCGCTCTTGGGGCTCTCGGTGTCTCTCGAGTTGCATACATGTGTATGTACACACCGAGATTAAATTAGAAAGAGAAGTCAGAGAAAAGTGTCCATGTTTGTCTGTGTGTGTCCTTCTCTGCGCACTTGCAACCCCTTCTGTGTCCACCTCTGGGTAACTGAACATTGTTCACTTTTCCTCTGCTTCTAACAGGGGGGGGTTGAGATAGCCTCGTCTCCTTCCCCATGCTTTGCGGTACATGGTGATGGACGGTAGTTGTTATTATTGCTGCAATTGGGGAGGGGGAGCCAGGTGAGCGGTGCGTTTCCTAGGGGCCACAGTGCATGCCTTTTATGTCAAATGTGCCAGAGAAAGCAAGGATTCCTCGACGTAATGCTGGAGGGGAAAAGAAAAAAAAAAGAAATAAGGCTTTTATGACTGCTCTTATTTCGTACTTCTCACACGAAAATAGGAATCTCAGTGGACGGGAACAAGGCTAGCGCTGAGCCCAGAGTCCTTGCAGAATCGGTGCAGCCGCGCCCAAGCCCGGCCTTGCCCTCGCCCGCTCTCCCCCGGGCTCGGCTTCCCCGCAGCCGCCAAACCTGGCTCAGATACCAAGAATAACGCAGTTGTCAAGTGACTCAAAAAAACCCCAAAATACCTACTCCACAAGATCCTACTTTCTCGATTCTAATAGAGGCAGCGATGTGTTGCTGGTAACAGCTGGCCTTAGGACGGGCTCGACACGGCCCGAGCGGGTCGGGAGACGGCTCCCTGTCCGCTCTAACTCCCGTGCTCGCCCCGCAGGCTACACGGAGAGCAGCCCCGCGCCCAGCAACCCCGCCGCCGCCTCCGCCCCCGCCCCCGGCCTCGGCAGCTTGCACGGCGGCGGAGGAGCGTTGGGCGGTTCGGCGGCGGGGGCCGACCAGGTGCGTCGGTACCGGACTGCCTTCACCCGCGAGCAGATCGCCCGTCTGGAGAAGGAGTTCTACCGGGAGAACTACGTGTCACGGCCCCGGCGTTGCGAGCTGGCGGCCGCCCTCAACCTTCCTGAGACCACCATCAAGGTACGCCGCGCCCAGCAACGTGCCCGGGACGCCCGGGCCGGCTGAAGGTCTCGCCGGGCCTTTGGTTGTGAGCGTCCCTTACACCCGCTTTCTTCTCGGCTCAGAGAATATTTCTCATTTGCTTTTAAAAACCCCACAAACTTCTGTTCCACTTCGGTATTTTACCACCGCAGCATACTTCCTAGAGAGAAGAGGGTAAAGAAAATAAACGTCTCTTAAACACGGGGGAATGGGAGGGAACGACGTTTATTGAGATCGAAGGGTTCCCCACAGGCCGAGAGGTACCGTGCCCGGCGCTGCCCTCTGGCAAGGCCACAGACGGCGACTCCGGGCGGGTGATCTTTGATCGTGCCCAACTGAAACGGCTGAGGCGAAGGGTGTCGGTGGGCGGCTGTCAGTGCTGGTGGCGGGAGCGGGTGCGTCCGGGAGGCGCGGAACATAGCTGAGACCGCGCTGTGCTTGTCTCCCCGCGCAGGTGTGGTTCCAGAATCGGCGAATGAAGGACAAGCGGCAGCGCCTGGCCATGTCCTGGCCTCACCCGGCCGACCCCAGCTTCTACACCTACATGATGACCCACGCGGCGGCCACGGGCAGCCTGCCCTACCCCTTCCACTCCCACGTCCCGCTCCACTACTACCCGCACGTCGGGGTTACCGCCGCAGCCGCAGCCGCCGCCGCTTCGGGGGCCGCCGCCGCGCCCTTCGCCACCTCCATCCGCCCGCTGGACACCTTCCGCGCTCTCTCGCACCCCTATTCCCGCCCGGAGTTGCTCTGCAGTTTCCGACACCCGGGGCTCTATCAGGCTCCCGCCGCCGCCGCCGCCGCCGGCCTCATGCCGCAGGAATGCGCGGAGGTGTGCGCCAGTTTCCACCAGTG
>JAOXOE010000602.1:18718481-18740412 GCA_028565055.1 Phoeniculus purpureus
TCCTTCCCTTCCTTCCCTTCCTTCCCTTCCTTCCCTTCCTTCCCTTCCTTCCCTTCCTTCCCTTCCTTCCCTTCCTCCTTCCTTCCTTCCTTCCCTTTTTTCTTTCTTTTTTTTCTCTCTTTATCTCTCTTCTTTTTTTCTTTCTTTTTTCCCCTTCTCGCTCCCTCTCTCTCTCTTTCTCTGTCTCTCTCTTTTTTTACCTGTTCTCAGACTGGGATATTTCATACCTGGGACTAACACCGTGAAGGATTCTCGTCCAGACAAAGTGAACTTGTTGACAATTTCTGTTTCGGCTACATCCGCCTGTTTATTTGGGGCCTTTTCAAAACACTCTTTTGCTTCCCTAAGAGCAGGCACCACGTGCAAGGATTTGTAAAAATGTAAATGCGTAGCACAGATGAAAACATGCGTTTTCCACCAGGTTGAGGTTGCATTTTTCTCTGTTTCCTGGCATTTGGCTCTTTTCCACTTTACCGTAGACTTCACACTGCTGGAAACAATAAGCCCATTTAAAATTTCGCTGTGGCAATGAGACAGACCTTTTAAAACCTTATCGCAGCTGCTCAAATACAACATCATTGTCAGGTTAAGAGCCAGTGTCTTTTATAGCTGCAGTGTCCATCTTACGGGCTGCCGGAAAGTTTAAATATTACCTTCGTAATACTCGCTGCTTTCAGCGTCTGCTCGCAAGTCCCTTCTCCGGGCGCAGACCCTGTCCTCCCTGGACACGCTTCCCCGCCACCGAGGGCTGAGCATGGAAGTACTGCGGCGAGCCGTCTCTGCTTAAGATCATGATCAGAGCCATTGCTAAGTCTCCCCGCGCCGGGGAAGAAGCCGCGGCGGAGCCCACGGCGCTCCCTCGGAGCACGGCTGCCTTTCACTTCTTTGCTTTCTAGTAATTTCCTCTTCTTCCAAAACGGCCCGGACAAACCGCGAAACTTAAAGAAGAAAACCCCAATAACTATTTTCCTTGATGTAATTTAAGCACTGACTGTTAAATTTAATCAGGAATTTTATGCCCATCAAATGGCCCTTCAATAATCTTTATTTACACTTTAAGAAAAAGGTGGTCCCAAAAATATCCCAGCTGAAGGGATTAGACCAGAGGTTTGCAGTGGGTTTTGCCCAAAAGTAAAGTCAAAAAGACCCAGTAAGCCAGGGCTGAGCTAGCCCGGCCGGTGCTGGAGGATCCTCATCAGACATAATGGCAATTCTAAAAAATTAAAGATAGGAATTTCTTGAATGTCACTGCACGGAAACTCAGATGATGACTTTGATGATAATGATTTAAATATCGTATTCAGTACCGGCAAACGGCTCCGTAAGACCCTCCGCTCAGGATAAATAATGAGGATTTATAAAAAGGGGCAGCAATTTTTTATTGAAAATGAACAGTACGAAAGTTTAAGTTTGATGTAAATGATGTAAATAGAAGTTGAATAAACATGCCAGAGCCCCTGGGGAACTGGATCTCTGGGTGTTTAATGTCACTCTTGTTTTAAATCATATTAAAATGGAATCAAGTAATTAACATTAATAAATAAATCAATATTGTGCAATAAATGAGATATACAATCTACATTAATATAAAGGTTTTGCTCTCAGAGCCCCATATTTTTCCGAATGAGGGAGGAAAAAAAAATGCCCGACCAATGGGTCCATGCAGATGTAAATTACTGTTTGTAATAAAGCATAGGTGGACATTATAGTTTTCTCCTCTAGCAAATGTCAGAGCTAAAAACTTGAGGTTACCAGACGTGGCAGCAGGGCTTAATTTTCACTGTCTTATCTTCCTAAACGTTATTACTTGTGATATGATTATCTTTTCTCTAGGCTGTGCCGAGAATTCTCATAGTTGCAATTTGGTGTGTTTGTGTCTCATTATGAGAGGGGGATGGGAGAGAGGTACGAAGTAGCCTAGATATTTCGCTAATGCCTTCAGTAACAAAGGTATTGAGAGGAATATCTTATTTTAAAACCAGGCTGGAACCAGGAAGCTTCTAGTAAAATCCCTTTCCTTTACCCGATTTCAGCAGTGTATTTGGACTATCTTTAAACGCACAGGCTGTATGTTTTATGCTACGCTGTTACATCGCAGAGAGATTGAAGAACAGCTTTGTATTTACCTAAAAAAAAATTGGCCACAATATTGCGCCCTTACTTCTTTTAATAATGCAACTGTCACTTTGCCCAGATTTCTGTCTACCATATTTTCATAGAAAGAGCCGGCGTCTGGGCTGAGGACTCACATTCCCCGGAAGTTTTTTGACCGAGGGTGGTGGGGTTGGGAAACACATCGGTGGCATCATGGTTTTTTCCTAAATATGAAAGCCTATAAAATAAACAAAATAGCACGTTGCACATTTTTTCCAAACTGTTGTTTCTGAGCTTGGGGTTCACGCAGTAGCACTTACTCGACTCCTCACTTTACCCGAAGCCTCAGCCCTTCCTCTATTGTATTTCCATATTTCTGTCGACACACAAGCACACATCTGGTATGACGAGATTTTAGCGTGTAGATTGGTCGCCGATGTAGCCCTCGGCCTCGATATCTAGGCTAAGCATTTATGTTTCTGCAGATCCTGCCGCATTTTTAGGTTGATCAGGAAATAAGCAAATGCCATTTCCATTCTCCTTAAAGGACAAACCAAAGACATGTGGAAATACCTCACAGCCTTTTCTGTCTACAGGAATAGAACAGAAAAAGAGGTGGAAAAAAGAGACTAGGCTATCGAGTCCTACAGTATCGTCACATTTAAGAAAATGTTGATTTAAAAAAGAGGCAGGAAAATAGAAAGAAGGAAGCGATTCCATGTTTCGGGTTTGGGTTTTTTTTTGTTATTAGCTACACATTCTGCCTCGTATCACGCGTTCACATTCACTGAGATCGGCCTCACTGTCACTGCGAGGGTTCAAAACTTCTCGAATGAAGCCTAATGGGGTTGGGGCTGGTGAGGGCTCTCACAAGGAGAACTCTCACTTCAAGAAACACAAACACACACAAAAACTTCTCTGAAGGTTTCACTCTCGAAATGGTTATCTCCACCGAGAAACCTGTAAGGGCTACCTTTGGCATCAAGGATCTCAAGGATTTTAGAACGTCCAGTGCCATTTTATTACCGAAGGAAAGGATAAAGTCTGTTTCTAGAAAACTGTTAACAATGAACTTCTAAAAAAAACCACCCCAGACAAAAAAAAAAAAAAAGAGGGAAAAAAAACCCCAAGCCACCAACCCAGCAGACCAAGTGTCAACAAATGTTTTCATGAGAGACGGGCTGAGCCAACGTGAAATAGATTTTGATGAACTCTGCAAATAAGCAGAAACCACCAAAATCTTTCTTACATCCGATTCTGAATAAAGTGCGCACTGGAGGAAAAAAAAAAAACAGAAAGCGAGAAAAATGGGACGTGCTCGGTCACTGGAGAGAGTCCAGGAAATTCATAAGCTTCACTTTAATTTTCTAATCTCTAGTTTCATTTTAATAGATCTCCACAGTACTTTTAAAGAGAGGGACTTCATTCAGCAATGCCTTGGCAAGGTGATGTTCGGATATTAAAAGTATATTCTTTTTTGCTTTAATATCTTTGTTTTTAAAAAAATAAGCACTCTCAGGATCAAACGTTAATTTCTCTTTTCAACATGGCTCTAAAACATGTTTTTAAATTTATGCTTTCTATACCTAGAGGTTTATTTAAGAAAATCCTCTAATAAGAATAAACTGTGGAAACGCATGGGTTTTATACTACTTTTGTTCCATCTGCGTTAAGGCTGCCCTGAAAGGAGTAAATTTTCGTTCTAGGGAAGCAACTCTAAATATCACTCGGGGCTTTTTCTTTTTCCCCTTCTCAAAATTATGGGATTTTTTTTTTAATGCATTATAAAAAATTACAACGCCCCCAAAAATTTCTTTTAAAGTGGGTTGGGTTTTTTTTCAGCATGTCACGGTTATGGATTATTTGTTAAATAAATCTCTTTGATCCTTTATTTTCTCATTTGGAAAGCCCTGAAATCTTATCGTTACTTATATATTAGATATTTTATTAGCAGTGGAATGATTATTGTGGGGGGAGAGGCGGGCGGCAGCGGCGGGACTGCGGTGGTCGCTGCAGCAGTGGGCGCGCCCTCCGGTGGCCGCTGGCCGCCCAGCACCGGGAATTCCCTCCACTCCTCCGCAGCTCGATTTGCTTTCTCAGTCATGGGTTTCTTCCTTTCTTTTTAAATAGAAACTTAAACCTGCAATCATGAAACATTTGCGCAAGATTAATGCTAGGATGCTTCTGTTCGAGCGGCACTCTTCTGCGGTGTCTTTGCATTTTAAAGGCGTGTTAATCCGCTAAAAGAGATTGTTAAAGCACTGCAGGGAACAGAAAATCAAAGACTCGTTCTCGCCCTGTGGATTAAAGCTCGGGATAGACCAAGAATTTTGCGATAAGGTCAGGCGAAATGCTTTCAGAAATTCCCCGCGGCATCGAGCATTTCTAATTAATGGGCTATGCGGGAAATCGCACATAGGCAGAAAAGCTACGCAGAAACACTGTCTTCCTCCCTAAATGACGAGGAGCTAACTACACCGCCCACGTTTTCTAATATTCTTTTTGCTTCTTAGCAAAAAAATATTTTAGGTTTGTATTTTTGTTTTTTAGCGCTAAAAACGAGACGTTTGGGACGAATTCCCGGGGCGCGGAAGGGAAAGGCGAGGGAAGCGGGGAACCCGCCGTACTCTAGCTGGCGGGGACCGGAGCGGGACATGCTCCCCGCACGCCACGGAGAGCTCACCTCGACCCAGCTGCGATTTTCCTCGTGTTATGATGACTTTGCTAATATGGCCAGCTATGCGGTAATAAGTGTGTGTGTGGCTGTGCGTGTGTGTGAGACAGAGAGAGAGAGAGAGAGAGAGAGAGAGAAGCAGGGAGACAGAGAGAGACAGAGAGTGGGTGGTGGTTGAAAATAACAGAGGAACCTTAAGGCGCCTAATTATTCAGAAAGGTTAAAGGTGATGACCTTGACATTTTGGAAGTTCAAAGGCATACACTTATGTTTTTCTTACCAAAGGGTTTAAATTTTTTTTTTTTTAGTCAGGCCTCCCTCAGTTCCTATGTCTCGATTTTTTGAATTCTCGGGCTTTTCCTGACTTATTTGGACACTTTTGCCTTCCCTGCGAGCGAGCGTGGCGAGAGCCGCTTCACCCTATTCAAAAAAGTCAAATTCTTTCCTTGCCTTTATTGCACATTGCGGAAATCTCTTTTTCACCCACCAGAAGGTGTATAATATAACCCAATTAAGCTGTTTAGAACTTCGGGTTTTATGGTGTTGTCTAGACAGTTCAAGGTTTTGTAAACAGCCCCACCAGGTCATGCAGGATAAAGCAGCGAGGCGAGGCGCGGAGCAGCGCGGAGAGGTGCGGAGCCCCCGCGCCGGACCTGTCGTGGCCGGGCACCGGCTCCGCTTGCGCCGCTGGAAAGACACATTTAAAAGCGCCTCCAAAGATTTTTTTGTCATTGGTTTTTTGGGGTTTTTTTTGCGGCCGTTTTTCCTCACCCATACAAATCGTTTGTAACTCATTCTTGTCTGATCCCCTCCGAGCCCTCGGTCTCTTTGTCTTGCTCTTCACTAACAAGTAAATAGTCATTGGCATTGGGGATTCTGGGCTTACTGGGAGCCTGACCAATAAAAAAAAAAATCGTTTTTAGTTATTGTAGCGCCAGGAGACTGGAGACAGCCATGTTGGCTCTGCCTCACAGCGAACAGGGAAGGATACGGCACACCTACAAAGGGAGAGCTAAACATCCAAAGTATGAGTTGCTTAAAATGCATTTAAAATAATCCGACTAGGCTTCCTCCCCTTATTTAACTGGACTTGCCTTTAACCCAGGAAACACTAGGATCTTTTTGAGATGGAAATCCATACAGTGCACGGAAGTTATAACCTTAACTTTACTAGAAAACATTTATTCACATGAAAAAGACAGTGGCCCATGCTTTTGGTTGACAATAGAAACATATATATATATATTATGTATAGCGAACGTACATTTACCATCTCTTAAATAAACCGCATTCATTTAAAGGGAGGAAAGCTTCTAGCTTCTAGCTCAGAAGCAATAACAGAGCCCCCCGAACTCAATGAATTGTAAGCAGAAACTACCAGGCACACTGCATCTCCATTACTGTTACTGTGGTAGAGGAAAATAAAAAGCACCTTTGGCGAGAAACACTTGAGAGTGGGCAGTTTGATTTACCCTAGTTTCCCCTTATCAGGAATCTCCTCCGCCAAGCCCCGAAATCTCCAGTGGCCATTCAGTGTGTGGAGTTGCACAAGCAAATTAAACTTTGAGTTTCTCAGGATGGCTGTATCATGTAAACCAATTTACTTTTGCATTCAGATGGCAGGTAAGAAAGACCGATGTATTCTTTGTTTCTCTTATTTCTTCCTTTTCTCTTGCTCTCGCGCTTTTTTTTTTTCATTTTTTCCTTTTCTTTTCATTCTTTCTTTTTTTTTTTTCAAAACAAGGGATTTCCAGTGAAATATTGGAGTCGATCTCTGTTCAGTTTCTTTTCTTTCATCCTTCGATTCTGGAACCAAATTTTAACTTGCCGGTCAGTGAGGTTGAGCATTCTGGACAAGTGCAGTCTTTTCTCTTTGTTTATGTACACGTTGAAGAAAAACTCCCGCTCTAGTTCTCTTATCTGATATTTGGTATAGGGACACCTCTTTTTCCTTGATCGCTGGGGAATTGCTGAAATTCGAGAGAGAAGAAAATGATTTATGCTGCTATTACCAACATGCTCAGCCAGGAAGAGATCAGAGACTTTGACAATATCCCATTGCCTGGAAATCAGCCCTCTAGCAGTTAAAAAAATATTCCTGGGGCTTTTACTCTCTGCGTGACTTAGCAAAAAAAGCGATTATTTCCCAACTTCTCCTCAAAAGAGAGCACATCGAGCAACACGGAGAGATATTTAAATAGTCTGGAAAAATTCCAAGTTTCTCAAACTCCTCTCACACAACGCTCTCCCCACCCCCGCCCCAAAAAACCGAAGATCTTAAGCACTAAACCGAAGGCAGTTCTGAACACTAACTGTGAATTCTCCCTGTCTCCCCCCACTCCCCACCAAATCAACAATTTAATAACAATTAATATCCTCTTCCAAGAATACCTTAAGCCCACCTAAATTGGTTTCCTATCGTAAACACGCTTTACAACGGTAAAGGAAATCTTATAGGATATATAAAATCCTTTGGATGCTTATAAAATTGCACATAAAATGCGGCTTGACAAAGTGTTGGCCTTGTACTCTTGCCCCCAATTTACTACTGATACCTACCTGAACTGTTGCTCTTCTCTGCAACAGCCTCACCAGTGGGGGAATCGGCACTGTTTGCTGGTGTCACTTTCTTCTCTTGGCTGGAAGGTGTTTTACTGCAAGTGCTGTTCTGGGCTTTCAAGTCGCCCTTGTCCGCATCCCCCTCGCCCTCGGAGTGCGGCTGATATGGGGGTCCGGCTGTCTCGTAAAACTGGTCGAAGCCTTGCGGCAGGATGCCGTTCCTCCCCACCGAGCTGTAGAAGTTGGAAGCGGCGGGAGACGGTCCGTGGTGGCTGCAGACAGGGTCCGTTTTGAATAACATTTCCGTCCTCCTGTTCGCAGGCTGCAGAAAGTCTCTGTGCATCACCTCTTCAGCTGAGTAATAAGGACCATAACTGCCCCTGTACTGCCATTTGCTGCGCTCTAATCCGTATTCCCTGAATGCTACTTCACGCACAGGTTGGACATGAGGTAAATTAGAAGAATAAGGAAAAGTCATTTGACAGGACGACGATTGCGACAAAAAAGAGGGTTTCGTCGAGAAATCTGAGGGTGAGACGTAATAAGCGCACCCTGGCAGATACATATTGGAAGTGCCGTGACTACAATCGTCAAACTCAGTCATGTCTTCCTTTTTGCGATTGCAAGCAACCAGGAGGCTTCAATGCATTGAACAAGATCCATCTATTGCACAAGAGGGTTTGGACAGGATCAACTAAGAAAAAATCCCCACCGTGTGCTGACGTGCAATTCATCTTGATTGATTCTAGTGGTAATTATGTCACGTGACGCGATGTAGAAATGTCCTTATATCTATATCAGCCCCTCGCGAAGGCTCCTAAGATCTATCCAAAAAGCCCTCCCAGTGCGGGAGAAGCGAGTGCAGCATTTGTATCAATATCATCCGGTTTTCCATCCCTCATTCTTTCACCAGGCGATGAGACACACGTAGGTGGTGCGGGCGGTCACCTGGGGCCGCTCCGCCCGGGCAGGCGCCTGCCCACCGCCGGAGTCTGGCGCGGAGGGACCCCCGCGGCGCGCAGCCCACTGACCGCATCGCCGACCTGGACAGCGAAGAGGGAAGCAGCCGCCGTCGGAGAAGGCAGCCCTCGGGAGCGCAGGATGCGGGCTCCCGGCCGGGCACCCCCGCCTTGGAAACGTGATCGCTCCTGGTTAAGAGAGAGCGACGCTGGCCAGCCGCCGCTCAGGCAGAGGATGAGCGGGTGGGGTTCACTCAGGAAAGCCAAGTTCCATTCACGCGCTCGAGCGCACGTGTGAATCTGCCCGCCCGGCTCCAGTAATCCACAGCTGGCATCAAAATCGCTCATGAAATTCAAAGCCCGAGCCCCGATCACCTCATTTTCCCTCTCTTATAAGCCAGAACACTGCGCACTTGTGTCAGGGCGCCAGAGACAAACTGTAATGAGAAATAGGCAAACAGAGCATCCCTCAGCAGCCGGTTTTATGAAAGGGAGACACTTTCGGGCTCTTCTGGAAAGCGAAGGGCTGGAGAAGGAAGAGAAGTCCACCAAGTATGGTTTCTTTGTGAAGCAGGACAGCATACAAAATGACCTCTGTTCCTCTGCCTCCAACTCCCACCAAAATGTTCATTTTCATTGGAAAGGAAAAGCAGGGCTGGGAGAGGGCGACATGCACAACACCCGCCAGCCCCACGGTTCATTTTTGCCAATGTTCTTTTTCTCCTTCAATTACGATTTTACATAGATGACACAAACAGGGTCAGAGAGGCTGAAAATAGAGAAGAATAAAAAAAGCCGTGCCAGCAATAACCCTATGCTCAAGCAATTTCTCATTCCAGAAACGTTTGCCAGCTTTCTATGGGAAAGCCTTTTTTTCCGACACTGCAGAGCACACACGGATTTGCCCCACCACATGCCACTCTCCAAACAAACACGAAATGTGGACGAGCTCCTCATGCCGAGCACGGTCACCCTCTGCCACCCAGACAATTTGTGGATGCCCCGACCATACGGCAGGCCTCAGATCACTTCCAATAAGATAGCCCCTGAGTCCCACAGCAAGCAAAGAACCCAGCAGATAGGAAACCGTCCCCAAAGAACCGCGAGCAAGTAGGGGGAAGGCCCCCAGGCGCCCCGGCCCTGCGAGGTGACAGTGCCCTGAGAGGCTCGGCCAGGCGCAGGCTGCGCGCCACCCGCTTTGCGCTGCTGTGAGGCTCCAGAAGAGGGAACCCCGCAGCCCAGGCTGAGTCCCGCAGCCTGCGCCCCCGCCTGCTCCCGCACCCCAGAACAGGCTTCCCAAGGGGCTTCCAAACAAACCTCAGTCCAGTTTGCTCTTTCTGAAATTCAAAAGACCATGTCCAGGCAGATAAGACAAAACTCATTCCCTTCCCTCTTTCTCCTTCCCTTTTCCCTTTCCTTTGTACATTATGGTATTTGTTTGCCTTGGCGCCTCACTTGCAAATCACCTCAAAAGCCACACATAGCTCTCAGCAGATAGACTCCCGCAGGGTATCACAAGAAATCAAGACACAAAACCGCTATTCCCTCCCTTTATCTGAAACTTTCGAGCCCTCTCGATTCTGCTGCAACATATGAACAACCTCCTAAAAACGACGTCTGTGCAGTAAAAATGGCTCCTGTGTCACTTACCACCCCAAGCTTGCATCAGAGCAGGGCAGAAATGCTTTTGGATTGTGTCCCCAGGTTTCTCATTGTCTTATCTCATCAGCAGAGATGGCTCTGGGAGCCTATGGAGCCTAATTTGCTTTACCATTCAAACAACTAATTACGCCTTAGCCGGAAACCTTCACCTCCTTTTCGATGCATTGAGCCCAGCATCAGTTAAATTTTGGTGCAGGAGCCAACTGTTTTTAACTAATTCAAGTTCAAAGACATGGCGACGATTTGTTAATATGAAAACAGCCCTTTTAGGAAACGGTCCCTTAAAAACTGATCTAATTTGAGAATGTGAGACCAATACCGCAG
Source organism: Phoeniculus purpureus (assembly GCA_028565055.1). NCBI lineage: Eukaryota > Metazoa > Chordata > Aves > Bucerotiformes > Phoeniculidae > Phoeniculus > Phoeniculus purpureus. Next base: position 18,728,754 of record JAOXOE010000602.1, read on the forward strand.
CAGAGACGCCGTTGGAATAAGGCAGAGCTGCGGATCTCCGCCTGCCAGAGCATTTTTCACCCTGGGGTCTGTCCCCAGCCCAGCTCTGAGCATTACCAAGCACCCCCAAGTCTTTTTTTTTTCCTTACGCAGATTAAACAGCATCGGAACACAAATGCACACCATGCACACAATCAGTAGAATACTTTACCGTTAGACGTCTTGAAATATCTGCAACCGTTGCTCGGAAATAGCAAGAAGTATTCCGGTCGGAGTGACATTTCCGAAAACCCTCCGTGAAAAATTAAGGCGACTTGCCTTTACACCCGGATTTAAAGACACTCCGTGTTCTGCCGGAGAAGATGCGGTGGTTTCGTGCCACCCAAGATAAGACACTAACTTGACCTTAACTTTGTTATGGCGCCCCTTGTATCTGGAGAACGTGAACAGACACTGTCTGGCAGCTCTCGTAAAAACCGACTGGAGAAGAGATTCTGAGTCATTTCATTTATTGCCACTACAGTTCTGCAAGAAAGCTTTTCCCTCCCTGCCAAACTTTAATTATTTATGCTCTTTTAGGAAGCACAAAAGCATCCAAGATCCATTCCCAAACGAGACGAGTTGCCTTCTCAGCCTTATCAAACAGGGAGGAAAGGATAGACCCCTTTATCACGTTTAGACTGCAGCCGGAATGCAAAGATGTACATGTTGGAGCAAATAAAAGGATGGATGGTCTCCCGCATGCTGTGAGGAGAGGCGAGCGTGGGTGCAGCAAGCGGGTACCCGTTGCTCCCTTCACGCATCGCATGTCCCCACAAAGCCTGGGCAGGGGCGCAAGTACCCCTGGGAGGACACACGAAATAATCCAGTTAGAGGGCGTGGGGCACATCCACATCACTCGGGCGCATCTCCCACCCGTCCTACCGCACACGCGTGTGCACGCATGTGCCCACGGGGCGGGCGTGGGCAGGCAGAGCCTCCCAGTCAGGGCGCGCCTGGCTCTGCGGCTCTGCCACACGCGTGTGAGCACGCCCGGCTCAGCTGGCGTCGCCCACTGCTTCGGGGAAACTGTTGGAACCTGGAGTATGGGCACGCATGGTGAAATCATGCACTATTTTCTGCCCTCTGTGTGTCTATGCACAGTGTGAGCCCGCATACACATAGGTCTGTGTATGCGCACACACGATTACACACAACAAGCGCTCCTGAAATAAGGGCATCCGTATAGACACAGACACACACACAGATACACATTAACACACGTACTTTTACACCACACCGCAATTTAGATCCTACCTCCTCTGTTGCTTCCCTTTCCGTGGGCGATTTAGACTAGAAGCTTCACAATGAGCCATCGTCGTGGGTCAGATACGTTTAATAATTAATACATTGCCTTTCACATCTTTTTTATCCGAGCTGCTTCTTCAGATTTCGCATCACCCATGCAATAAAGGGACTGGTTGTACTGGAGTGGGTTAAGACAAGGGAAGACGGCATAAAGGGTCCATTTCTCATGGACTGTAGTCGGATGAATGGTATTCCAGGAGAGAATAAGAGAAGGGGCTTTATCTAGTTTTTTCTTTTCTCACGCTTTACATCATTGGGGTTGCTTCTAGTTTTTTTAATTAGGGAAATGCTACTGAGTGGAGAGACTTCTATTGTCCGCATTGCACCAGTTCTCACCCAGCACAGGGGCTGAATGCCTCGAAGATTTGGAGGGACCCTGGAATAGTGCCTCTGGCTGGAGGTGGCTGGGTGTGCCTCCCCTGTCCTTGGGGAGCAATTCCCGGCCCTTCTTCCCCCCGCTTTTTCACTGGCAGCCACCCCGTCATAGGCGAGGTAGGTTTTTATCTGCATTGTGCAATGCGGTAAAGAGTAGCCATTCTGGACGGCGGGATATGTGCCTTCAAATAGGGCCAGTTTTCCTCCTTCTTCCCGAAAACACCTCCCGAGCGTTACCTTTGGAGCTCTCTGGAAAGCTTTAGGGAAGATGTCTTCACTTCTGCCTGCCTAGAATTCCGGCATTTATCTCCAGAATCATCTGGACCACTATGCCCCCGAGAGTAGCATTTGTACGTAAATGAGTGAGTAGGACCAGAGTTTAAATACGGCTTTTTATGAAAAAATTGAGTTTATCACCTTCAGGAAGGCAATAGCCCCTTGAAAACAGGCATTGCTTTGTGCGTTCCTTGAGTTGTTTACCTTGTTGCATATACCCCGAGCAAACCTATCTCATGCACCAGCAAAGAAGGCAGCTTCCGCCATCATAATCATTGCTACTATTGGGAGAGGCTACTCAAGGTTTCGTGTGTGGAAACGCCTCTTCAATAGAAACAGATTTAGGTGGAAATTGAAACCAAAAGGAGCTTTAATCCTCATCTAAAATTCCTGTTTCCTTGGGTTTTTGTTTTGGGGGTTTTTTTCGCTATTTTCTGAATTACCGGACAGGGCAGTAGCTAGCATTTCCCCTGGCTCTAAGCTCCGGCCAGCCTCACTGCTCTGGTGCTACAGAGGCTGACATCTCCCAGCAGAGAGAGCCTATCAGCAACCGATTTCATTCTGGTCCTAAAACAATAATCAGACGGCTTGGGCAATGGTCCCAGCCCCTCTGCATGGATTATCCACTGAGGAGAAAAACCCAAAAGCATTCCACCCTTCCCCTAATAAAAATCTCTGCAGAAACTGCCATGAAGATGGTCACACAAAATAATCAAACTCACCAAAACCTCCGAGCTCTTTCCTCTCCTACGCATGCAGCACCTCAGGGCGAGAGCGGGGCCCTGGGTTCCCCTAGTCCTACCCCAACCCGGCCCCTACTCCTGCTCTGGTCCTGAACACAGTCTGCCGCAGCCTCGACACTGTCTGCTCTCCTCCGCTTTATTGTTTGGGACAGCACTTGGGCAAGGCCAAAGTCAGCGGCGCTGGAAGGACAGGGCCTGGCCTAGACACCTGGGGTGGAACCGATGGCGGCGACAGGGCCACCGGGCCAGGCATAGGCGCACCCTCTGCCGTCGCAGGACACCGCTGTGCCCCGAGGCCCAGCGGTCGGGGAAAGGTCTCTCCGAGAGGAGAACAGGTCCTCCGTGCCTTGGGAGCAGCACAGCCCACCCCCCTCGTCGGGCACCCAGGGTTTCCCTCCGCCCGCGTCCCTGCCGTCGAGGCAGGCAGCCGCAAGCGGAGCGGCAGGAGAGACGGCTGCCGCGGAGATTACGTGCAGGTTACGCGCGGGTCTCGCGCGGTTGTCACGTGTCATCTGTGCCGGGCTGCGGCCAGACCTGCAGGTTCGAGCGGGGGGGTGGAAATAAAAAAGAAATAAAGAAGAAAAAATGACAAAAGTTTATTTGTTAACCACTTTGCCCATTGCTTCTCGAGCAGGTTACTCCAAACCACAAAACAAGCCGGCGCCGCAGGCTAGCCTCGGCGGGCAAGACAGCATATGAAGAGAGAAGCCGAGACCCACAGAGCTGACGTCTTTATTAGGACTTATTCCTTTATTTTGCTGCAAAATGTTGTTTACATACAGATAAAGGAAATCGATTTTAGTTTAGCACCTCTCGTTCCCCACTGAAAGAGAAGGTAAGAAGCAGGAGAAAATCTATATAAAAGGAGAAAGAAAGGTAAACAACTGATAATACAGGTTTCCGTGCTGGCCCATCTTGTCTTCTTCATTTTTGCTAAATTCTTACTCATCGTTTGCCAATTTACAGAGAGATCGTGCGCGTTTCGAGAACTTGGTTTAAATTGTAAAAACACAATCTCCGCGTCGCACTCGCTAATACGCTCTACTCTAGAGGTGAAAGACTCCGGGCACAAGTTCATGCAGGAGCGGACGGACTCTGCTCTAGTACATAGAAAGAGCCTGCTCTCGCATTACTACTCTTTTCTTTTTCATCCGCCTGTTCTGAAACCAAATTTTAACCTGCTGATCGCTCAGATTCAGTCTGTTTGATAGTTCTTTCCTCTTCTGTCGGTTAATAAACTCGTTAAGGAGAAACTCGTTTTCCAATTCAGCAATTTGTTGCTTTGTGTAGGGTTTCCGTTTCTTTCTTGATCTCCCCTGGGTGGGACACCAAGGCAAACCTACAACAAACACGTCGATAATTTAGTGGATCAGATCTGGGTGTTAAAGAGAATACGCAAAAAAACCGCAAGATAATAGAGATAAACTAGGTCGGCAAATCGGGCAAAGTACATTTGACAGCGCAATTTCTATCTCCCTCCGAGTCGGATTAAGCGATTATCTCTCCGTATGGGTTATGGGGGTGTTACAAAGCAATTACAGGCATCTCTTAGAAAGCAAGTATCGCTAGGTCGCCTCTAACTAAAGCGAGATAGTTAACGCATACCATCCTGCACTGAAGGTCTGAGGCATGACTGGACTGCTGCGGGCTGAACTGTCAGGTTCAAGTTGACGGAATTCTTGATGTCCTCCTTTAAGTTGGAAGTGCAGGAATTCACTTCAAAAAGAGCAGCCGAGCCATGCAAACTTCTCTGCAGGCTCGAGTGGTCATACTTTACGGGCTTTAAGTTGGCTGAGTGAGTAACAGTTGGGTCATTTGCGAAAGATTGCCTCTGCCTGCATCTATCCTCTTGTTTGGAGCTTGCATCGTGGGCGTAATATTTACTGTTGTCTTCCAGGCACTCTTTGCTGCCGTTGGAGCTGATGTTGATTGGAACAGAGCCGGGGAGGTACGGCTGCGCCGCGCCGCTGAACGCGTGGCTCTGCGGCTGGGCTGCGCACGAACTTGAGCAAGTCCAGGGGATCGAGCTCCGGGGGTAGGAAATGGTGGGCAGAGCTGCCAATTGACTGCCATTAGCCCGCAAATTGGGAAAATAAAAGGAATCTGGAGATTGCAAATTCAAGAGAGAACCAACGTAGCCAGATCTGTAGAGACTGCGATCACACATTTCCAACAAAGGACTTCAGCTGTTCTTACAGCAGTATTTAGTTACAACAGGGAATAAGAGGAAAGCCTGAAACGATTGGACGAAACTTTGCAGACAGGTTCTTCAAAGCCGGTAATTTCAGCACCGCCTCCAGCCACCGAGACACAGAGTCGTCCCCCCTCTTTTTTTTTTCCCCTTCTCCCCCCCCCCCCTTTTAAAAAGTCTTATGATAACACTTGAAATATGAAAATACCAGGCTCTCAAGGGGGAGGGGAAAACATGGTCTCCGATTCTATAAAAGTGGCTGGAGCTGGCTGGCAAACTGCGGCGCCAGCGGAAAAACAGGGAGAAAACAAACATTTGCGGAGTTGCCGAGGGGACGGGGCAGCCCTGGGCCCTGCAGTCTCCCCCGGCCCGCAGCATCCTCAGGGACAAACCAGGCAGCTGCTGGGGGAAGCTACACCCACGGTCAGAATGCTCACTGTGGGCTGGGAATAACCTACGGTGGCTCCTTGCCACTAAGGAGAAAGCGATGGGACTGTTTAGGACACGCTTCTGTATTTCTGTGCCTGTCCATATGAGTACACCTTGTGCGTGTGTGTGAGTGGGCGCCGAACATGTACTTTGTCCGGTTTATATTCGGGTTTGTTTTAACTGCGAGCAACATGATACGCATCTGCATATGCTTGCAATTAAAATCTTAATTGATCGACTATTACCTGGGTCGTCTTTCTGGTACATTAACCACTGACTGGTATTCACTTAAGTCCGCACGTCCTGCCTTTTTAGAACTTTTATCTTCATTCTGAAGCGAAAACAAGTTTTCAAGCAACACTTGTAAAATCCAGCGTTTATTTTGTCTCTAAAATGCAAACAAACATCATCAAACGGAGAATAACAACAGCGAAAGCACGCAATTACTTGAGCAACCCTCCGATATAAAATAAATAGCATCGAAGTGCTGCAATAAAGAAAACTCCCGTGCAGCAGAGCAGATGCGATTGCAGCGGTGGGCAGAGGAGAGTCAGTCTCCTGGTGACACGCTGCTGTCTCCTAAGTTGCATATGAAAGAGTTATTTTTCTCTAACAAGAATATTACCCCTTAAATTGTAATTACATTGTTATTTTTGAGGAGTAATACATATATTTTTACGTATTCGAGAGATCAAGAAATAGTCCAGTTATTCCGTTATTTGTTCCATTCGCCCTTAGTACCGGAGTAAGTAGGGATAGGATCATAGCTGAGAGCATCCTTACAGGAAGTTTCCCGTGTTCTTTTCCGAATTGAGACAGTGTACTTCTCAGGGAGGCAAGCTGGGCTCCTCATCGGTTGGATGTCTCGAGGACGAGCACCTCGCTAGAGCTCGGCCGAACTCCACGACGGCCGCTGTGCTCGAGTGCTGCTCCCAGCACAGCCACCCCACCACAGGAAACTAAGGGGTCCCTGCTGTTACTCTTGTCTTCGTCCTCTTTTCCAAGAGCATTTCCCCTGATTTGAGCGAGTGCAGTTTCAAACAAAGCTTTTATTACAGCGTTGTTTGAAGGTTTCATCTACTTTCATTACCTTGGATAAAAACTTGAACTTAGTAAACAGGTAGGGTAAATTCCGTGTTATTCACCTGATAATCAGCGGTTTAATCTTGATTTTATTTCTTAGGCGAGATCAGATTCTCTGCTTTTCTTGACATGCTCTTAATCAAATTCCTCTTTCTGTTTAATAGGAAATTGGGTTAAATTCTGCAGTAATTTCATTGCCCTGGAAGAAATCTTTGAATGATTGCTCCTCCTGGACCACACAGGACCACACAAGCACCGCTGGAGGATATTAGCGACCGCTGCCTTTAATTTTTATTGTTTGAGTTATGTCTACCAATTGAGTTTCCCTCTTATTAGGTTATTTGTTTTCTGGTTGCCTTTTTCTCCAAGAGATGTATCATAGTTTATTTTGATAATAGCGTTTTACAAAAACTGGCTCTGATTTTCGGTTCTCTGAAGTCATCGGGAGCATTTTGTGTTCAAACACTATATTTTTGCCCACAATAAACACAAGGAATGTATGTGAATTCCCAGTTACCGGAAGGAAAGGTGACACTTCAAACTAACTTTTATGGGGTTCGAGAAAACAGAGCTTTAAATTAATGCTCAACTCATCCGTAATTGCTAATTTATACGGCGAAAAAAACCCCCCAGCCAACATGAAAAGCAAAATCTGGAGTAGCTGGAGACACTCAGACATACGGAAAGCGATGTTTATTTTTAAATCTGTAGGGTAAAAAAACTGATAGAAACATCTCGTTCCAGGGACGGCTGGTCACTATCTCGGCGAGCAGAGCCTGGGACGGATTTGTGCTGGTTTTTCAAGTCCCAGCCGACTTCTGGTTTGGGGGCGGCGTTTTAATGCCGCGGGTGTCCCCCTGCCTGTGTCTGTACAGGAAATGTCACCGCTGAGGAACAGAGCGACCCGGAGGGCTGCTTTCACACGCTCTCTTCCGCTCTTCTTTTTTTTTTTTTAATAATTTTTTCCCCTTTTAAATAGACAACCAGATCGGCTTGAACATCAGAGCTGACCACACGCTGTAATTTCAATGTCATATTCTTCAAGTTTATAGATCAGGGTTGCTCTGCGTGTGACCGCGTAGCCTTCCTCGCTCATTCATCACTCGGAAATGCAGCTCCCGAAACGGTCTTAAGACTTCCCTTGACTATGCCGAGGGTTGTCCAGGAGATGGCAGGATTGCCTCAAACATGGCTGGGAAATCGCGCTGCCTTGACAGGAGCTGAGCTCCGTGGTAGCTGCGGACAGGCGAGCCGGCCGGCCTGCAGTGCATCACTGTGCCTCTGCGCATTTGCAATTCACTTTGTCGAGGTGCATATCAATTATCTGCAGTAATGCACGCTGCATTTCAAGTGGGCCGCTATGCTCTTTTCTCTAAACCCCGACGACAACAATCAGCTGCATCTGTGGCTGCGCTGAAGCAGCCGGGTCTGTGAGCTTTGGGAAGAGGCCGGTCTGCGAGCACGGTGATTTTGAACAACGCTCGTCAATGCTCCCGCTCCAGGCTTTAGAAACCCGTTTTAATCTGTAGCGGTAGGTGGACGGGCTGAGGTATCCCAGCCCGGAGCCCTGATCTTGCCTTCCTTCTGGCTGTAGCTGCTGGTTTCTCGATGTTTCTGCATGTTGTTACGAAATTAAACTTCGACTCCTCTCCATCTGGTACCGATTTACCAGCTCGAGTTTCCTCCTTCCCTGGGAAGGGAGTTTTGTCCGTGGCAAAGGTGCGTCTTCTGAGAGCCTGGAGGCCGGCAAAGCCAAAGGTTAAACCTGGAAGGAAGAAGGGAACAGCTCGCGACGAACCCGCGGACGGGAAATAAAACAGCTTTGGCAGTGACCGGCCTTCCCTCTGCGGGGTACCCGTTGAGAGGAAAAAAGTACCACAGAATTAATGTGACCAAAGTATGTGTGGCTGGGGTTGTGTTGGGGGAGTCACCAAGAGATTTGGAAAGAAGAATTTAAAGCACGCAGAGAAAAGAAGGCTGTATCAGCAGAGAATGCTGTTCCAGGTACTTAAATGATATGCCACCCAAGCCTCCTTCCTCCCAGAACTCAACAAAAATGTACTGCGCGATGAAATGTCCCGAAACGGACGTTTTTCGTTCGTGCAGGGAAAACAAACGCTTTAAAAGCCGCGGAAGAGAAAAGGGAAAGAAGAGGGCAGACGAGGCGGAAGATAACCCCCGGCTAGAGCCCGTCGGTTGCGAAGCGAACGAAAGGGCACCGCCCCGGGACGCCGCCCCCGCCGAGACCCGCCGGGGCACCGGCAAATACCAGGCTGGCGTGAGAGGGAGGTGGGAACAAAGGGCTCTGAGCAGCCCCTGGCCGAGGGCACCGGTCAGGGATAACAGGGAAGGGGCGAGAGGGACAGGTAGACTCTCCTCTGCCTCCCACACGGGGTGTTTCTCGCCGGCATGATTTCTTTCTGTCTCAAAACCCCTTTGCCCAGGGACCAGGCGCTTTCCAGTACTCCTTAAGGTCGTTTAACGTGCCTCTCACTGTATCCACCTTTACTTTCCCAAGAACCCCATCCTATAAGTGGCTCTGAGAAGATCCCACTCAAACCTGGAACCCGCGGAACGGTCTGCTGAAAAAAGAAGGCGAATTTCTTCCTCTGTTTTTAAATATATAAAAAAGAAATAGTTTTATTAAAGACGGTTCAGAAACAGTTCGGCAGCATGTTAACAGCTTGGAAGTTCAACCCATATTTCAACACAACGTAAAAGCTGAATCTAAGACACGAAAAGATATGGTTTATGGTGAGATATTTTTACCGTATGCCTTACCCACATAGACGGGTAATCAAAGTGTATAGAGCAATAGTATATTATAATAAATAATACTGGTCCGGAACGCACACATTTTAATAATTAGACGAGGCACATTAACAGAGACGGTATCACTTTTCTCTCCTAGCAGTTGACTAGCGTCTCTGATCACCCTGTGTATATCATTACACGCCCACGAGGTTTAAAATAACAAAAATTCGTCAAAATCCTAGTCTCTCGGCCTATATAAATTATGGCATCTTTTGAAATTGTCATTTATTGCTTCTGTCATTAGCACCCGTTTATTTTTGTAAATTAAAAGTCAACGATGATCTTCTCTTCTCCGAATTTTTTCTTTTAATCGCCTTGGCGGGAAGAAGTCTGTCTGTCTGTACAAGGGAAGCAAGAGCGGGCTTTCTACATACAGCCTGCGCGGATTTATACACACCTTCGTGACAGCAGCCTCTCTCCCCGCTGACCGCAGGACAAGCCCCCCCTTTCAGTCCCACCAAAAGCGCTCTCCCGAGGTGCTTGACCCTGAATACCCGCTGGGCAGACCCCGCCGCCCGAGCCGGGGCTACCCGGCCCAGGAACAGTGGCTGCTGATTCAACCGACGAAGACGGAATCCTTCCACTGGAAACGAAACCGTGACAAAAACCGAAAAAAACCCCAAAAATCTAAAACCACACGCACAACCACTCCCCTTCGCCATAACAAAACCAAAGCAGTCGAAAACAAAACAAAAAAGCCACACAAAACCCCCCCCAACAAATACCAAACAACAAAAAGAACAAAAGAACAAACCACAACCTCCCTCCGCCCCACCTCAAACCCAAACCTGCGGAAACGAGGAGCACGGTGGGACATGCCTGAGACTGTACTTCTCGCCCCTCAATAGATCGCAGAGATTCTCACTCCCTTGATAAAAGACTAGAAAGCCGACTGCAGACGTAACTCCTCCACGTAACTGGCAATTCTTTCCGGGACCCGGTGGGTTCGGTGTGTTGTTGCAGCAGCCGGGTGCTGCCACAGCTCTGGACTCTGGCTTATTTGCACTTTCCGATTGATTTCCAAACACTGTCTCCGTGCCCACCCCCCTCCCCCCCCCCGCAGCATGTTTTGAAGTCTGTGATACCAAATAAAAACTGACACGTTTTGGCACTGGCTGATATTCTTAGAAAAAAAATACAGAAAGCCCCCTAAAGAGTTAAGCGTTTAAGAAAGTTATAGCTGTAACCGTTCAACATATTTATAATTCGTTTATACTGGCCTAGAGGGAAGAACTGAAAATATAATTAATATTATAATATTATTATTATCAAAAGGAAGAAACAGAGCTATTATTTAAGATTTGTCAGCCCCTTTCACTGAGAGAAAAACGCCAGCTTTCATGGAAAACAGTTCCCGAAAACTCGCCACCTCAGGAAGGAGGAAAAAAAATTAAATATAATTTCAAGTCTTTCAAAAAGTCTTTAGCTGGTCGTAAATTGAGTATGTATATCTATCACAGTCTGCAAGCAATGAATCAAGAGACATTGTCTTTGAGTTTGGAGACTATTTTCTTATCCTTCACCCTTCTGTTTTGAAACCAAATTGTAACTTGTCTCTCAGAGAGGTTTGTGGCTGCGGATATCCTTCTCCTCTTGTCCTTGTTAATGAACTTGTTAACGGCATATTCATTCTCGAGTTCTTTAAGCTGCAGTTTTGTGTATGGCACTCGCTTCTTTCTCCCACGCCGGTAGACGCACATGTCGGGCTGGTTTAGTGCAACGTCCCCTATTGCAAAAGACATTATGTGAAAAATTAGAATTTTATTGCAGCCTTTTAAAGCTTAACCGATAATTCTCGGGCACTGGTTTTCACAGGCAAATAAATAATGTCGTGTTATTTACAGTTTATGATTATTTACACTGCCACATTATTTGCACGTTAGTAAAGCACCAAAACCTTGATGGACTGTCATCACTTTTAAGCATGCATAGCTAGCGAGCGCGCAGGACGGCGGGGGCATGGGCTGGGGGGCCGAGAGCAGGTCGGTCCTGGCAGCACACACACAGACATCGCTTTGGTTTGTTTGCATGTGGTTTCTGCCTCTATGCCCTCGCTGCTCTTAAGAGCTCTAGGACCGGATCAATCACCAGCCGGACACACAGAGGAATGCAAACCTTGAAACTATCTTCCTGCGAACGCGAATACAAACCCGGAAACGAGAGAAGCAGCAGGAGAAGGAGTCTGAGGCCGTCCCGGTGTTCCGGGACCCTGGCGCTGACAGTGTTGGGGGGAGCTCTGGGCTCTGTCTCGGGGTGGAAAGCAGAGGGTGAAATTTCCTCGGGGGTAGAGATGAAGGGAAATAAAAAAAGGAAAATCCGCCGCTCCCCCCGGCCCCGCGTGTCCGCTCTGTGCACGTCTATGCAGCGTGTCCACCTCGGCAGGCCGTCCCTGCAGCCGGGGGGGCGGGGGGAAGGGACGGGC
>JAOXOE010000602.1:18740512-18761275 GCA_028565055.1 Phoeniculus purpureus
AGCTCCGCGCCCCGGCCCGGCCGCCCCGAGGGCGAGAGCCGCGGGCAGGTGACCCCGGTCCTGGCCATCGGAGCGGGCGCCCACCCGCGGGCAAAAGCGGCGGAGCCGACCGTCGACGGAGGGGCCGGGCAGGCTGCTGGGCGGACCCCTCTGCATCACCTCCATAGCAGGGTCCAGCTCGGGTTGCTCCCTGCGTGGGGCGTTGGGTGGGCAATTCGGTTGCCCACACCTCCGCCCCTTCCCCCGCAGATGCTGGGAGGCTGGTTTTGGACAGAGCCTGATGCCGCTGAATGCACTTTTATTGCCTCTTGTCTCTGGCAGAGCCCCTTCCTCTGCGATCCGTCCGGCCCCCACGACCTGCTGCAATGTTTATTGTGCCTCATCTTTTCCTTTCGCTTCCTGTTTTTTTCGTCTCCTGCTCCAACAGCATTGAGTGCCGCACTGCAGTAGAGCCGTAAATACCTTTAACAGCTGCCTGCCAACCGAGGGGTGAAATACTGTCTTTGTTCGATTTTTTTTCTGCCCCAAGCGCTCAAAGAATACCCCGTGTGAATTATATTCGTTTGCAGACGGGGAAATATTATTGGGAAATAAACGAATCGACGGAATTTGCTCTTCGAAAGAGCTCAAAACCAACGAGTATTTCTTCATTTAGTCTGATCGAGCTTCCTGGGTCTGCAGTCCTTTTCTTGCTCCAAACCCCTGGCAGAGGGGAGCAGAGGCTGCCCTTCGCCAGGCAACTGGAGCCCAACCTGGCTTCCCAAATGGTAACCAGCAATACCTGGGCACTGCCCAGAGCATAAGCTGCCGCTATTTGTTTTGCAAGGTTGTAGTTTTACTGTCCGTGCGTCAGTAAAAGGTGGGCTAGGGATCAGCTACTTCCTTTCCACAAAAATATGACATGAGTCATAAATTCTGCCGAACGCTTCAGGAAACGAAGCAGGTGTGAGGAATATGAATATGAATTGTGTGTTAAAAAACTCCCAAACCAGCACACCAACATATCTATGCTAATGGAGGCGTACACGTTATATAGGTATATAAATATATAAAAAAATACAACTCCTCGTATGTGTCTCATATATATATATATAAAAACACATACACACAGAGTTTGTTATCAATACTCACAAACACTATAACTACATTTAAGGGTGTACACATGCCCGTGTGCTGCAATGTTAGTGAAAGAAATTAAAGGAAAAAAAAAACCTTAAAAAGAAAGAGAGCCAATGCAAGGACGGAAGGAAGCCGTTTAGGAGAAAGCAAGCCAAACTCCCACATAAACCCGTGGTATCATAAATACATATGTATATCTGTATGTGCCAGCATATGGACCAACAGACACACATGTACGTCAAAATTCGTTGGAACATCCTGCTTTTGTTTTCTTCTTTTCCCTCAGGCTACGAATAATTTTTAACTATCTCAAGGATGAGATTTTTCGAAGTTTTTTGAGAGATTTATAGCCAAGCAGCTCTAATTATTGTGTCACCTACAGGGGATTCCGAGAGTGAAATATAATGCAATGCACACTTTCCAAGTTACTCTTGAAGACTGTTGCTATGTTGAAAACGATTCCTCTCAAATAATCTCCAAGGCCGTCAGCAGCGCAGGACGGTCGGCTAGTGCAAAGAGCTAAAGCACGCGGGGAAGGCGTCCCATCTCTTACCGTAGTGGGACCTGGGCTTGGCAGGCTGGGAATTTGCTCGGGTATAGACTTAAGGGAGAGATCCTTCTGCGGATTCGAAATGTGTACTTGGGCACGACCTTCCCCTGTCCACCCGCCACCGTGTATGGCTGAATCAGGCATTATCCTTTACCATTAAATAAGTGGCTGCTTTTGAGGTAAATGGTTTTTCGGAAAAACCATGCAGTGGAGTGGCACGATGCATTTCTATCACTGACCAACGATTCAAGCAGTAAATACCAGGTAGCAGGTTTTCTGCTGTGCAGTGTCATTTTGAAAGCGAAGGGATGGGTAAAATATCTACACATTCAAGTAGGATGCATTCAAAATAATATGTGTTGGACAGACAGAAGTAGACGTGCATATAAGAAAGCACACGCATATAGGTAGTGCAGGTATGAATATATACACATACATACATTAACGAGGATAAAATTTGTATGACTGTTACATCTCCTTTATATATTTCAAAGTAAAACTGACTGGTGTTTTATTTCCGGCAAGTCTTCCCCGCTTTAGCCTGATACGACTCCTGTATATGCGAGCAGCCGTGGTGCGGGACTCCGCCATGCCCTGCCCGGCCGCCCTGCCGAGAGCCGCTCGGAGCCGCAGCCCTGATTCAACCGGAGGAGGATGTGCTCAGCTCTCCCGGTGGGGCGGGCGGGATCGCCCGGGGCAGAACATGAGCACGGCCCCCAGCTCGACCGGTTCTGCGGGTTGCCCCACGCCCTTCCCTCCCGCGGGAGTGCTGACCCCGCTCGTCCTGCGAAAACACCTGTTAGGCTTTAAAGTTACGTGGCCGCTAATAAACCACAGCACTGCTACACCGCGCTTCGGGCTGACGGAGAGAACAGCAGCCAAAAAAAAAGGCCTTTTAATAGAAGAAACCCCGCGGCAGGACAGGAGCCGCGGAAGGTCCCGGATCCACACGCCAATGCAGCCGCGGCGCCTCTTCCGCGACAGACCGCGCAACAGCAGCAAACAGACCGCGGCATGACCACAACTGTTTTCAGCAGTAGTAACACCGATAATTACACCAGTTATTAATAATGGCGATTATAAAAGTAGCCAAGGTAGTAGCAAGAATAAGAGGCTAAGAGAGACAGGTCACCCAGCGTGACAGGAGGGACATAGGAGTCGGCGCCTGCCGCCTTGCGGGGTGGTACGCGGGCGCGGAGGACCGGCGGCTAGCCCGAGGGGTTCCGAATGCTTACCGTTTTGCAGCATTGCCCGCCAGCTGAGGAGCCCGAGAGGGACACTGTAATCCATTTTGTACCCTCGTAGAAATCCGTGTGCCAGAGGAGAGAGCGGCAGCGGGGAAGACAAGCGGCGGGAGAGGAGCGGGGAGCGGAAGGCGGTGCAGCGGCCGGCGCGGGTCTCCGCGCAGCCCCCCGCGAGTGCAAGGAAGGAGGCGGTGCGGGGCCGGGGAATTGTCAGCGCGACGGTGGCGGCAGGACCAGCCGTGCGTTTCGGGGAGCGGGACACAACATGAGGGCGATTGCCATACACCTCAGCGTAGACAAAGGTTAGAAAAAGAGGGGCTGAGGCTCTCTGAAGGCAGAGTGCAGGGGGAAATTCGCCAGGGAAATCAGGAAAAGGCCATGAAAGCGCTCGCTGCCTGCACATGACCAGCCGCAGCCAATGACGAGCCCAAATAGGTCATAAAAAGGTCTATTACCAAGTTGTAAATTTTCTTCAAACAAAAAGGAATTTACTGCAATTCCTTGCGGATTTTGCACATACTGCTTCCCAGCGCCATGTTTCTTTTCGCCTGCGTGCTGCGCTTTTACTGAACCCTCGGTCCCGCCAGCCCACGGCCTGCTCGCCCCGGATGCGGTGCCGGGACCCGCGGGCACAGACAGGGCGTGGAGCTCTGCGCGGGTTGCGGAGAGCAGGGAGGACCCCGCGCAGCGGCAGCGGGCTGCACAGAAGGGGGTAGCTCTCTGTGGGGTGGTCTGTGTCGTGCCCCAACGAAAGGCGGGTGGGGGTTACCAGCATCCCCCACCCCGTACACCCCTGGCTCTGCCAACCCCTAAAAGAAACCACACTTCCTTGAGCGCCCACTACTGAAGCCGTAGCTGTCGTCGGCCTGAAAACAGTCGGAGCCACTTCTCCTCCTCGGAGAATACTGTTCTCACAGGTTATGTTGGGCGCTGTCAGGCGCTCACAGGCTGCTTGAACACCCGATAAATCCTTCCACTTTTATTCCAGGTCGAGGGGGACCTCAGCTTGGAGCACTAACAGGGAAAACACAATTCCTAGAAAGTACTCGAAACGACTAAAATCGGCCTTGTGTCCGCAGAGTATGGAGATGGAATACTGTGGATGTCTCTTGCTCAATTTTTGTCTCAAGGAATAGTCACAGTGTACTCGCCTCGCAAAGAGAGTTAGCAAATCCACTCCTATGCCCTAGGATATTTTTAACGAGCCTCTTCAGGCAGTTGCACACCAGTGAATATCACACCCGTTCAGCTTGTCCTTCGGCCAAAGCATCCTCACATTTCGTAGCTATTTTGCGGTATGCATGGCCGCTCAGGGCTGCTCGATGTGGGAATGGATAAATTGTGCAGAAACCAGAGGCACTATGGCTGCCTCTGCCGCAGCAAGCCGCACACACACAGCTTTGCCCTGCCAAAATACCGCTGTCTGCTTCGGAGCTCGACGGCTCCGATTTTACCCGGGGGTTATTTACCGTCCAGGCCCATTTCTGCCTGGATTTCCTTTTCTTAGAAAGCCTCAGAATACAAGAGAGGGACATATTCAGCTACATAAATACCGTGAGAAATACCTAAACAACTACATCGATGGTTTTTGTTTCTTAATACGTAAGACAAGGATGAGCCCATCTACCTCTAGGCTTTCGCAAATGACGTGTGTACAGTGAAGTCAGGCTTTGCCGCGTATCCAGCCTGCCCAGGAACAGAGAAGAGAGAGGAATATTTTAATTTTATTCTGTTTGTCTGGACATTAAAAACAACTACGAAATCAGTCCTTTTCAGAAACAAAAATCAGCCCAGATAGGTCTCCGCTCTCCATTTGCTATCGCAGGCACCAGCGCGGCTTTCCCCACTCCAGGGCCAGCAGGGACCCCACTGCGCCGCAGAGGAAAAAGGCTTTTTCCTTGCCCGGAGACCCATCATGTCGCTGCCACTGGCAACGGGTATTATTTTGAAAAGAGAGGGGGGTTTTATGCGTCAGGCTACTGGGTTTCCTTAAACGTGCCGTCACCAGTCTCACATCCTTCCTGGACACTGGGGATACCCGTGCATTTATGCAAATCCATGCAGCAAAATGCTTTCTTCACCGTTCTGCAGCAGTTTCCCCTCGCTTACAACCTTCAACCAACTACGCGATCAAAATAACCTCAGAACAATAGCCCCGCTTGATCGTACCTCCTACCTAGAGCTACCGCTCGGCCAGAGTGGGACCGTGCCTGGCTTGGTGATGGGTACTGGGGAAGAGAAAGGGAAACGAAATTAACCAAACCCGCCCTACAAATCCCGACCCCGGGGTCGACGGTTCCCTTCGTGCCGGGTCCGCTCCTGACAGGGCAGCTGTGAGTGCGAGAGGAGGGACCCGGGACCGGACTGGCACCGTCGACCCCTTCCCAGACTTCTGGATATGAGCTTCCGAGCGAGGCCCAGGCTCGATCCCTTCCTCATGGCAAACACGCTCGTTCATCGAGCAGATAATTCAAGCTTGCCTTGTTTGTCGCAAAGGCTGGAGTGTCCCTTCATGGAACCATCACTCACTGGGGCGTGAGACAGTGGGGAATAAGTAACCCAGAAATCTTGATAGGGATTTATACCCC
Organism: Phoeniculus purpureus; assembly: GCA_028565055.1. Lineage (NCBI taxonomy): Eukaryota > Metazoa > Chordata > Aves > Bucerotiformes > Phoeniculidae > Phoeniculus > Phoeniculus purpureus. The sequence goes on from JAOXOE010000602.1 coordinate 18,746,014, forward strand.
GTACCTAAGCTCTCTGTCTGCTGGTCCTAAAAAGGACGACTCTCGGTCGACCGCTGAGATAATGCAGTCAGCGGGACCACCATTGCAGAGCGGAAGAAAAGGGAGGGAGGGGAGAAGAGGGGATGAATTAAATCGTTTTACTGATAGAGGACTTCTTTTCCAGAGGTTGTGGGCTTTGCCCTCGCCATCTCTGGCCTCCGCTACAAAAGGCACACAAACCATGAGACAGTATTTCGGTGGAAAAATGTCTTTATTTCCCCTTTGTTACAAGTGGTTTGGGACCACAGAGGGTCCTGACACAGACCACAAAAGCTTCGCATTTCCCCGCTCTTCCGCCATCCACGGTATGGGCACGGTTTGCGTGGAAGCCCCGCACCGTTCGAGAGCAGTCCAAGCGACATCGAGAGCCCAGCGTGAGCCCCGGGCCCGTCTCCCCCTTGGCCGGGTTGACAGCGTACCGCTGGGTGAAGTGTCCAGGGAGAGGGAGAGGGAAAGCACGGGAAAAAGCAAAGGCAAGGCCCAGGCACAGGCATGGAGGGGGCTCCTAGGGCCACAACGGAGGCTCAGCTGGCTGGTGGACCCGCAGTACCTTTTGGCTGCTGCTTCGGTCCGCAGAGTCCGTGGCTGGAAGCTCTGGCGGGGTATATAGGCAGTAGGGAGAGAAAACTGGTTTAGGTTTCCCATGCACCTTTTCCGGACCCCACAGAAACACCCAGCATCGGAGAAAGGACATGGAAAAGAGGCAAGGGAGAATTAGTCCAGATGCGGAGAGGCTCTGAAGGTTATCAGAGGGGTGGATTACATAAAGGATATCAGGAAGCCAATACATTTTATGTTTCGATAAATTCGGTTTATTTTAATCAAATATCAGCAGAAGGTTAAATATATTTCTAAGATATTTTATTCAAATTCATTAAATTTATTTAATTTACTCAAAATAATAATTAAAATAGTACAAGTGCACTTGTCTTGAATAATAAAGCATTTTAAAATGTCTTGCTTGTTGGTATTTGTTATTATGAAGTCTATGTCGTTTTCTGCAATTACTTTCTTTTAAGATTGCAAATATATATATATAAACTTGGAAAAGTATTGCTATAAAATCTGTATCAAATTTGCAAAAGAAGTAGGCAAACCGTTAAATGTAGAGATTGTTCTAAGTGTCGTTAAAAACAAAACCAAACCACAAACAACTGAAGCACCGAAGCAGAGAAATGTCAAGCAGAGGGACACGGGGTCACTCATCCCACGGCAGGACAACGTACAGGAGGAGATGGGCCAAGACGTCGGGTCACGTCGCTGGTTATTCTTTATAGCCTTTCAAAAAGGCTTTTAGGGCAAATTTTAATTTGTCTGGCCTTCAGCTCTGTCTTCTTCCAGATCATGTGCTTCCTTTTTGGCCTCCTCTTCCTTTCCCTCCTGTCTGGACGAGGGGAATTTGTCCTTGTTGTTCTCTTTTTTCCATTTCATCCTCCTGTTCTGAAACCAGATCTTTACCTGCCTCTCGGTGAGTCCTAGTGCGTGGGATACCTCGATCCTCCTCTTCCTGGTCAGATAGGGGTTAAAGAGAAACTCCTTTTCCAGCTCTAAAGTCTGGAATCGGCTGTATGTTTGTCTTCCTCTCCTCCTACCCGGCGCTGCTGTTTAAAACAAAAACACGGGGTTTTGGATGTTGCTGTGATCGTTCGAAACAAGACGCAGGCAGGGAGAGCTGAAGTCCCTACGGAAGTCCCTCCAGAGAAACCCCACAGAAACGCAGTGAGAGAAAATAGAGGGAACAGAGGCGATCTGAGCTTTACAGATGAGTGCAGGAAAATAGTGATAGCAGAGGCACCAGTTGTCTCGGCTCTTACCCTGCATCGAGGTTTATGGGATCAATTTATTTTCTAGGTACCAGCACCCCACGGCCCCGCACCCTTCCCGTTCAGGCAGCAGAAGCCGGGCGAAAGGGTCAGCTGCGCCTCTGTGTCCCAGAGGTGACTTTAAGACTACTCTAGGGGTGGCAGCCGCCTTCTGCAAATGTTTCTCTTTGCTCACTGATTCGCTTTATTATCGCAAGCCACCGCGGTGGTAGGAATGGCGGACAGAAAGGCAGAGAGACGGAGGCAGAGGCGAGTGGCGGAAGGGGAGCGAATGGTGGAGAGAAAGAAGCCAGAGAAGGACTAGAAAGTTTCAAACTCAGACGTGAGATGGAAGTAAATTTTTGACTGCGTCCAACCTTGTGGTCTCATCCAGGGAAACATTTGAGCAGAAGACGAGCTCTGATTTAAGTGGTCTGGTTCCTCGCCAATATTAGCACTGGACGATTTACAGTCAGGATATTGTACCAGCTCGGCCTCTTGCTGTGTCGTAAAAATCTGCTGTCTCTGTAAGTTATCGTATCCGTAAAATTTAGCGGGCTCCCCGTGACAGGTAACCCCGCTGCAGGGGGCAGGAGGCGGAGGCGCGGCGAGGGGAGGAGGAGGCGGCTGGTAGGCGGCCGTGGGGCTCCCCCCGGACGGCTGGTAAAAGTCCGAGGCCGCTCCGCCGCCCCCCGCCCCGCCGGGTGCGAGATGCGGGCAGCCGGCGGCGGCCGCGCCGTTCCCGTAGAGCAGAGCTGCGGCAGCGGCGGCAGCGGCGTGGCGGCCGCTCACCTCGGGTGCGAAGTGACAGTCGTAGTACGGGGAATTGATGTGCTCCCCCGCCGCCGCCGCCTTGTACTTGGAGTAGAGCGGGTTGACAAAGTAGGAGCTCATCGGGGAGGGGGCAGCGGCGGGCGGGGCGCGGGCCGGGGGAGCTGCCGCCGGTGCCTCTACGCCGCACTCATGCTCCCGCCGGCGCTCGCCCGTGCGCTCCCCGCTCCTGCTCTCCGTGTATGTGGTGACCAGAACTGGAATATAATCGCTCCCAAAATGACCTGCCTCACTGCTTTTACTATTTCCTATTAGGCACACAGCAGCCCGCGCACGCACACACACACGCTCAGGGGGGACTTTTGGCTTCAGTTTACATGTGCCGCTCCTCAGGCAAGAAAAAAACCCGGCCCAGCCCTGCCCGGATCCAGCCCAGCCGCGGGCCCCCGCTCCCCCCGCCGGTGCGCGCTCGCCAGAAGCCGCCGGGGTCCTGCCGCGCAGGGACGAGGCGGCTGCGCAGATCCCTCGCGATAACCGCGGGCGCGTTGCCCGGGGCGACACCGCCCGGCCCCGGCCACGCTGCCTGGGTCCGCGGCTGAACACTTCGGGGCAGAGACCAGCATAAAGGGTGTCTGCGGGAGCTGCTGGGGTATCCGTAAGGCAGCAGCCCGGGCCCCGGTGCCAGTGGGCCCGCCGGGTCATTTCCTTGCAGGCAAGCAGAGCTCTGCGAAATGAGATGCACATTTACCCTTGACGCCGTGCACGCATGGCTGAGGCTCCAGGTTAATTGACACTTAATGGAAATCATGCCTATGAATATAGTTTCCATCATTTCACCCTTGGTGGACGTCATTATCGAGGCAGAGAGAGAAAGGGGTGGGGGAGGGAAATGTGTGGGTGAGCGGTTAGCACCGCTCGGGACCGCGGCCCTGCTCTCCGAGTAGGGGGAAGGAGTTGCCCGACAAGCTCGGCGCTGCCCCGGCTCTCCACTTTGGGTCTCCACTCCTCGCTTCCTTGTTTCATTGCGAAGTAGGAACCAGCTTTTCAGACGTACAACCTCAAGAGGTCGAGTCCTCCCTATATTGCAGAGGAAAACTGTAGGTGAAATATAATATGGGTCTGGACAGAGCCACGCGTGTCCTTCTGGACAACAAATATTTGTGGTTACACAAAAGGCATCACAGCCCTCTCCCCGCCATCAGCGCCGCCAGCGCGCCCGCCTTCATGACAAATAATCCGCTTTGTCTAGGTGACCAGCCTGGCCGCCCCGCATACGAGTGCCCGGAAACACCCCAGCCTGAGCAGAGACCCCCGTGCAGCCAAAGGACGGGTGAGGAGTCGAGAGAGTCCCAGGACAGGATGAATACAGCGATTTTTGGTGCTACAAGGACGGAGGTCACCAAAAGCCCACCTAGCAGAAGGCACTAGGCACTAGGCCGGGCCAGGCCACGCAGAGGGGCGCCGTGGCAGAGAAACACGGCCTCACACTGCAGAGGGGTGCGAAAGGGCAGCGGCTACTTCCCGCATCCGCGCCAAAGCCCTCCCGCCCCTCCTGAGGCTCATTCTAGTTCCGGGGAGCAGCTTTCCCCCAGCAAGGTTTCGCGACCGGAGACGCGGGCGCGCAGAGCTGCGCGGGGCGCGGCGGCAGCGGTAGAGTGGAGCGCGGGCGCCCTCTGGCGGCGGATAGTGGCTGACACAGCGCTCTGCCGCCTCGCGCTGCCCGAGCTGCCCGCAGCTCCCTCGGCTGGTAGTACGGCCAGAATCCCGAAAGAAACTGCGGGACTCGGGCGGAACCTACGTTCCTCCACCGGTGTCCTCGTAATGAGAGTCTCTTCCTTTGCTTTTGTACAGTTTTTCTTGCTTTTTTTCCCCTCTGTCGGCCGCAGTTCACAATACCATTTTCTCAGCACATTTCGGCGAGCTTTTTTAATGTTTTTCCAGCGCTATAATTAAGTACATACAAAGAATGCGCCTCGTTTACACATGGCAGCCAGGACAGACGCCTGAGCTTTGAGGATCTCTGCTATCGCGTTTTCGATCGTGTTTCCCCACATATTACACCACGAATTCTCCATGTGTGGTAGTTTCAGAGTTACGTGTTTTCGTTTTGAACACTTTATTTTGTTTGCCCGTGCGTTTATGTATTTATGGATTGATTTATGTAAACGAAAGTAAGGATGAATCTTTGTTCACCTCCCCCCTTCATCGCACATGCCTGTGAATTACTCGCTATAACGCGTGTGCATGCGACTGTGCATACGTACAAGCAGATATTAACTCAACCAACGTGTAGGAATTAAATTATTGCTCAGTTTAATACTACAAGTCACTTCCACGGGAGAGCTGAGTTTCATTGTTTGAGATGTTTGCGTTTCTTCCTGCCATTTTAAAATAACGGAAGGAGTCATATAAAAGGTAAAATCCTCCTGAGACAAAGTATTAAAAAGAGATAGTTTGGGCTTAGTGATAATTCCTTACCAGAGTCTCTGCTGTACTCCACGTAACAGTGTGTGGCAAGAATATTGTTTACGTGTGTTGTTAGTTATGGATCACCCACCTCTGCGATTATTTTCGAAAATGTGGTGGCTGCCATGGTGGGATTCATGGTAGAATATCCAATAAAATACATTTCAACAAATCAGTGGATTTTGTAAAATCTGTTTCGTGACCTTCGGGTCCTTTTTTGAGTCTGTTGCCTTGGCCCGATGCTGACATAGTGAAATTTATAGTCTAAGATTTTAAGACCTAGCTTGTCTGCATTTTGGGGGCTTCCCCCCCCGCTAACAAACATAAACATCAAAATAAGGTGGTTTCAAAGAAAAGCGCCATAGCATATCGTAAACTCATTAGGTCCAGACGTCTAGCCATCTCAATGGTTTTATTATACCACGGTTCTTCCTGTTTTAAAAGAATTATAGGTATCTTCTCGACAATGGATGGAAGCAATGCAACACCTTTTCCTGGCACTGCACGCTTTTGCCTTTGGGTTGTTGGGGTTTTTTTTCCAGAGGTAAAAAACATTAAATACCGGGTCTCTCAGTTCTCCCCTTAATCTTGAATTAACCGAACTGCTCGTAAATATTTACGGGTCCTTCATTTTAATGGTTGCTCTTTAAACAAAGCATTTTTTACAATGAACTGCATCTCAATTATCTTGATAAACTCATGTGTGTTTATAAATGCAGAAGGCCTGAATCGCTTTGCTAAATGAGCTCTGGCCAACAAAGCTGAAGGGCTGGGAGCAGCCCTGTCCCTCAGAACTTCCCTACCTTCAGAATAAAGAGCGCAGACGTTAGTAAAACAAAACAAAATACAGCCAAAAGGACTAAGTATAATCTTGCTTTGTTGCAGGATGGTGCGGAAATATTTCCTAAATTAGCCCAAGAACCCTGTGATGTTTCAATGCCCGCCTGCACCGGAGGCACCGGGGAGCAAAGCAGCGACCAGCACACCTACACGATGTGGCCTCGGCCTGCCTCGCCGCCAATGCCTTCCAAGAGCAGACGTGTTAATACAGGGCTAGGAGGGTTAGGGAAGCGATTTTCCCCTGGCCTAGGTGGCTGCCAGAGGTACGGCTGCCCCGGCAATGCGGCCGAGCTTTCCTGAGGCCGTGGCCTGGGCTCTGCGGGGCTGCGCTGTGGGGCCGGCGCGTCGCGAGAGGCGCAGATTTCTCCTGACACCGCAACGCTGTCGTTCGGTCACGGCAGACTTTATTGTGTAGTAACTGACAACAATTACAACAGGTCCGTAGTTCGAGACACAGCGTGGTTTATTAATACAACAGTCACCGGGGGCAGGGACGCCAGCTAGCCGGGAGACCGGGAGAATTTAGGCCTATTGCCAACGGCTTCAAGGATGAGACAACCTCCTATTAGTGCACTAAAAGGTGTGGGGGGAATAGCTCGTGGCCTCGCTGTGGCATCAATTGCGAAGGAGCGAATTTCAGACCTAGAAAGCAGAGGATTTGGGTAAGGTTCCCTCTTGGTGAATAAAATTGTGGACAACAGAGCACCCCCACTGATTTAAGCGACTGTAATTTATTTCTTTTTTTTTTATGATTATCGTAACTATAATTAATTTCCTTACCTTTATTTTAGTAAGGTAATTACCTAGACTAAACCACTTTTAAGAAACAAGTCAAACACTTAACATCAGATAGAGTTCCCAAAGCTAACGTGCACTCACAATATCATCAACCAGTCTGGGAAGGGGGAGGGGGAGGGGAATGAAGCAACTCTGCAAAAACACGTTGGTGAGCAAGACAAAATTTCTAAAAATACCTGACACAGACCACGTTTCACTTCTACAAAAAAAACCCCAACCAACCAAACCAAAACCCCCCCCAAAAAAATCCCAGATTGATTTCAAGGTCGGGGTGGGGGGGCGCAGAGGAGGTGGAGAAATGTATGAGGGCTGAGGGGGCAGGGGAAAAATAAAAACAAAAAATAAAGGCAACAACCAAGAATGCAAAGCCAAAACAAAACCCAGAAGCCCCAAACTCAAAATTAAAGCAATGATCCCCAGCTGCGTTTCTACCCCAGCATTAGTCTCCTTTATTTCCTTTCTCCTTATTCATCTTTTTCATTTTCATTCTTCTGTTCTGAAACCAGATTTTGACCTGTCTTTCTGTGAGATTTAATATCCTAGCTACTTCGTAACGGCGGTCTCGAGTGAGGTACATGTTAAAGAGAAATTCCTTTTCCAGTTCCAGGGTTTGATATTTTGTGTAGGGACAACGCTTTTTCCTCGTTGAACGAGCGTGGATCCAGTTTGCTGCAGGGTTATCTGGAAGAACGGAGGTATATAAGGAATGGGTAGTGAGGGGTGGGGGGGGGAGAGAAAGGTCGTTAAATTAATTTAACGAAGGATGGACTGTTTTCACAACTTTGTAGGAATTATCATAAAAACCTTAATGCCTCAGTCTGTTTACTGTAGAAATGATGTCTTGATGGTAGGTGGTTATGTGGAGTCTTTTATGGGTGCTTGTTGCTGCTTGAGCTGGGGTAGGCGTCTAGACGTTTTTATAGGTTAGTAAAACTATCAGTTTTGCACATTCGAGCCTTACAGGTTTCAGCAATAAATCAAAGCGGCAATTTCTTTCTCTCTTTCTCCTTCTTTCTCTCTTTCTCTCTTTCTGCTTCTTTCTCTCTCTTTCTCTTTCTGCTTCTCTCTCTCTCTCCTTCTGCTTTTTCTCTCTCTTTCTGCTTTTTCTCTCTCTCTCTTTCTGCTTCTTTCTCTCTCTTTCTGCTTCTTTCTCTCTCTCTTTCTGCTTCTTTCTCTCTCTCTCTTTCTGCTTCTTTCTCTCTCTCTCTTTCTGCTTCTTTCTCTCTCTCTCTGCTTCTTTCTCTCTCTCTCTCTTTCTGCTTCTTTCTCTCTCTCTCTCTTTCTGCTTCTTTCTCTCTCTCTCTTTCTGCTTCTTTCTCTCTCCTTCTCTCTTTCTTTTACTATTTATTTTCTTTATTTTCTATTTCTTTTCTCTTCTTCTCTGCTTGTCTCTCTCTTGCCTCCTAACCCCCCATCCCCCCACTTTTTTTTACTTACTTGGGTCAAGTTGCTGCTGTTTCTCCTCCTTTAGATCGTTGCTCGGGCTGGAGTTGTGGCTGCAGGCGGCGGAATCCTTGGAGCTGCCGGCAGCCGCCTTGTCCCGAGGCTCCTGGAGGAAGGAGCTGCACGTGTACTCGGGCACACCGATCCCCTGGGACTCCCGGGACGAGGAGCACTCAGTCCTTTTGGAAGAGGAGGAAGAGGAGGACGAGGAAGCGGTTGCTCCCGTCTCCGGCTTTATCCCATAGTGGCGCCCGTTGGAGGAGCCGGAGCCTGACGCGGAGCCGCCGCCGCCGCCACCTCCGCCCGGGAATCCCGGGAAGGGCTCGATCCAGGAGCGCACATAGCGGCCAGCGTCGGCTGCCCCTAAGTGGGGCTGGTGCATGTAGGGGTGGTAGATCCCGGTCATTGCCGCAGACGGCTGAGGATGAACCGTGGACCAGGAGGTGGAGAACACGGTGGATTTTGGAGCAAAGCTACAGGAGGAAAAATCTGAACTCTCTGCAACACCTGATGGCCTGGAGGTCGCACTGTGACCTCCCTGGATGAATCTATTCCCGTAAATTTCTTCGCTTTCATGGCCTATGAGAGAATCGACATAATAGTTACTTATGGTGCCACTAGACGACATTTTAGGCTCCCCTCTTAGTCATATAAAAGGTTACACTGTTAACTGTATATGATACCCTCCTGGAGAACAATCGTAGTATTTTGCAGACTGCAACCCTCAACCATTGGTTGCGCAGCCCACGTGATCATATTTACCAATACTGCGAGTAAATCAATCCGCTAAACTGGGGCTGCTGTGATTAAAAAAAAAAATCATCATCAACAAGGGCCCCGCACAGCGCTCCGCGCCGACTGCACGCCGGGGCCGCCCACCCTGCCCTGCCCTGCCCTGCCCCGCGCTGCGCTGCGCTGCCTTGCTCTGCCCTGCCCTGCGTGCCCTGCCTGCCCACCCTGCCCACCGTGCTCTGCCCGCTACCCGCCCTTGCTACGCGCCCTGGCTGCCCGCCTTCGCTGAGCGCCCTGGCTGCCCGCTGCCCGCCCTGCCCGGGGCGCGGCGGGCGTGGCTGCTCTGGCAGCCCACGGCCGCGGCGGGCGCGGACTATTTCTTCACCTCCTTTGAGTGATTTCTGCCATTCATTTCTTAATCAATGAGAGGCAGGGTGTTTAAATAAATCCAACAGCCTTGGCTTGCTAATCACACTCCAAGCTGCTGAGGAAACCCGCTGGGAAAGGGGGATTCTTGCCTGTAAAAACAAACCATCGCAAGCTGGGACTGTAACGACTTCTCATAAAACAGGAAAATGTTACAGTAAAAGCAAATTGCGGTTCTTCCATATTTCAGAGCATGTGCTGGTATTATTATAGGCTGCCCCCACCCCCGGACTGAAAGTTTCTATGAGAAGGATACACTTTTCAAAAAGCGATGTCCATTGTGTTATTTGAAAACAGGTGGAAGACCTCTGTAATCATTTTAAGCCTTTCAATAAAAAATTTATGAGGTGTATTTGATTATAGATTAATGTGTCCCTAATAAAATGGACGGATGGAAACAGCAAACCCTGTGTCTTCGAGAACAACTGACGTGTGGTTCAACACATGCTCCTGCATCTGCGGAAATTTGGAGCTGCACAGCTCAAACACAGACCCCCTTATGGTGCCCAGCACGGCCCGGGAGAGGAGGCGAGCAAACGGAGCATGGAGCCTGGCCCGGCGGCGGGCAGGGGCTGGGACCGTGCAGGCAGGCAGACAGGCTGGCAGGCTCTGCTGAGCCGTCTCCTCCGCCCCTAGGTCAGGGGGAACCAGGAGGTGCTGGCCACGTTCAATGCCTACATGATATTTTTGCCCACTTTGCTTTCTTTTCCTTCCTTCCTTGCTTCCTTCCTTCCTTCCCTCCCCCTCCCCTGTTCTTTTTCTCATCCCGGTTCCCCTTCCCTGAGCGAAACTGCGCCCGGTTAGTATTGAAAACTCGATTACCCATGTTCTTCTGCCCACGCCTGTTCTTCCGAACGAGGGCCGGTGGCTGTGTCGGGATCTGGAGGAAATGCACAGGGTTAGTGAAGAGCCCGCAGCACAGCCCTCCGAGGGCACCAACAACAGCGCTGAGAAAACACTTCCTACTCGCGGGCCATTACGAGGAAGGGACCGAAATTCTGGTTTATTTAATGATTTATTACTCTCTTAGGTTGATGGGGTTTGTTTCTCTTTTTTTGTTGTTGTTTTTTCCTCCCTTCTTCATTAAAAAAATGCAACTTTTTTTGCCTTCTCTCCTTAGCATTTTCCTTTGCGTTTTCTACTTCTATTATATGTTTCGTATTTTCTCTGCTTTGTGATAATGGTGAAAAACTGCCCCTTGCTTCACAGAGATATAAATTGATAAAGCAAGCAGATTAGAGTAACCATCCTTTTTTAAAATGTAGTAAAATGCTTGGTATGGAGCCAGCTACTTACTTCCTACTGCTGAAACTTCTTTGGTAAGGTAGCTAGTACCTCAAAAGGAAAAGGTGGTTCAAATTCATGCAATATTTGAAGAGAATTGGGGTTTTTCGAGCATCGTTTTATTGTTTGTTATCGAAACGAGAGCAAGCACAAAGTACCTACGTGCCTGCGGCTCCGACAGCTTCAAAATGGTGATGCTTTTATTTCAGGAAATTATGCATCTGCCCTAAACGTGCGTGTTATAGTCTACTGGCTTAAATTAAGTATTAGTGGCAAGAAAGCGAAATACAATGTCACCAGCTGCAATATGAGCAAGATCAGTGTCACCAAGTCAGAAAACATTGACACTATCATGCATTTAATTTCTTGATGTAAGGACTGCCTAAGCAGTTGAGGAGGAATGGGCGTTTATAGCGAGCACGCTGGTTTCCCAGGCCACACAGTAGCCACGCCATTTTTCCAGTACTGTTTGAAGGTGAAAGTACGTCCAAGTATTTGCACTTCAGATTGGAGTCATGTTCATTTGCAAGCCATTTGCAGGTCTGCTTACTATTTCTACTCACACAAGCGCTCACCCGCTCTCTCCAACACACGCTTCCTACCTCGGTTTCCACTGCAGAGCCCTCCTAATAACATCTTTTCAGCTATGTACAGAAAGGGTTAAGAGTCGTGAACTTAATTGTCTGTATGTGTGCTACTAAAACGGAATTGCGCGAAATAAAACGATCTCTGGGCAAACAGAAACGGTGCAGGGTTACAAAAGTAGGTCTGAATAGGCTGGTGTACTTTTTTAAGCATGGCTGGGAGAGTTCCTGCTTAGAAAAAGCCAACCTTGCCCGATGTTTGAGGGAATATTTTCTCATCCACCATCTTCTGAAAGCTCTTGAGCTCACCAAGGATAGAACTCCTTAACATTTACTTATGAGCAGCTTTGCATTTGATATGATGTGTTTGGGCTTTTTTTAAAGCAAGTAATATCACGGAACTGAAGTCTACATATTGTAAGCAAGCAATGACTGATATTTTTTTAAATCAACGTGCGAATGTCAAGTAAAATGGCATGCATATTGACGTCAGCTTGCAGTAGAAAGAGGGGATTTTTTTATCACTTACCATGTATGAGTTGAATGGATGAGGATGTCCAGTTTAGCTCATAACATTTTGCTACGGGTTTGGATTTTTTTTTCTTTCTCTTTTCTTTCTTTTTTTTTTTTCATTCAGTTTGCCAGACTGCGAACATCACACAACATCTTATCAATGAATCATTTGTTTACAGGCAAAATTGTAAATTAATTATTTTTACGTCAATTCCCGCCCCACTCTCTAGCCACCCCTAAAAAAGAAGGGGAAAAAAAGAAGGGGAAGAAAGAAAGAAAGGGGGGGTGAAGAAAGAGAAAACCAGATAGACACACGCAAAGACACAAAGTCCAAAGGACTGCTGATAAAGCCCAACCTGCATCCGCACTGTTATCATTCGTAGAAAACAAAAGGAACCGCAGTAGTTTACAGAGTTTATTGCATTATACATGCGAACAGAACATGCACAAGAAGGACATATTGCTGCTGAATGACTACTACTCCACATATGCACCACAAGGAAATGTCTACAATGGAGAAGGAAATACTCAGTTTTACGAAGGACAATCTCTAAGTTCATTTGCGAGGATAGTTACAATATAATGTGCTTCTCTTTCCCCCCGCTTCCAAAGTTTCCCCCCCACCTCTTTTTCTTAAAGTATTGAATGTACTCAAAAAGTTATGGCCCGTGTAACAGCCCCACATAAATACCAATTTGTTAGTAAAAACATGAAAAAGTCACATTGCTTGGATGTTCGACAGTTCAAATAAGTTAAGACCAAATGATAATATTCAATAATAGTTACCCTGCATTACGATGAGAACAAAAATAAATTACACGTGCTAGGTTTTATATATACTCATCATAGTAATACATATTCACTTGCAGCGCTAAAAGAAGGACGAGGAGTCACATTCTATCAGAAAAACAAAACAAAACAAAAACAAAACTGGAATATGCCGGGTTTTGCCAGAGTCTCTCCTGCCTTTAGCAAGTGGCGGTGCTGTGCCCATTTCTCACTGGTGCCCCCACCCCCCCTGGGGTTAGGGTTTAAGAGAAGGTCAGATTAGCGGTCAGTTCCCGGATTCGGTTCTCCCTGCTCATCTTCTTGAGCTTCATTCTGCGGTTTTGAAACCAAATCTTGACCTGCCTGTCAGTGAGGTTTACGCTCTTACTGATCTCTAGACGGCGCTCTCGAGTGAGATACATATTGAATAAGAACTCTTTCTCTAATTCCAGTGTTTGGTGTTTTGTATAAGGACACCTCTTCTTTCTGCCACTCTTTGCAGTTAGCCAATTGCTTGTTGGAGTATCAGACTTGATTTCCTCTATCAAAATCAAAGAAGAAGAAAAAAAACATCAAAAATACCTCAGGCTGTTAGGAAGTACCCTTGGCCATGACCCCTCCTCTGCAGTGTCTGGCAGATATGGTGGATGTGGGCATTAAACACAACTCGAGTGAAGTGTGGGTACGGAGAGGAGAACATGCTGCCAGACTGGGCTCGCCTGTCCTCACCACACGGCACCCTGCCTTGCATCTGCTCGAGCTTCGGCCCCTGCCAGAAATGGACTCTCAAGTTTTCAGCATTTCAGTACTATTTAACCTGCCACCAGCCCCATGGCAACATTTTAACGGGTCTAGCTTCGCCATGGCCGCCTCGAGCTCCCACAACACTTGCTAGGAAAATATCTCAATTATAGAACACCCTTCCACTGTGTTTTGAAGCAGAATACCCCCAGCCATCAGATTAATTACATAAGCACAACAATGAGCAGACATAGACGTTTTCCCAGCCAAAAAGATACACAATAAATTAACACCCTCTCTCTCGAATCCTTTTTTTTTCCTTTAAGATTTTTTTTGTATCCAGCAAAGAGAAACCTGCCCCACATCAACCTAGACCTAGGATGTTACATGTAATTCTGATAAAGAGAATCTCCATGCACACGTAGGGTAAAAATCGATCTAGAGGTTGCAAAGTACATTTTTATATGCGAAAATTTCTTTTTTTGGGATTCTTTGACACACGCCACTCGAACGGAAGGCTCTAGTGCACTTTCAAAGGGAAAATAAAATCAGACTACACCACTTTTAGCTTCCAAACGCATTTCAAAACTGTATTGCGCTTTTTGGAGACCAATCCAAGGTTATTGAAACAGCTAAATTGAAATATTTCACCTTTACACCAGGCAGATAGCGGGCTGCTTCTTTTTTTGTGCATTTGCTTTCGAGTTTACCTTGCCTGGTAGCACCTAACCTCACCTATTTTAGTAGAATCGTAAATTCGTTTAAATGTAATCAAACAGCAGTAAGCCTCAGTGCAATAATATTTTTTTTTTTTAAATCACCGAAATATTAGGAGAAATAAGTTGAGTTGGTCGTATTTTACAACCTCCAGACGTGCTTTTTTTAGAGATATGGGGCTGCTTTTGGTTGCTGCAGCGAATTAAGGAGAACACAGCTACTTTCCCCGCATCAGAGAGGCGGTTTGCATGCACGAGAGAGGCAGATCTCTACAGATAGTCTTTGGACCCCTTTTGTGTAGCATTTTTGCCTGTCATAATCTTCAGAGACACAGCACCTGCAGCCCGATACTCCTTAGCATTAAATGTGATGGCTGTGATGCTCGTTATTATAGTCGAGCGTGCTTTATGGTGCTGTAGGAGTTACACCACGGCACGGCTTAAACTCGGTAATACAGACCTTTACTTTCCTTCTCCTGGACCTCTGGGCTGGACACGGAGCCTTCGGGCAGGCAGCTCCGCTCATCTTGCAACGTGGACTTGGGCTCAGGACTTTCCACTTGAGAGACTTTAGCGGTGCTGTCTTGGTTGCTCGGGTTTTCATTCATTTTCTTTTCCAGCTGAAGTTGAGCAGATATCTGCGGTTTGGAGCTGCCGCGAGGGTTTAACTGTAACATTACGGTTGAACTCGATTCAGGGCTATTATTGTACTCTTGGGTTTTCCCAGTGGCGTAGGTCTGGCTCAGTCTAAAATATCCTGGGACGGGAACCTCGGGGTTCTCAATGGGACATGATTCAGACACCAGCCTCTGGTAGGAAGGGACGTCTGCAGAAATGAGTTTGGATCTCTTATCGGAATACATGCAGCAATTGCTTTCTTCTTTAATATTTGTAGTGAAGGAACAAGTGGGGACCTGCTGTGTAACAGGTTGCTCTATTCGACAAGATCTGTTCGGGTCTGTCCAAGTGTCTACTTGAGGTATATAAGGATGTACATTCATACCCATATTTTGGTGATTAACTTCTCTTTTAGCCAGAGACGGAAGGAGTCCACAGGTTTGCATCCCATACGTCCCAATGTCTGTGCTAGGTGGCATATACATGCTGGCGCTGTTGGAGTAGAAACTGTCACTCCTGCACGCACTGATGAGAGAATCTACTAAAAAAGTATTAGCGGCAGGAGAGCTGTTGGGAAAGGACATTTTGGGGCGGAATTTGAGGAAGAGAGAGATTGTGTCCTTTGTAGGCTGACATCTCTAGGAAAACATTCCCCGTGTAATTGCGGATGCCTCCGCGCGACCACATGACAGCCGAACCAATGGCAGCGCCCGTCGCCCCG
>JAOXOE010000602.1:18761375-18801375 GCA_028565055.1 Phoeniculus purpureus
CTTGGCTTTCCTAACCAGATCTCTAGCTGTCCAGGCAGCTTCCTTATATACCCCCCATTCTAGCTGTCCTCCCTTCCTGTTTTTGTGGAGTTTCTTTTTGTGTGACAGCGTGTCCCGGAGCTCCTTCAGTTATTATCTGAGACACACATAAGACTTAAAGTTCAGATAGAAACCTTTGGTTTAGGGTTAATATTTTCACTCTGAAAGTTTAATTAGCTGATAGTTTCCTATTATTGCTTTTATTTGCTATCCCTTTGCTTTGCTTGATCATCTAATTCCTAGAAGCATGAGTTGCTTGTCTTTATACACCAGATAAGGTAAAGGGTATTGCTCCTGGGAACAGATTAGGAAATACTGACAGACTTTGCCAAGGTCAAAAACAAAGTCTATGCTAAACCAGGGCAGGATGGCAACTAGATCCCAGGCACCCATTTTTGCACTTTAACCTGTGGTCAGAATTTTCATCACATCATTCCATGTGATGAAAATGGACTAGCCAGCTCAGCTGCAGTAACTGCCAATTATCTGCACTCTGATCCTATTCCCTTTTACTGCACTAAGCTGGAGTGGACTACCTCTTCTACCGCATGGGCTTAGGGGTCATGCATGTGTATTACTGCAGGTGAGCTGTAACTGGAAAAGCTGTGAACTGGTACTTGTGCCTAAGCTCCTGTTGTTTCATGACAGCTGGGATGTTTCAGGTTAGCTGCGAGCCTTGCAACCATTATCAATTTAAGGAAGATTCACCATTCTCTGTCAGTATTTTTACGACCTAGTAAACAGACTATAAGCACAGACTGCAAAAATTGGGTTCACTTTATAAGGAATAGCCCCGTAGAGAACAGAGGCAGGCAGCGGCTCCCCAGGCAGCCTCTGTGTCCCATCAAATGCAATGTACTCCAGCGTCCTCGCTATGGGAGCAGTTGTTCACACCCCAGTCAGGCTTTGAACAGTCAAAAATTGAATGTTCATTTCCGTCACAATTCACGTCATCAAGCCAAATTTGTCCAATCCCTTTAAAAGATGAATTAAACAAACAAACAAATAATTTTAGAGAAAAGAAAGAGCAAACTTTTTTTCCTAAAGTGACCCCTGTGGATGGGTTGCATGTTTGGCTTATTGGAAATCATAGAATAGAGTCATAGAATCATCAAATCATCAAGGCTGGAAAAGACCTTCAAGATCATCAAGTCTAAACACCTACTCTACAACTACTAAACCATCTCCGAAACACCAAGTCTATCCAAAAGTTTTTCGAACACCTCCAGAGATGGTGCCTCCACTCCCTCCCTGGCAGCCTGTTCCTAGGTGTCACCACTCTTTCCATGAAAGAAATTTTTCCCAATATCCAATCTTGACCTCCCTTTGCACAACTGGCACCCCATGGCCTCTTTTCCCATCACTAGTCACTACAGAGAAGAGGCCAAAACCCACCTGACTGCAACCTCCCTTCAAATAGTTGTAGAGAGCCATGATGTCTCCCCTCAGCCTCCTCTTCTCCAGGCTGAAAAGCCTCAGGTCCCTCAGCCTCTCCTCATAAGACCTGTTCTCCAGATCCCTAATCAGCTCAGTTACCCTTCTCTGCATCCTCTCCAGCACCTCAATGTCCTTCCTAGACTGTGGTGCCCAAAACTCAGCACAGTCCAAGCAGCACTGGACATGCAGCTCCTTCATCCCAAGGGGAAAGAGGTCCTCTTTGGTTTCCTGCTGCTCACGTAGAGGACCTTTATATGATGCTTTCTGCCCATGTATAACAACCCGTGCCAGGCCTGGGGTTAGGTGGAAGGCTCTTGTGGACTCACCTGATGGGGCTGTGAAGGCAGAGAGAGCACTGTTGTATCCCAGCATTCGGCAGACCACGTTGGCCTCCCGGATGTCCCAGCCATCATCACATATTGTTCCCCAGGACCCCTTGTGAAAGATTTCCACTCGACCCCTACTGCCTCCTCCTGCGATCCGTATGTAAGGATTGAAGTGGCCTGACAACACAGAGAAGAAAATAACTCTACTAGTCACACAGGCATGAGATTAAAAGTACATTAGGAGATAGAGGTCCAAACTGGATCAATGCTCCTGTCAGCATTGCTGTGGCCAGAGTGGGATCAGAAGTTACTAGTGACTCAAATTTCAAAACTTCAAGCCCTTTCCTGCATCTGGAGACACCAGGCTGCTGCTCTGAGCATAGACCCCTCGGCTCTGGTAGTTGTTCTGAGGATTAATTGTTGTGTGCGGGCAGGATGTTGGTCCTCATCTCAGATAGCTTTGATGCCACTACTACTTGTACAATGACATCTCTAATTTTGGGCAGGCATGGTATCTCCCCGAGTGTTTGCAGGAATATCTACATCATGAGGTTTGCTCTCTGGTTGCTGCCATGGGACAGTAGATGTTACTCTCAGCAGTCCTCCACACTTCTGCGTAGTGTCCTGCTCCTGAAAGCAGTGGTGTCTTAAAAAAA
Source organism: Phoeniculus purpureus (assembly GCA_028565055.1). Classification (NCBI taxonomy): domain Eukaryota; kingdom Metazoa; phylum Chordata; class Aves; order Bucerotiformes; family Phoeniculidae; genus Phoeniculus; species Phoeniculus purpureus. The sequence goes on from JAOXOE010000602.1 coordinate 18,763,834, forward strand.
CCACAGTGAGCTCCTCCCCGAGAAGCTACGTCCACAAAGCACATACTGCTGTCTCCTTCCAGGGGCCACAAGATAAGACACACTCAGAAGGCAGTCCCTAAAAAGGGGTCACCCCAGTTACACTTTTCCCTGCTTCCAGAGGCAAAGCTCTAGTGGAGTGCACTGGCGAAGAAAAAAGAAAAAAAATACCTGGAGCACTGGTTGCTTTCCAGGATCTGTTGTAACTACTGTTCTGGGGTGGGGTGGTTTTTTTTTTCTACAGATCTTAGGAGTTTTGGAAGAGAGCAGGGTAAGGATGAGGAGTAGCTGTACTCTTGGTTGTTCTGAAGCGTTTTTGTGCCCTATAATTAGCAAGGTGTTGTGAAACAGCCTGTTGTTTCCAGGTCTGTGCTCCTGACTGCCATGTTTATACGGGATGGATCCCAGCAGTGTGGTAAGCAACAAGATTTCTCTGTACAAAGCACAGAGGAACATGGATTGCTGCAGTTTGTTACAGTCCCAAACCATCAGCTCCACAGACCCTGCAGCAAACAGCCTTACCAGAGGATCCAGGGCTTCCCTTTTCTCCTTTTAGTCCCGGCTCTCCTTTGACACCTTGACTGCCATAATCACCCCTGCTTCCTTTTTCACCAGTTTGTCCTTTGGGACCTGAGTGGAAAGCAAGAAAGTTGTTGCCTTAGTCTTTTCCCAAGGAAAGGTTGTGCCGGGTGTTTCATGATGATACGGAGAAGTGGAACGTGGCACTTGAAGTGCTTTGTATCATCAGAATAAGTCATGGTGTCGAACAAGGATTTACCTGGCAAGCCCTGGTCTCCTTTTGTTCCCTTTTCCCCTGGAGGACCTAAGACCATCAAAACAAACAAACAAAAATTTATGAGGCAGGTATTTATATGTTTATAAAAGCTAATGCATGCTAGTTTTTAAAATGAATTTGGCTCCTAGTTTAGCTGTCTACACCGTAGGCATCTGTTTCTGAAGTGGATTTCTTATTGCCTGTTATACTCAGTGCAGACCTCATCAGTAAAGAGGTAGAGGCTCTGCAGAGTCATCTCCTGGAGTGGATTAGCTTCTGGCTGTTTCTTTAATAAACTCCACTGATGGGTTAGAGGGTGGACCTTCACTGGCTGTGAAGAGCCTAGATGTACATTTAGATGCATCAAACACGTAAGCACAAAATACTGGGCCAGGTGACTCCCTTCCCTATCACCCCAGTATCAGTGAATGCAGAGGGGTGCAGCACTTGGACTTTTGCCACCTCCTGGTTGAGATGAGAGCTTGCATTCAGTGTTAAAACGGTTGATTCGAGACAAATATGCTGAAATAAGCTTGTACCGCAGAATACCTCCCTTTCACTTGGGTGCCTGGGACAGAGAGGTGGCTTCCTGCAAATGGAAGGTCAAAGGAAAAGCCTAGGTTTTATGCTCTGAGTTGACCTCTGAAGATACATCTTCCTGCAATGCTACAGAAGAGGCCAGGACAAATGCTCGCTTGTGAGTACCCTTCCCTATCAGGTTCACAACCAGTAAAATATCTCTTTGGCTCCAGGGCAGGGAGGTTGTTGTTTGCTTCGTCTTAAACTGCTGCTTTGTTTGTGTGTTTTCCGTTTACACAAAAAGGCTGGGAACTCCTCCTGTGTTTTCCAGATGACTGAATCTACCCTACCAGTGAGTAGCTAAACCCCCCTGCATTTTGGCAGCCCAGGCCCACCATAGCATGCTGGGATGCTCTGGGGCTCCAAGAACAGGACTAAACAAATCTCCTCCTTGCTGTTACAGATCCCTTTCCCGTGTCTGTGTGGTGCTGAGCCCAAGTCTGTGTTATTCTTCTTTACCTGGTACTCCTCTGTCTCCATTTTCACCTTTGAGTCCATTGATGCCTGGTATTCCTAAAATTAAAACAAAACCAGTGAGGATGAAGCCATCACACAAAGCGAGGCCAGAGTAGGAGGTCACTGAGGTACTGGTTTAAGGAGCATTGTACCTGGACTACCACTGGGTCCCTGGTCCCCCTTCTCCCCTTTCTGGCCAGGTCTGCCTTCAGGGCCAGGAGTTCCTATGGGTCCACGTTGTCCAGTTTCACCTTGAGGTTGAGAAAAGAAGCACATGTGAAATGTACCACCACAGTGTAAGGGAGAAAAGGGAAACACAACTTAGTCACCAGCCCCTGCACCATGCAGGTTGAGCTAGAGTAAGAGGCTACAGCCTATGCTCATTCTTACATGAACCCATGTTTCTGTAGACTGTCAACCTTAAGGGGCACAAGTCCTTTCCTAAAAGAACAGGCCATTTTGGCTACTTTATGTGCACTCATGTCAGGAACGGGGACATTGCCCTCCATGGTACAGGACCCTTTTTTTCCTCTCATTCTGCTGAGCAGGGACTGAGATCCAAATGAGACAGCTGAGACTGCAGGATGCATTTGCACAGCGCTGGTGTGGTTTCTTCATCGAACTATAATTTTCTCTTACCCATGTTGGGATCTACACCTGGATGGAGTTTTCATTGTCATGAAGCATTAACTAAAAGAGATTGCTCCATACCTCTAGAAGAAACTATATTGCTTACCTGCCTCTCCTTTCTGCCCAGGACGTCCAGGCTCCCCTGGGCTACCTGTAACAACATCTTAGCATCAGTGTAACGAGACTTAGCCAAACACTTCAGTGAGAGCAGCCCTCCACCATGGCACATATGTGCTGATGGTGGGTTGCATTGTGTCCTCTGCACTTACCATGTAAACCAGGCTGTCCTGGGACTCCCTTCTGTCCCTGAGGACCTATAGGACCAGGGGGGCCAGGATCTCCCTTCTTGCCTGTTTCACCTTTCTGTCCTTGGAATCCTATCAAACCACACAAATGTGTAAATTAAAAAATAAAACAGGTTAATTGTCTCTGCAGCTGGTGGAGCACCTCTGTCTACCTGCCAGCAGCAGGGTTTGCCTTCACACCTGTACTTACCATTCAGTGACATTTCCATAAACCTGTATGAGGACAGGGCAGGATGGCACCCCGAGACCCTGTCTGAGCCACCTCCATCTCTGCCAAACTGTCCAACCGGATGTTTGTCTGACCTGCTGTTAAAGACCTGCACTGGTGCTGTGACATCCTTCCAAGTCTACTTCCTAAACTATCTCCCTCTAGAATGTTTTCTTCTCTAGTTAAACACTTTTATTGCAGTCTGAACCCTTTCCTTCCCCCCAGCTGCAGTGGAACTGGAGGACAGTGTATTCAACTTCAGAGAACTGCCACATCTGAACAGGTGATCAGCATGCTTCAAATTAGAAGAATTACTTGAAACTTCTTCATTTAAAGATGGTCGTCTCCATCTTCTGCTCCAGAATTATCCCCAAGTCCTCACCTTTCAGTACTTCTTCTACTTTCACTATTCTTGTGCTAATGAGTGCATTGGAGCACACGGATCTGATGGAAGATCTGACGTAGCTCTTACCAACTTGTCCAGCTGTCCTCTCTGATATGGACCACACATATTTTTTTGCTTTTCTTTTGCTATCCTGGTTTCAGCCTTTCCTCTCTGGATGCAAGACATGTGGGATCACTGAATAACTGATACCCGGGGGAAGCCCACTAGTGCATGTTATGTGGGAGAAACACAGTGCATAACTCTTCTACTTCAGGTGTAAAAGGCAGGCTTAGCTAAGATACAACGTCTTCAGAAACTGAAACGAGGACTAACATCACATTCATGTGCCTATAGATGAAATCCTATTACTCTATACCATGAAAATCCTACTGCAGACATCGCTGCTTTAATCTGGGATAGGCTGATACTTGAACGTCTGTGGCTTTCTTTAAAAAAAGATCACTCTACAAAGACACTTCCATGGTGCAGAGTCAACATTTTGCATGTTCCCTTCCCTCAACCCTCCCCTGGGAATTTTGTTCCAGCATGGCACAAAACAAGATCCTTTCAGGTCAGGTCTAGCATCCTGTTCATCCATCCCCCTCACTGGCTGGCAAGCCACACTCAGGGCTGCCTGGATTTCCGTGAAACATCCAGCCTACAAAGACTGGCTCTGGTGTTCTGAGGCGTATTCGTTTAAGCAGGAATGCGTGTGAGAATCTTTAAAATGTTGATGTAGAGAATAAGTCTTACCTGCAAGTCCCTTCTGTCCCTTTTCTCCTCTCATTCCTGGTTCACCACTTGGGCCAACAGGACCAGGATCTCCTTTGCTTCCCTTTGCACCCTCCAGTCCTCGTAAGCCTGCAAGGACAACACCTCTTTTCTGAAGCTTCAACTGTTGTTGTGTCTAGGGAACATCAGCTGCTGGCAACATGGCCCAGCTGTAGGAATGGCCCAAACTCTGCTCTCTGTGCACTTGAGATCAGTGCTGGTGGCAGTAGGGGTGGCTCAGGCTGCCTGGTGCACACTGACTTTTAAAATAAGATCTTTTCCAGCTAGGTTTTGCTTTTCTTCACATTAGTTTTACACAGACTTATTTCCTTCAACTCCAATGACATTCCTACTGACTTACTCCTTGACTGAGGATAAGATTGCCCATAAAATCATCCATAAAGCTGCTTTATGTTCATCCCTAGGAGTAATTCAGATGTCAGAAAAGCCTTACCTGGTAATCCTTGGTTTCCCTTTGTCCCTGGTGGTCCCTGTGGCCCTGAGATGTGAAAAACATATATCAGCTGACACACATCATCTATTTGCAGTAATGGATAAGAAGAAGAAATGAATTTTTAAATCATCATTTGTGTAGGCACCTTTGGTCACCACTGAGGCCAATCTTCAGCTGGCAGGGACCAGCACAACTGCTTGAATAAAGTCCTTGGAATGTGTGGCTGAGCAAGGGCCAGCTGTCCTCCAGCCAAACCCAGCTTTGGGAAGACCTTTCCTAAAAATGCACTGAGCTATTGGGCTCTGATGTATAATAATGGTGCTTGGTGGGAGTGGTGGCTTCAGTGTTGGAAGTGCAGCCAGAAAGACAGGAAAACACGATTTTTTAAAAACTTCCTAAATGTTTTTCTTCTTCAGAAAAGCTCATCAGTGCAGCCATGAACTAGGGATGGAGGAGACACACATTTGACCAAGCAAAGCTCACCACAGGATTATAAAAGCTCTGGTTTCTCTGGGCGTTGCCTAATCCAAGCTCCACTCAGAATTAAGTCACTAGTAGATCAGGCCTTGCAGCATCCTCACAATCTGGAGATACTTATCTCTTGCAGTAGCTATGGTTCTACCCAAACCCCCAGGTACCCAGGGCAGTAGCTGGTGTGTGGCTGTGGAGGGGTGGATTTACAAACGGCTCATTCCCGTGTCTATGTGGTCACTTCCCCAGGGAAAGAGTGGGCAGGGTCCCTAGTCTGTCACTGTTCACTACATGTGCTATTCATACAAGGCACTGCAGAGCAAAGATTGGGGAGGTCTCCTGGAGCTGTCCTGGAGCAGGTTGGAAAGGGGGACTTGCTATGTCTGCGGTAGAAAGCCAAACCATCTGCTGGTCGTGGATAAACAAACCCTCTTACTGTTCCCCTCTTGTCTCACGGGGAGACTTGGGGTGGTTATTGCAGATAGTGATCCGGTACAGTTCCTCCATCATCCCTGAGCTTTGCTGGTGGGGTACTGGTGAGGAAGTGAGCCAAAATGCTTTTCTGTGGTGGGCACTGACCTCTGTGGAAGCACTCCAGCAAGTTAAGGCTTCCAAGGGATCAGTCAAAAAGGTTCAGCAATTGTCCTCATGGCAGGGCACCGGATGGCTGCACATTAGTATGATCTGGGTCTAGAGACTGCAAAGAAACCCCCACCTCAGATTCCTTAGGGGAATAAAGAGAAAGATTAAAATTTACTTACTGCTCATTTATCAACATACCTGGTGGACCAGGATCTCCTTTGCTTCCAGGAGGCCCTGAAATACATATTTAATGGATATTTTCAGTAGTCAGCACTTAGTGGTGAACATACCAGTATGTGGATGATAGGCTTGAGGTCTGGGCTGAAGACAACACCCTTTCAGAGGGCACACAGAGCCCAAGTCTACAAGTTAAGAGAGGGGAGAACTGTCCAGAGCCATGTGTGCAGCTGAAGTGCGATCAGGGGAGGCTGCACAGGACTGTGCTCCAGCTTCTCCAGGTGTGTCCAGCTCCCTGGCCAGTGTGTCTGGAGCCAGTGTCCAAGCCTGGGCACTGGGTGATCACAAACTGCATGAAGACCAAATCTTGTCCTAGTTATTTGTTCATCCAAATGAGGTGTTTGGCCCAGCTTTGCCAGTGCTGCGGAGGAAACATTTCTCTCCACTCTGCAGCCAACATGGAGAAACGAAGCTGTACCTGCAACCAGAGAGATGTTGTTCATCATCATCATGATGTTTTCATTGCTGCTTTTAATTATTTTGATTTCCTTTTCTAAGCTTCTCCTCCAGTATTCTTCGTGTCCCGTGTGCACTTCATTGGCAAAGGAGCTTTCCAAAGGATCTCCTGTATTTTCTGCATAGATGAAATCTTGTCCTTGAAATTTCTGTATCTCTCTCTGCATTGCAAGCACTAAGGAAACAAAATGCACATGCGGTGAATATGGGATCAGACTCTTCTCAGTGGTCCCATGATGTCCTAGGTATATGAAGAGGCAATGGACATGAGTTGGAACAAAGAGTATTCTATTTGAACATAAGGGAAAATTTTTTTACAGTAACAGAGCACTGGAACAGGTTGTCCCATGAGGTTGTGGAGTCTTTGACTCTGGAGACATTCCAAAGCAGCTTGGAAATATTCCTGCATGATCTGCTCTAGGAGAGCCTGCTGTGGCAGGGGGGTTGGGCCAGATGATCTCCAGAGATCCTTTCCAACCCCTACCATTCTATGATTCTTTGCCTGAGCCAGCTGAGAAACGTGTGTTAGGCAGAGCAGCAACTCATAGAGAGCTACCCATGGAAGGCAGCTGGGGTTAACCACCTCTACTCTTTGACTTGAGAGGTGGTTTTCATGTGCCAGTCCTTGCTGAAGCTGTGAAGCTGGGAAGGTTTTTGCAATGTAAAGCACATATATAGGGTGGGGGAACATTTCCTGCAGCAGCTGTTTTGACTTGTGATATGCAGAGAATCATCTATGTTCCCTTGGAGGTTTTCTATCTGTGTGCTCATCCCTGCTCACATGTGCCTCAGAGCCCTCAGCAAAGCTGCCTTTTGATGTCAAGCCTGTGGTAAGGTTGCAGCATTACCTTTGTACATCAGCAGCCCCTGGCCAATCGTCAGCAGCAGCAGGTAGGTGCCGAGGGCTGCCCGAGCACAGCATGTGGATGGTTTTCTTTGGCTTCGAGGCTCTAAAAACCAACAGAAGTAGGTTAAACATCTTCTTGCATCTCTCTCAATACAAACTCTGCACGCTTCCAGCCACTTCAGGCTGGAATAATAAGTTAACAGTGCTCTCCAAGGCCTGGGAGCAACACAGCCCTTCTGTGAGACTGTTGGGTCCTGCAGCCCTCACACCTGGGCTCTGCACTGCACTTTGTCTCTGCATTTGCACTTCATCTCTTCCTTAGCCAATTTAACCAGATCGCTTCCATCGAGACTTAATCACATAACAGTATGAGTGCAGTAACCATCCTCTTTCTGCATCAAGCTCCCTCTTTCCATCACTTTTAGCATCCCAGGCTGCTGTTCGCAGAGGGTTTCTCAAAGCACATGCCCTCTCTATCCAGAGCGTCGCGTACGTGCGATTCCAGCACTGACGCACGTGTGCATCAAAACAAATGACAAATCAATAATAAGCTGAACTGCAGAACAAAAGAAAACAAGTTATAACCTTTAAAATAAACCGTCACCAGCAAGCGTAAAAGAAATAAACTGCTTTGTCAAGTTTTGGTCTTTAGGGAGAATAAAGTATCTCAGAAGCATTAATAACTGCTGCAGACACTCAGCAAGTTGCCCTTAATTGGGTTTATTTCCAAGTAATGTAATCAGGAGTTTAAAGTCTCAGTTTTAAAAGAGTACGATAATTTAATTAGTTTTACAGTAGAATGGTTTAGTCAGCAATGAAGTATTTATGTTCAGCTAAAAACTCATACACTTACTTTTTTCATTGGATCTGGTGATTTCAGTATCTTAACTACTAAGACTTGAAAGTTTTACTCAGAAATTAGTCATTTGCTAAAACAGGAAAGAAACAGTTTTTTTCTGATGCTCCATGTCAGTTTTTGGCTAGAAAGGGCGTTTTCACACACTTCCCTTTTAAAACGATGGTTAATTTACTCATAAAACCCCTGTAAAAAGCATTTAATACGCAGTATAAGTGCTGTATTTCATTTTTATGTACTGCTCTCTGCACAGACTGGATAAAATCTGCACCAATCCATTTAATAAAAAGGAATCTTACCACTTATATGAAAGGTTGTGGTAGAAGCTGAGGCAAACCCAATCTTGTCTGAAATACTGCAAGTCTTCATGTCACTTGAATTTTCATTTTCCTCATATGTGTCTTTAAAGTTCATGACAAATTTCTTGTGGGTGATCTCAAGCCTTGTCAGATTATGGACAACAAAGCCCTGAAGGGACTTCCTTTTTGCCTCCTGGTTTGATTTGTTTCTGATCTGCTCAGTTTTTATAGACGAGTGAGAACTCTGATGTGGAAATTCAAACAGTTCCTCAAAAAATCCCAGAGCTAAGATGTTCAGCTGCTTTCGTGTGCTCACTTGGGAACACCATGTCCACAGAGCCTCTTGCAGGAGCCTGCAAGACGTTCAGCCCTGAGTTAAGCAGGGTTGGGCATGAGATGGCCCTCTCGCTCCCAACACAAACCTTTCCTCGCTTTCAGTGTTAACTTGGAGGTCCACCTCCTGTGAAGAGAGGTGAAGCACTGCATGGCAGTGAAAAGTAAATTCACTTTCACCAAGGTGACCACCTAGTAATGGTACAAGACTGAACTGCAAGGATGGAATGAATCACAAGTCATCATAAAGATGAATGATAGTGGGATGGGGGATGCTGAAGACCAAAGGGGTTTGAGTTGTAATGGAGAAAAGACACTTGCAGTGTCCTTGCCAAGGCTCTCTCCAGCCCCTGTTTTTCCCTGAATCGTTTTCCACACCAACAGACACGATTCCTACCACTTCCTTGCTCCACTTTGCACTGCTTGCTTGCTGTAAAACTCACCTCTGCAGACCTTGCTGTGGTGTTTGGCATTTTTTCATCTCATTTTGTGCTGGGGTCGATGTTGATTTTGCAAGGCAAATTGACTCACCCAAGGCCAGAGGCAGAAGCCTTTGGCAGGCATCGGGCAGAGCCCTTCACACTCATGCTGCTGCCGCTATGTGCTGCCCTTCCCACCACATGATTGTCTCCCGGACTCTGGGTCTGCGGTCATCTGCAGAGCTGCTGGCTCCTCTCTGCTTTGTGTGGCCAAGGATGTAAATGCAGCATAAGCTTCAGGTAGATGCAAGGTGGAGATCCACACCCAGACAGCTCAGAGCAGAGTGAAGCCCTCTGTTCTGCCTCTGATATTCAGTCAATTTCTGATGGTTTGGATGGTTCAGATGACAACTCTGTACAAGTCTGAATCTATCTACTCTTGCTGGGCCAGGTGATGAGCTGGGCATGACGGCACTTGTGTTGCCAAGTGGATGTTTATAGGGTAGGATGTGATTCAGGTGGACTCAGAGCAGACTTACATCAGAGAGGCTTTTAACAACAATTCTAGGCAAATCCACGTTACTTCAAAAGTATTAAAAAGAAGCTGACTGCTATCATTTTCAAAAGCCCTTCTAAAGGATGGGGACCTGTTGGAACGTGTCCAGAAGAGGGCCATGAAAATGATCAGACAGCTGGAGCACTTCTCTTACACGGACAGGCTGAGACTTGGGGTTGTTCAGCCTGAAGAGAAGACGACTCTGCGGGGACCTTATAGCGACCTCCCAATACTTAAAAGGGGCCTGTCAGGAGCCTGGGGAACACTGTTCACAAGGGCAGGGAAAAATATGAGGACAAGGAATGGTTTTAAGCTGAAAAAGGGTAGATTTAGGATGGACATTAGGAAAAAGTTCTTTAAACTGAGGGTGGTGGATCACTGGAAGAGGTTGCCTAGAGAGGTAGTGGAGGCCCCATTCCTGGACACTTTCAGGCTTGATGGAGCTCTAAGCAATCTGGTCTAATGGATTATGTTTCTGCTTGTTGTAGGGGAGGTTGGACTATGTGACCTTTGGAGGTCCTTCCAACCCAATACGTTCTACAAATCTCTGATTCTACCAAGAAAAAAGGTGTGATGAGATCTTCATGCTCTCCTCCTCTGATAATGAAGTTCAGGGGTGTGCTTTCCTGTCTCTCATGGTCACACTGTGAGCATGCCATTCTCAGTGGCTCAGGTGGCAAAAGCAGGAACAGAGATCCTTGATTCAGGGTTCAAAGGCCAATTTTTCCACTTAGTTATTTTGGGAAGGTAAATAGCAAAGTCACGATTCCACACAACTTTGCCCACCAGTCATGGTTGCCTACGCAGGTGGTCAAACTTAATTCTCTCCTTATTTATAGCTGGTATAACCCCATGCAGCTCTGGTGGTGCCACATTCCCATCAGTCAGGTGAGCATCTGGCTGCCTGGGAGCATCACAGCATGTCTCCATCTGGATGCCAGCCTCTGGATGCAAACAAGCAGAAGATTTCTCTGTGCATGTGGCACTGAGGGTCTCAGCCGCACCACAGACATCAGACATCATGTAGCAACGCGCTGGCTGAGCCTTTCTGTGCTCACTGCCGCTGCCCCCACCCTGCTTTCATTTCTCGCTGCACCATCACTGACTGCAGCAATATTTTGGCTCTGATTGTGCAATTCGGGTTACTAAGTAAGAAAAGGAAAAAAAAGAAAAGAAACTGCTGATTCAGAGCAGTTTTCCTAGGCTGAGGGTTTGCTGAAATAATAGGATTGTTAATAGAACAGCAGTTTCCAGCACATTATGGGGCATGTCTGCTGGGCCACCAGCCTCATGCTTCAGGCTTTCTTCTGGTTGCTCTCTCTCCTGCTGCTCATCCTACCTTCCCTGAAATGCTTTGCTGACACCACCAGGAAGAGCCCGAAGCCCTCTCGCTCATCACTGATGAGCCAGGCAGAAGGTGCTACTCATACTGTCCTTGCAAAGTTATACCAGGTCTGAAACAAGTTTTATAAGCAGACCGTGACCACCTTGGAATCACAGGTCTGGAGGTCACTGCATCCCCAGCCATCTCTGCTACCTTTCTCATCACCTGTCACCACTGCCGTCAGCTGCAGGTATTTGCCACCACCAGAAGTTCAAGGTAGAGCAGAGATGTAACACCAAACTTCAACCTGGCATTAGTGGGACCACAGTGGTTCTCAGCAGTGATGCTGCCAGACAGCTCGGACATTTCCAAGCGTGGAGCTTACACTTCCTCAGGATAAGCGTTTATACCGAGAATACTGTGTTTGTGATTAAGTTGGGTTTTTTTTGGGGGGTGGTGTTTGTAAATCTGCCTTTATTTTTTTTTTTCCTTCTCACATTTTACCTGATTTTTCAATCTTTTATCTTTTTGGAATGAACAAGATTGGTGAATTTTGACATCCTAGTCAGCTCTTCTGATGGATTGATGGATTGACCCTGGCCAGCAGCCAAACACCCACCCCGCTGCTCACTCAGTTCCCTCTCACAAGGGATGGGGAGAAAATAGAAGGAAGGTGAGAAGACTCGCAGGTCGATATAATGACAATTTAATAGGGAAAAGAAAAGCTGCACTTGCAAGCAAAGCAGAAAGAGGAATTTATTCTCTACTTCCCATCAGCAGGCAGAAAGGCCACCAGTTCCTGGGAATCAGAGCCTCAGCATGCGTGATGATTATTTGGGCAGACAAATATACTAACCACAAACATCTCCTCTTCCTCCTTCTTCCCCTGAACTTTAATTGCCAAGCTCAAAGTCATACATTCCCATGATCCGTTCAGGTCAGCTGCCCCAGCTGTGCCCCCTTCCATCCTCTTGCTCACCCCCAGCCTACTCACAGCATTGACCCTGTGCAAACACTGCTCATCCACAGCCAAAGTGTAACCAGCACTGGTTTAGTCACAAACCCAAAGCATATCACCACACATCTAAACAAGGGTGCCTGTGTTGGGCTGCTCTGATGCACTTCTACTCCACCCCGATCAAACCAAGTAGAGCTCTCCAGTACTATGGTGTTTGTGCTACTGTGCCTGGCTCTCCCCAAGGAAGGATCAAGGACTGTGATGCCCATAGACATCAGAAGGCATTGCTGAATTCAGGGTATGCCAAAGCAAGTTGTGAGTGATCTGCCACCAACAGCTCATGGAAGTGCTGTATCTGGGCTCTCCCTTGCGAGTGTCCCAATGACTGCTCAGCTCAGCCCTCGTCAGCAAAAAAATGTGGATCCAGCTCTAAAGTAAGGAATTGTGTTCTACATGGAGAGCTTCCATGCAGAAGAGAGACTAGGGCAAACATGCACCATCTAAACCACTGTGTCTAGACACACATGGGATGAGGAGCCTTGTCATGAAGCTCCCCATGTCCCTGCATGCTTGGAGTTGTGCTTAAGGGGTCCAGCTGCTGCGGTAGCACCTGGGCACTTGTGGGACCAGGGAGAAGCACTTGTGCTAAAGCAATAAAATCCCCAGTGCTGCCTGGCTGACATTTCTCCTTTCTAGCTTGATGTGTTGCTTGGCTTTGTTGTAGAGATTGAAACCAGATTTTCTTTGCCTTCTATGAGTTATGTTAATTTGTGTTTCATCAGAACTTGCCTCTTCTCCTTTTCTTTTTTTTTCCTCCCTTTAGGCTGGATCCAGCTGCACCATGAATTCAAGGAACCACCTGCAAAATATTTTAATGACTTCAACCTGCTCTTTGAGGTGAATTAATACCAGGGCAGCCTCTGCAGCATGGTGAAATAGTCAGGCTTGGCTAGGCTGGCCACCCTCAAAGCTGATGTTCTGCAAGACAGCTGCTCCTGACAGGCAGCTCTGTTTTCAAGGTCTCCATATAATGCCTTGCTCCTCACCTTGAAGACGGTTGTCCCCAGTAAAAGCTGATCCCAGATGTTGGATGTATCCCAAACTAGCTTAGAAATAGGAGGGGTAATGAGATGTGCAAAAACTAGCTCTACAAAGAATGAGTTAGATCTGTTAATGGTCTGCTATAAACAGTGCAATTAGAGCTGAAGGGAGGCATCTCCCTGGACTCCCTTCGCACATAGCAGCTCAGTGATAAAAAGGAGAGATTAGCTGCTCCCTAATGCTCTTCTTTACTGGGATCTTTTGGCTCATCTCACAGTTTCAACAGAGCCAAAAAGACTTCAGTAAGCACATCTCATAGTGTAGCCATATCACCACTTTCCTCCATCCCTTCAGGGTCATTTCAGTTTTGCTAAGTAGCTATCAGCCAGAACAAATGATGCTGCAAGTGCTGCTGTGGTCCCCTTTGCCCAGGTTTCTGCCCAACAACTGACCCAGCCAGGCAAGAATGTCCTTAACCCATGTATTTCTCAGGAAGAGCTCTGGGTTTATGTGAGATTCAGGGTCATTGTAGTTTTAGATACTTAGCTAGGTAGGTAGTCAGCAGATCATTCAGAAGGACATTCTTAAAGGGGTTTATTAATGAGTATTGTCCTTGCACTGGGGCACGTCCCAATTAATTGCCTGCACATCAGTGCATTACTCTGGATTTAACTCAGGGTAAACAAATTAGGGAGCTAATACTTGGGCTTCCACTGAAGGACACCACAGGACGGTTTGTCTCTGGTGAGGCTTCTGGTCCAAATTTCCATGTCTTGAATGCTACTGGCAAACAATTCAGCTTGAAAATCCATTAACCTGTAAGCACCCCGTGCCCCTTATTCAACGAATGCGGAGAGTAAACATGTGTGTGAGCAGCTATGTACACAGACTTGAAACCATCCCTGACAGCAGTCCATACAGAATTAACTCAAAGCAACTGTCCTGTAAAACACGTGTGCAATGATAGGCCTTGAAGCTCACTCCTTGAAAATGCTTCTGATTCCCCTGCCTCTTGCTTTCCTGCCATCCCTAGAGAGCAACAACCAGCCCTGCTGTTCAAATCATTCCCGTAATTGCTGTGGTGACACCAGCTGTTTCAGAGACCCAAAGTTTTGGCTTTTCCCTTGAATTTCCTTCCTTTATCACCTGCCTTCTTTTCTTACATCACTTTGCTGTCCTCCTGTGCAGCTTCTCTGGGTGCTGACATGACCGTGCTGCTCCTGTCTGCTTGGCACAGCTCTGCAAAGAGCCTCAATTCCCCTTTGGTGACGTTCCTTCTTGCCAGTGACAGCCACGCCAGGCTGATCTTGCTCAATCCTCTGCTAGGAAATGATAAACTTGAATGTGAAACCCCCAGCATCAGCACATGGGGGAAAAGTGACAGAAAAGGAAAATATGCCTTTACTGGGAGCTTTATTGCTGTCTTCCAGGGCACCTATGAGCCGCAGCAGGTTTGCAGCCAAGGCATTGCTCCACACAGCTCCTGCCTTCAATCAGTATGGTTTGTTTTCCCTTAATTAGGGCAAAGAGCTGCTGGCTGCTTTGCCATTATGGTCTTCAGCATCAACAACTGATTGAAGGTGTTTGCCTCAGGAAGTATCTCTGGAAAAGGGAACAAGAAACTGGTGAGGAATAGTGAGGGGGAGGTGGAGGGATCCTTGTCAAAGTGGCAAGGGACTAGGACAGGACGGTGCAGCAGGTGCTGCTGGCTTGGTGTATTGGTCCTGCAGCACTGGGACTGGGTTGGTGTGCCTGGAGTCTTTAGTGAGAGCCACTCTGTATCACAAGTGATGTGTTAAGCGTGTTTGAGAAACATTTGTCTTCTCAGCTACTTATGGCTGGCTGGTGATCCTCAAAAGATCCGTCTTTGCTCCTGTGTAGTAAAAACAAGTGTCACCGACGTTTCTGTCCCATGCAGAAATAAAAGCAGAGTTCTGGTTCGATGTACTTCTCTGAGCATCTCACAAAATGGGCTAGCACTGGTGGCAGAACTGTCATTAGCTGATCTCAAAAGAGCAAAGCAAATTACTTCTTCTTTGCGTGATTTCAGATAATTTATTTCTTTCTAGGAAATTGAGTGCAAGTGTCCAAATGCCTGGACAAAGACACGATGCTTAGATCTTGCCTGTGGCTAACTTACCCAAGGTGTAGGCGAGTCTTTCTAGAGAAAAAATACTTTTCTGCTGACCTTCAGGCTTTTGTTTGTCTTTTCATAATGAACACAGAGCTTCTTTTGAGGACTAGCTGGGAATTCCCCTCCTCCTGCTACACTGGCAATGACAGATCAAGCAGAGCTGAAGCATTTGATGAATAAAACTAGAAATTGCCCCACGGGCATGACCCTTGCCTAATTCCAACCTTTTCCATTTGATTGCTTTCCCCCTCCCCCCCCATTTTTTTTTCAGAAGTAGCTGGAAGCAGTAGGTCTCTGGGGTTCTCACATTTGCGTACGAGTTAAACACCCAGAAGGCTTGGGCAGAACGGCTGGAGCCTTCAACACCATTAACTCAGGAGTGCTGCCGTTCTCACGTGCCTACAGGTGTTTGAGTTTGGCAGAAACCTGTTCAAAAGGGTTTCAGATGCCACAGCCTCTGTGTGTCCCCTGTGTGTTGCCTAGGAAGATAGGTCTGTATGGCAGCTGGTTGGGTGGTGGTAGAGCAAAGACTAACCAAGTGCCATTGAAGGCACTTGGCACTGAAGGCACTGAAATAAAGAAGTATGGTAAGTGGGGCTCTTAACAGATTTCCTCTGTTCTAACCACCAGGGAACCTGGCAGAAGGCACTATTTAAACAAAACCAAACATGTATGCAACCACACGTGTATGTACTTCGAAAGTAACAGACTGAAGGCGAAAGGGAGAAATCAGTTAGAAATAGGTTTTCATTATCAGTCAAATACTTAACTCTAGCCCAATAAAAAAGTAAGATCAGCTTGTCATTATTTGCCTTTATTAATGAGTTGGGTATCTTTAATTCAATACAGCACTCTTGATGGCATCGAGAAATTCCGCACAGAAGCCGCTGATTTGCGTTCTTCACTGTGTTCAAATGAGCTGAGCTAGTGGAAATGTCCATGCTGTCGGTTGTTTAACCTTTCCAAGGTATTTGCAGATTCAGGGCTTCCCTTAGATATTGTTGGTGTCCAATGCCAGCTTTTGGGGCTTACTAGCAAGCTTTGGGTCAAGCAGGACTGGGGAAAGCCAGAGATAATCTACAGTGATGGTACTAAAGCAGAGAATTTCTGTGCCTACTCTTGTAGCCAGTGGGGCAGGAGAGCCAAAGGACTTCGGCTAGAAGACCCCCTGGAGTTTTGGTGGCCCCAAAGCTCTTCTTGGTGCTACTTGAAGACACTTTCTCAACTATGTTTGGACCACCAAAGGACGTGACTAGTACCTCAGATGCCCCTTCATTCTTGATGAGGCTCTAGCAGAGCTCCTGGCTGACCCTGCACCTATGTTTCCCAGCTGAAGTAACAGGGTCAGGTGGGGGGTGCTCTGTGTATTAGCCAGTGCTGGGCTGATGAGAGTTGATAAGGAAGGTAAGCCCAACTGGTGGAAGGCTGAGCCAGGCAGCCTGGCTCGCTGGCTCCTGCTCCCCTCCCAGCCACATCTGAAAAAGATTTGCAAAGTCCTCGTGATGAGGCTGTAAGACTCAACCCTTGCCAAATCTATTCAAAAGATGTTGTGAAAAATTAGATATCCCGATGTCAACAAAAGAGTGTGACAGTTGCAATGGGTTTCTGGCTATCCTGGTTTCTTTAATTACTTTACACCAAGCCAATAAGCTGGTCAGCAGGTCTCACTGAGATGCAAGTACTGAGCGGACTGGATCAAGGTGCCACATGTTAATCATTAGGAGATTTTGTCTGCACAACATCAGTCTTGCTTATGAAATCATACCTTTCCCATTAAACACAGTTTGAGTTTTGAAAGGGAACTCAGATTGGCTTGGAATGAACCTTTGTATAGGGCTAAGGAAAACTGGGAGAGATGGCCTCACTTTAGAGAATTAACCTGACTTCTATTCTGTGCATTGAAAAGTCTCTGCTTAAGGACTGTGGATTGATGGAGTGGCCTGAGGTGGGAAGAATATTAAAAAAGATGTCAACATATCAATAAACGTGTGTGCCAGAAATAGATGCATTATATGTTAGTCCGTCAGAGCAAGATAAAGAAAGGTAGTGTTTTGTGGAAAGAGACAGTCCAGTAGCTCACGGCA
This sequence comes from Phoeniculus purpureus, assembly GCA_028565055.1. Taxonomy (NCBI): domain Eukaryota; kingdom Metazoa; phylum Chordata; class Aves; order Bucerotiformes; family Phoeniculidae; genus Phoeniculus; species Phoeniculus purpureus. The sequence continues at coordinate 18,781,012 of JAOXOE010000602.1, forward strand.
TTAAGGAAAAATTTATGAAGGCAGGAATGAGCTCAACTTTCTGAAAGGTATCTCACCTTCAGAGTTCATTCCCTCAACCAGTCAAGGGCCATATATTTGATAAATAAGATCTAGGGTGGCTCTCAGCTCTGCATAGAGACTTGGGAGTATGTTTTACTTCAACTGTGCCCTGTTTTCCCCGCACAGGCAACCTGCAGCTCTGCATTAGAACTGTCTTTGGGAATTTGTCCCCAGACCAACAAGACGACTAGCAAAAGCCTAAAGCCAAAGGGAGAAAGAGTGAATCAAGGTCAGATGTTGAGAGCATGAAAATCCAGACTAATGACAAGCAGATGGAAAGTTAGGCACTGGCTGAAGTTGGCTGCCTTTTGTGATAGCAGCAGGGCTTTGTCTGCAGAGCAGTGTGTTTCTGGTGGAGATACTCTGGCTGGAGAGCAAAAACTTACCACACCTCCTGATGGAAAGCTGAGCCAAGTAACCTTTTGTTTCAGATAGTGTTTTGTCAGCCTAGCAACATTGTTAGAAGAGATGATAGAGGTCTGCTGGCAAGAAAAAACCTAAATTGGTACATGCAGAGATCTGATGTGATGTCTCCAGTGCCATGGCCTTAACAGAAGAGGGTATTTCATGCCAGCAAGCTCTTCCTTGGTGGTCTGCATGCAGCCTCTAACTGGGGTTGAGCCTCAGCAGCTGGTGGCAGGAGGTAGGACCCATAGGACACCTGGCTCTCAGAGCTGTCCCCTGGTACCAACATGGGCAGTGGGGCAAGGATGGGGACTTTTGACTGGTTTAGCAAAGATAAATCCCTCAGCAAGGGTTTGTTTGTTGGCACTTGAAAGCATTCCAGCACACCAGTGACCCAACACAGGAAGGGCAAGTTGGCAATTCAAGGTGGCAGTTGCATTGTGTAGCCTCCACTGAAGTTCAGGTTCTCAATGTACCAATAAGTGTCTTTTGGATTCATTTGTCACAAACACATACAAATGCAAGATAAAGATTTGGAAAAAACACTTAAAAAAACCATGTAGAATTATCATCTGCCCTGGGAGAAAACCACATCCCAGTCCTGTGGCAGTGCCCCAGGCTGGCAGCAAGCTCATGTTACTTGATTAGGATATGTTGCAGATACCAAATAGCAGGGGACAGCCCCCCCTCCTTTATTCTCACAGTCTAGCATGGCTGTGTCTGCCTTGCAGCTGTTGAGAGCACATATATCAACACATCTCAGCATCCCGGTCCAAGCGGAGGTGCTGGAGATACAGCCATGGAGAGACAAGCTGTGATGGGAAAGTCCCAATTTTACCCTTAGGCACCGCAGAACTGTCTTCTTCCCTTCACAAGCTGATTTCCTTCTCTTTAAATGCAAATTTGGTTGTACTTCTTCACAAGGTTTTTCCCCTTACAGAACCAGCTGTACTTTTGCTCTCACACCAGCTCTTCCTTGTCACCATCCTGGACACAGTGCTGCGAGGACTGGTTGCTGTATTGCCACCAGGTAGGATGATGTGGACAGTGAGAGGAAAAATGCTAAGAAACTTCAACACCTCTGGGAAGTCTGACCTTAAGCATCCCAGGCACACACTCCTATTGTTCTGTCTTTATTTTCCTTGATGAAAGGCTCAGTTATACATCCCAGCTCTGACTTGTGTTGGAGACAGAGCAGAAAATCTCCAAATGCAGAATTATTTCTTAAAAATAAAATTTCCTTTAAAAAAAATAAAATTTCTTTTAAAAATACACAATCTTTTGGAAAAAACCAACCCCACAATCCCGTGTCTAGCACAGACTGCTAAATTGCGCAGTCTCGCAGGTAAGAGCCCAGAGACATGCACCTCAAGCCCAAGGTACCTGGAGCCATGGTTACTGTGCCAAAGGAACCCAAGGAAGATGCAGCTTCGGAGCACCAGGATAAAAACCCAACTGGGGAGCCTGGATATGAGTTTGTCAGTGTTTCTCCCAACCCTTATTAAGCTTATTGTCGTTTTGGTCAACTGCCACTCTTCTTCCCTCCCTCTCACTCTCTTTTTGCCCTGGAAGTCTGTTCAGCCAACTGCATCCAGCTCTCAATGCTCAAATTTTAATTAAAGTCATTCAGTGGTTTTGAATGACTAATGACCTCTTATCAGGTATTGTGCTACAAATAACAAGCAAATGACCTTCCCTCCCCCTCTTCATTAATAAACTATTATTGTTTTATACTGCCTTCCCTGCCAAGACATTTCTTGCTTTCAAATAACATCAGAATAGAAAGCTCCTTGAAGCACGTTTCAACTGAATGCAAAGGGCACTAAGAGGCTAACGGATGGAGGAGCAGCTTTCCAGGCACACCCGGAAAGATCTGGCTGTGAAAGGGTACATCTGTTTTGGACAGATTTTGGCTAAATCGTGACAACATCTCATCATCAAATCTGCAGCAAAGAATAAGCAATTCCTGCTGGATTTTGAATACCAAAGTCTGTCCGATGGGCATTTCTGGGCACCACTGCACAGCAAGATTTTGACGCTGACCAGGCAAGAGTGGCTCAGCTTTGGGTGTTCCTCAGTCCTCCAGGAAGAATCAGTAAGGAAACAGAAAAGCATTTCTACCGCAGCTACAGAAAGGACAAGGATTTAGGATGCAATAAAATAAGTAAAACCTCCATTTTGTGTATCTCTCCTTGCTTAGCTTCTGAGAGGTTTGACAGAGGAGGAAACCTTCTGTGTTCACTGTCCTGAGCCCCTTTTGGCCCTGTGTGAGGAAGAAGAGCTGAGAAGAGCAGAAGTCATTGGGGTATTTGCTAAATTGTTGTTTTTCTGTTAGAAAACAGAAATAGTGAGAAGTAGTTAGAAAAAAAAATAACACAAACCAGTTTCTTTTCCTAGTGGAAGTTCTCTTTTATGGGTGTGGGGTAGGGGTGGCACCTGTCTGTGCTACCTCCGGGTAAACTGGCTCCTCTGAGCTGCTCTGCAGCACGTTGCTTTTTAGAAGCAATGAAGTTTTGTCTTACGTATGTGTTCCCTCACATCCTTCAGTGAGTGTTTTATGAAGTTTCAATGAGTGTCTGAGGTGTGAGCTGGGAGTGCAGGAGTCCTCTGCCAGGCTCTCACCAGCTCAGTGGCTGTTCTGGTTTGCTGGTTCCCGGGGAAATTCCACCACATACATTTCCATAACTCCAGGTTCATGGTGATTCTTTACCACAAACTTACATTCATGATAAAAATGGAAATTAAACTAAAGTCATTAGTTTTGTCTTCCTGAATTTGCCTTATAAGCAAAAAAAGAAAAAGAGAGAAAATAGGGCTCCTCATAGCATAAATCCCACAGCCATCCTATAAATTGCATTCAAAACACCAGTAGCGGACAGCTTGCCATCCTTTGCAAACGTTCACTTTGATGCAAAGTCTTCAGACTTGCCATTTCATACCCTTTAGGTCAGACTCGGGCATAAGCACAAGTTAGACGCAGACATGTCTCAAAGCACTGGCCATGGCATAGTCTCTGAACTGTGATTTGGCTCTGTCCCACAGTGGCAAACTTGACCTGAGCTGAAGGAGAACTGAAATTGCTGTTGTTTTTCAATAGCTGCTTATCTCTTTCTCTGATGGAGTTCAACCTGCTCACACACTCACAGCTGCCTTGCGGCAGTTTTCTCTCGGTTACTGTCTTGAAGCAGCAGATTTCTCTTGGGCCTCTGCAGCAAAGGGTAAGAGACCACAATATGAAGGCTGGAAATATCCCAAAAGATCTCCATGAGCTTGTGTTTCCTCTGTGTGAAGCCACAAAGCCATGGTGGACCTGGCTGTGTTTGACATAGAAGTACGATGGACATTTTGGTGCAAATTACTTTCTGGGTTCTGCTTCTGCTGCAGCGGGTGGTGGTTACACACACACCTGCTCATGCTGCCCGGACACTGTGAGGAAGCTCAGCAAACTCATGTGGTGCTGCTGGTTTCTTGGCCAGCCCAGAGCTGTAAGGAAGTTTCATCAATTCGTGTTCCGCTTTGTGTGAGTGGTCAGTGATGACATATTTCCAGTATTGATTTTTCATACATTTAATAATAAATTGTCCACATGGGAGAGATACCTGAACTTTTAGAATCATTATAAGACCCCTGAAGTGAAAACAGAAAGATGCATTCTGCCCTCAGCATCTTCTTCCTTCAGTTGGCTAAGCTGAGCCACAAGCAAAGTCCTTTGCAGAGAATTCTCTGCTGAATTCTTTAATTTTCTAACCTACATAAATTGCCTAGGATGGATTTACAGCAGTGTGGCAAAGAAACTCCATCTCCTGCCAATTGCATTAATTCCAGCCAGGACATCAATGTTTCACAGCACCCAAGTATGAGAAAGAATAGAGAAATAGGTGATGGAGATCTGGGGATGAGCAGATCCAAAGATAAAGGTGTCACAGATGAACATGTTCTACTTTTTATTTGTGTAAAGACAAAATTGCAGGTAGAACTAACTTTACTCCTTGCTGTTTGAAGGTAATTATCTGCCATGTCACAGAAGAAAACCCCCAAACTACGGACATTTTATCAGTGTGGAAGTATTAGTGACCTTTCTGCTATATCCCCATCCCATTTACTTGCACAGCCAGGCTGTAACCCTACTCACTTCCCCTCAGCAGAGCCTTCCTCTTCTGAGTGGCTACTATTTGTCAGCCCTTCCTCTGGATTCAAAATGGCCAGGAAGAGTAGTAAATTATTGCACAGCTCATCCACTTTCTTTTCCTGTATACTTCAGCCTGGTAACCTGTGGGCTATGTCCCAGTGTCTCTGAAAGCAGTGACGGTGCATTGTCAGAGGGTGAAACACCCACCTCCCAACAGGTCCTGCAGGAGGAAAACCCACGCATTTAGAGAAACAAATCCTGCAATTTGCTAACCCCTATTCACTCCTGTTTAGTCTCTGTCTTGACATAGAGAGACTTTTGGGCTCAAATGGACTAAAACCTTATGTGGCACACCACCATGGCTAAGGTTTACCGAAAATGGGTGCTGGGAAAGAATAGAACAGGATGTAAGAACATATTTATAATGCCTCCTAACCTTTTTCTGAGCTTCCAGTCATTCTTAGCTCAGGGATTTCCTGATCTGGCTGGATGTTACTCTGAGATATTTTCTTCACATATTTCTTTTTGTAACAAGATCGTGCTGTCACTGCTTGAATCATGCCAGTAATTGCCATCTACTCCCTTTGGCCTAGCAATCCCAGCCCTGCTGCCTCATGACCCTGCCTCATGACCCTGAGGTGCCCAGCTACTCCATGAAGCCTTGTGTTGGAGAATATTTTCACTGTTTCTGACTCTACTTTAATACTGGGCTGAAATCAACTGGTTAGGTGGAGCTGTGAGATCATGTTCACCCATGCACCGTTACTGGAGTGGCCAAGGCCACTGCTGAACTGATGCTAAGGAAAGAGGGTTCCTTCTGTTCCTTATCCTGTGCTTCTTTACAACATGAACATAGTCCCCACTGGCCTCACTAACACAAGATCAAGACTTAGCTCTTACCCTTCACACTCCTAGTTCAGCAAGAAGGAAGTCTGTACAGAAAAACTTTGAGATAAAACTCGAGTCTGCTCCTGCAGGTAGAGTGGCAAGGAACTGGGATGTTCAGAGCAGAGGGAGCTTTTGAGCTGCGAAATGGGGATGGGCTAGGGCAATGTGTGAACTAAGAAAACTGTATAAAGAGACTGAGATACCTCCAATGGTGTCAAAAATACTCCCAGGACCATGTCTATGTTGACGATGACTAGGAAAAATCATTCCCAGACCCAGAGAACTTCTCGCCAAGCTTCATCCATGGGAGTAAAGATGAAGGGACTACGAAGCTATGAAGGCAAGACCTGAAGAAGGGCAATCTGAAAAATCACAAAAGCTGCAAGTATTAATCTGGGAAAGTTAATGATGATTCATGATGCTTATTTGTGTGGTCTGATCTTACAACTCAAGGACTCCCAGTTCTCCATCCTAGTATGTAATTACCTTCAATTAGAAGGGATGTATCTTTCACCCAAATGCCTACCACTAAGTTCTGTCTAAAAACATTTTGCTCATTTCTTTTTGCCCTCCCCTTAGTAGCTGTGGAGAGCAGCTGACTGCTGCCTTCTTCACAATAACCTCTCGCATATTTGAACACCATAATCAAGTTCCTACTTTTGTAGGCTGTCAAATACTTTGCTAAATCCAGGAAGTATCACAGCTATAGTTTGCCCACATTCGTTATGTCATATGTCCCGTTCCCAGCTGGTGTGCTGTACAATGCTCACCCAGCCTGAAATGTATGGGAACCCTTAGGGGGGCTATAGGCAAAGGAGGACAGTCATCACTGCCAGGGAAAATTAAAAGCACAGCACTGAGCCCACTGCACTTTTGCTGGCACCCCTGGCAGTGAGTGTTTTGGAGCAGGTAGTGATGGTCAATGTACAGAAGGGAAACAACTGCATGCCTGCTGCTTGCAAATTACCCTGAAAGACTGGACTCAACTACCTGTCACAATTTTAAGGAGCCACTGTCTGCTGCCCCCGTGCAGGAATTGCTCTGGCTGTGGCATCTGCCTGTTTGGAAACCACACAAAATTGAGCAGAGGCACAAAGTGCAGAGTTTTCCAGCCCGGGTGAGCCTCTAGATGAAGAGATTCCCTTAACTGCTTGAAATCCATCACCTTTCTGTGATGGTGGTGTCATCTTTCTCTTGCAAGAAAAAAAAGGCAGCATGTCTGATTTCTCCTCTCTCCCCTGAGCCTCTCTGTGTCTTGCCATCTTGCCCTAGCCCCAGAAACAGCCTTGATTCTGGCTCTCTCGGAGATTAAAAAAAGCAATTCTGCTCCCAGGACCAAACTACCTTTCCACCAACATTTTCTAAAGGCTTTAATGCTGTGATGACGCAGGAGATAGGAAGCAGGGAAACTTCCCAAGGCATGGAGCAATGTATAGAGGGCTAAGCAAAGAAGTGACTGCTTGGCTTTTGGCTATGAGAAGCTTCTGTGATACAGAGATAAAGGCAATTAGCTCAGCGCTGCCCTGCCCGGAGCTGTCTCCGTTCAGCATTGTAGCATCCCCACCTTGTGGTGCGGTGCTGGACTGCCTGGAGCTGCCAGCCCTGTGTCCCCTCTGGCTCCCCAAGGCTTTGTGAACGCTTGGCCATCAGTGTGGGCCCACCTCAAGCCCTGACCAGACGTTCTCTGCAAACAGATACATAAGCAGCTGCTCTGCCTCCTCCTCTGGGAAGGCACTAAAAGGTGTGGAAAAAGTCCTGGATAAATGAGGAAAGGTTTGTCAGGGTTTTTCTTTTAACATGAAGTTTTCCTCTTGGAAAGATTAAACCCATGGTTCTGATACCTAAATATTAACAATGAAAATTCAGAATTTCCCAGAAGTGTTACACGACTGGCCAGTACCTTCTCCTTTGCTGCTTTTGAGAGATCTATGAGCTCTAATGAAAACATATTTTGGAAAAGTTAGTGCTGTGAGTAGTCACTGCTCTTCAGACAAAAAGAGGTATTCCTAAACTCCACTGATTAAAAATGGTCTCAATGAAGATGTTACACCTGTAAAGATGTAACCATGTAAGACGTCTTTTAGGGGTAACTTGTTATTCAGAGTAAATCATGTGTTTTTCTTAAAGACCTAGATGTTCTTCAGCTTCTGAGAGCACCTGCAGGAAGATAACTTGAACCTGACCTCTCCCCTCCCATGTTCGATGCTCTGATGTGCCCAACATCTGCCAAGTGGCCATGGACACAGAAAATGCTCAGCAACATCCCACGACAGAGGTGGAAACAGGGCAATGTGGTATTGTGGATGGGAATTCAGCATCTTCCCACCCTGTGTTAAGACAAAACAGCTTCACTTCTCATTCTTAGACAGAGGGTGGCATAATACTGTATCTTGTAAAAAAATCCCAAACCAACCATGTATTTCTGCACACCTTGACTATAACAGATCCAGGTAGACGCATGGTATCCCAGGGCTGCATTTTTTCCCAGGGCTCTGCAGCACTTTCAAAATAACAGAAGATATTGATAGAAACATACAACCGTTGGAGACTTTCATTCTCTCAGAGCCCCTTTCTCTTTTGTGCTTCTTCCTTGTGTGACAAGGAGTGAAGACTATCCATATCTGCTTAATGTAGGAGCTAATGGCTGGATGGAGCTAGAGGCGACATTCTCCCTCCCATTTCCTTCTGTGGCAAAGAGATAATGGTCAGCAGGGTCTCTCTTAAAAAGTTTCTCCCCAGGCATGCTGACTTTGCAACCTGCTGATGAGTTAATGTGAAACAGAGCACTGGAAAATGCAGGGCAAAGCATCCCAGGGACGTGGGGTGGATAAATCACGGGCACACTGGCCAGGAGGGGAGTTGCAGGGCTGCAGAGTCATAAAGACTGAACTTGCTCTATACGGCTCAGCCACTCGCCAGCTTGGTCCAGAGCTAGTTGACAGAGCTCTGCCTTACAAGCCTGGTCTTCAAAGCATTCCTCTATTTACTGTTGAAGCACCAAATGTCTCTCACAGCTGTTTAGTTGGTTTGTGAGCCTTGTTAAGTGCCAGGTTTATCATAGCTTACCCTAGGAATGTGTGCTCCCAACAAGTAGCTGAAAGATATTATCTGTTTGGGCCAACTGAGGACTTCAGTCTCCTTGGATCAGTGGAGGCTTTTTGGAGACTAACTGGGTGTGCACAACTCCTTTCTGTACTTGGGTGAACACTGGGCAGTTTGATATGTTTAATTGAACTTGATTGTCCTTTGGTCTTTGTTCTGCTGGGAAGACAAGTGCAGGGAGGCATTCTCAGCATTATCACCCTTATGGTGGTTTAAAAGCACCGAGTATGGCTTGGGAAACCATTCAGGTAGTCATTACCTTTCAACCATGAAGCCTTATATCAGTATGTTTATACTTACATCACCATGAAGAAATAACTATCACCTAAGTCTTGTCCACCTCCAGCAGCAGAGCTCTTTGCATGGACAGGTCTAACATTATCTGTACCTTTTCTTGTCTCCACGGTATAAGCCAGAAAAACTTTCCTCCAGTGGCTACATCTACACCAGGATGGGTTTTCCATTTGGAGCAATATCAAACCCATACCCAACCCTGTGGCATAAGGCAAGAGGTCCATAGCCTGGTCTAGGAGTCATACCTGAATGCATCCTGCTTCTCTGAGGATTAAACCTTGCCCCAGCTACTGGCTATTAAAGTTTCCTCTACACCATTAAGCAACTCTAAGCTTTCTTTGAAGTTCACTTTAAACATCTCTCAAAGCCGTAATAGGTAGTGTGAAGGTGAGATGTATAATGGCCACAGTAACCTTATAAAGCACACAGAAAGACGGCCAAAGTACTTGAGTACTGAGAAGTACCAAGGCACTGAGTAAAAGGACTTAAGGGCCTGCCTCTCTCATTTGCTTATTCAGCTGATTGATGCAACCATAAGCTCCCCATCTGAAAGCTCTCCAGGCTCTTCCTAAGCTGGGTTTGTCCATGACACATAGTTAATGATGTTAATTATTGTCTCATCTCTGGGGAGATCAGCACTCTCTGAGTGAGAGCAGAGAGCCCCTCCGATCCTTGGCTGCATCCTGGGCACCATGGGCAGAAGCAGAGCAGAGCAGGGAAGCAAAATATTAGGGACAAATATACCAAGATGGGGTTTCCCTTCCTTTTGCAAGTGGGAGGAGAAGGCTGGCAGATGTGTTGCATTCCCTTGTATGGAGGATACAGATCAGAAAGCAATCAGTGATTTAAAAATCCTTCACCAAAGGATGACAAAACTACTGTATGATATGAAGGCATGGAAAAGTAAGAAGATGAGGAAATTCTATGAAACGGATCAAAAGGCATTAAATCAACTCTGCTTTGAACGGCATGTGAAGGTGGATCACTGACTAAGGTGACAATACTAAGCTCAGGCTGCAGAGCTCACTGCTAATTTCAGTGCTGGTTTAATATTTCAAAAGTAAAATTCTGAATCACAGGTGGAGATTTGTGTAAATGGTAACAAGTAGCTCTTATAAGACAGCCCGAAGAACCAGATGGCAATCCAAACTGAAACTGTGCTGAACGTGTGGAAAAAGAAAGAATTCAGCTGAAAGGAGAAAGTGTGGGAGTGCAGGGGGCAGGGCAACACATTTGATTTCCAGCAAAGTGAAAAGAAAAAAAATGTTTGCAAACACATCAAAGTTGCAAAATATTTTCTCTGATCATGCTTTTCCTCCTTTCAGCTGCCCTTGCTGTGGGTGCTGGTGAACGGCAAACTGTCACCAGTTCAGGTGCCTTGTCCTTCCTTCAGGAAGCTGCTGCTTTGGTGCTATCATGAGGTTGGATGTCACCCCCAGCCGGAACCTGTCCCCAGCCTGGATGGCCACCTTCCTGGAAATGTGATTGAGAAGCTGGAGCAATTTTGTTTTCTCTGGGCTGGCAACTCAGGCACCAAATGGACTTAAAAGGAATTTTTTCATCTTTGAAGTCAGTGGATTTTAATTCCCAACTTGGACCATGTTGAATGATAGTTGGAAATTTTTTCATGTATGGATCAAAATGAAAGGACTTGAACAGGGTGCAGTAGCTATTGCACTTTTCACTTGATCTTCAACTTAGCTATAACTGTAGAAATATTCCAGTGGTCCTAGCAAGCAATATTGTTGACATAAAGGGCAACAGTGTTCACGAGTAAACTTTGCTGATCATGTCCCACCCAGCTCCGATCTCTGAAGCCCATGGAGCAAACTCTTAATTGGCATAAGAATTACAGGAAGAATCAGTTTGATTTGATGAGTCAAAGGTTTACCCAGCATCATTCTGGCTTGACATTTTCATTTCAGCAAAACCAGATTATTTTGGGTATCTATTGAACTGGACTGACTGGTATTCCCATTCCCAAGTGTATACACACATACCAGACAATAATCTCCTTAACAACCCACAGATGAATTCCTTAGCTTATGAATCTGCCAGAAAACACATAATTTTCCCCATCAAGGAATGTTGCTTGGCACATCTCTAATATATCACTTACACAGCCCTCAATCAACCTAAATGATTCATCTAGCAATGTCTCTTAGGCAAGGCTGCTTTACGTGATTGAATGGTTTATCCTCACTGAAAAAGCACACGCCAGTCAGTCCCACGTATCGACTATAAAAGTTATTAATAACTAAGAATTATTTAGATAAGAGCCATGAGACAAGCTTTACTCTGACTGCAGCTGGCCCATTTTGAGCATCATCAGTAAAAATCGGCCAGAATTTGCTCCCATGGGAACAGATCAGAGGCTCGAACACAAACCCATGCATCATATTTTATGTTGTGTTTTAGAGTTTATCAGTCTTCACATTGAGATTTATTAGTGTTGCCTTGCTCTTCCATGGTTGTAACTCACAATGTGCTTGTTGCTCTGCAGTGCTGATGTTGCACTGGTATCTGTGACGGAGGGACTGGTTCTTGCTGTACCAGTGAGGTATTGGACCAAACAACAACTCCATGTAGGAAAATCACTTCAAGATACAACATAGAGACATAAGGCTCTCTGTGTCTCTGTCAGGCTACTCTGTACATGGTGCCTCAAATTTGTAAGAGACCAGGAGACAGATCTCTTCAATTGCTGCTGCGGTCAGGTCTGTAGCTGCGTTACTGAGGCTGTACTACGGACTTGACCACCTCTTGGATAGAGGCACCAGTGATTAGCTTGAGGACAAAGCACAGCAAGTAGTCTGAGCCAGCACAACTAACACATTGTCCAGGGCACCTGGGAAGTAATTTTTCATCCACTATATCTTCTCTCCTCCAAGACTGGATGAATTACGTAAAGTCCCTTGGACCATAGACAGGCAAAATGGGGTTATAGCGTGATGTGATCTCAGCAACAGTTCCCAGCCCAGAGTCCTGATGTTGTTCATAGACATGGTAACTTGGCTCCTTTCCTGTCTTAAAATATTTGTTTGGACATTCTGAGATTTTCTCAATGTTGTGGACCCCCGCCATAGGGTGTTACATGGCTTTAGATAAGTAATCACCATAAAACTGTAAGCAGTGTGTCTTCTGCAGTAAATCTCTCTTCTTAGTCAAGAGTGAAGCAGTCACATTACATTTCTTTATATTGCAGCCCACCTGTTGCAAGGAAAGTGCCAAAAAAATTATACACCAGTGGGAAAGGGTAGATTGCATAGATGCCTTGGACTCAGCAGGAGTCTGTGTGGCTGTGGGATACACATTAAAAATCACCCCCCCATCTATGAAGCTTTCTTTGTGCAATTGCAAGGGAATCCCTGGCTAGATGAAGACAAGTAATCTTCTGGCTCAGACATCGTAGTCTTAGCTGCTATCTCCCCATCAAAAGCATAGAGGATTAGCTTGGGTGTTGGACAGACAGATCCTGCATAGCATGGCACCGCAGTGATCCTTTGGGTGCCTGAGGCTTGAGGAACAGCCTTCGTTTCCTTGCCTGAACCTGGCAGATTCCTCCTGCCACATGTCTGACAGCAAGAAGTTGGCTGGCAGGACTGTATATGCTCGGGTCTGCCTGGGCTTGCTGGTACAAGCCACCCTTGTAGACAAAGTGATAGGTTTGATGTCTACACAGGAGGTTTACAAGCAAAGATCTGTTGACACAGTGGTTTAAATGCCCTTTCTTTATCTACCGAATAATTACTGCTAATTCATTACTTCTGAAAAGATTTTTAAAAGCCCAGCAGTGCCTTGCTCTCTGCTATCAGGGAGAACCTTGCTTTTCCACCACCTGTGCAGCTTCCAAGTGGATAGATGGGACCTTCAGGGTCATGGAATCCAGTCCCCACTATTTGCTTCCTACCATACCCTTTGTGAAAAGGATCATCTTTCATACACCAGTGTCCTGGAAATCTCTGCTGCAAGGCCTGGAGATGGCCCTTCTGCCTGCAGCATGGAGTGATGCACAGTCAGCCCACAGCTTCTGTCCTTCCTCTGCTTCTCAGATAAGTACATTGCTTTATAATTCTCTGCCTTTTATCAAATGAGATAATGGAATATATATATATTATTTATATATATATATAAAATAAAGCCCGTGCTGCATTCGCTGGCGAGACAGCAGTGCTGGGTGCTGCACAGGGAGTAAACACCGATCTCCTCCTGCAGGGACACCAGTCTGGGAGGGCTCCCACACCAGCGACACTCCAGGGCTGGTGCTCACACCCATACCAGAACCTGAGCTGTACATGAGAAGGGAGTACCACAGAGTTGAAAACACACATCGAGGGGTTAAAAAACCCCTAAAAATCCAATTCAGGGAAGGAACGGCGAGCAGTTAGTGAAGCAGGTTGGCTCTCCAGCACTGAGGGGAAGAGGAGCGCGCTGGTTTGTGGAGCAGCTCAGCTGTGATAGCCGGTGAGAACCACAAGATGTCTCTAGAAACCAGCATTTGGACAAAAAAGGCATCGATAAACCCAGGAAAGGGGCCGGGATCTTTCCATGTGCAGTGAGCGACGTGAGATGATCCTATGCTTAGAACAGTGGAGTTGGGGCAGCCCCGATCGCTGAAGCCCCCTCTCCAGCACCATTTACTCCAAGTGAGAATTTGGCCCATGAGGTCACACCCATGGTGTTTCTTCACTGCACGGATGAGGATCGTGGATCAGTAAATCACCCTTGGATTAAAAAGTATCTTGACTTCTGAAGTCAAGGGACGAACAGCTAAGAGTGCACCCTGAAAACTAGATTAAAGAATAATTACAGTATAGCAGGAAACAGTAAAAACAGGAGCTGTCCTCTTTGGGAGCATTCTACCACATGTCTCCTGCACACCAGAGCAGTGTCTACATGGCTTTAGATCTCTCTGGCTCTGTGAGCACTGTGGGGCACACACATCAGTGCCTGTGGCAGGATGGGGTCTCAGTGCTGTCACCTCAGCCCAGAGCAGCCATGGGTAGTCCTTTTCTCCCTTAGGGTCCTGATTCTGCTCATGTCACCCCTGAGAGAGCTAAAGGAGGTATTTTCAGCTTCTCAGTTGTTCCCTGTAGGCAGCATAGGCCTGAGTTTCTAAACTCCAAACATGCTACCTCCAATGGGATTTCACTACCTGCACTGTCACCCCTGGAGATTGATAAATACAGAAAAATCCCACTGCAGCACAACCACGGATGGACGTAATGGGAATGAACAGTCTGTCCCTGACACAGGGAAAAATGCTGCTGAACGTGACTTGGAGCTCAGCAGAATGCCTGCAGATTCTGATCCTGTATCCATGTCAGTCACTCGGGTAACTCCTCTCCCTTTTGCCAGCTCTTCTTAGCTTCCTAATAAACAACCAGACAACTGTAGGGTAGAAAAAGCCCATGTAAGTGTAAAGCTGTTATTAAGAAATAGGCAAAGCACAGTGACTCACAGAGTTTAATGGGAGGAAAAAAGGCTGTCCTTCAATGGACCACATAGAGAGACAGCAGTTACTGTAAACTGGAAAACCTCTTTAGCATCCAACTAAATATGTGTGGCAAATAAAATCCTTTGCCCACCAGGCTCAGTGATTCTAAGTATCATTTGTTTTAGGATTTATTTTCCTTCTTACAAATCATAAGACCATCATTTAAATTAATAATAAGAAAGTTATGAGCATAATGGGATTTTTTAATGAGCTGTTTCTGGTTGGGGGGTTGCCTTCACAGAAGCTCATCTACTGTATTGCAAATGCCAGTGTTTAGCATTAAGGCAATGTGGTGAAAACCCCATTAGTCTAAATCTGCTGGAATGGAAGGAACATATCTTTTTCTTGCAGTGTTTTTAGGAAATCATCCCCAGGACTGAGCTATCAGCTGTTATTACATCACTGCTTGAGGCACAGACAGAGCAGGACAAGAAAAAAAGATACAGCCAGTGTCTATGGCATGATGAGTGGAAGGATGGCTATTGCTGGACAACCAGCCCAGTAAAGCCTGTCTTGTAGGCAGATGAAGGTCCTCCTCAGCCTCTCAAGAACAAGTTTAAAGGGCGCTTTTTTTTTAATCCCCACAAAGGCCAGCAAATTTCTGCCTAGTGCATTCTTTGCAGACTGAAGATGCTGGGTGCCAGCGTGACATCTGGGTGATAGAGTCAGACTCTGCAGCAGGGGAATCACAATGGAAAGGGCTGCTGCCTGGCAGACCCAACTGACCAGACTTCAGCCCTGCATGCAAAGAACACCCTCCAAGTCTGTGTCCCAAACTTCCCCACAGTCACAGGCCTAGTACAGGGGAAGGAAGATAACATTCTCTAGCTATGAACATAGGGACTTTTACCCACTGTTTTACCATTAACCAGATGAAAAAAAAATTACAAAAATTAAGATGATATCAGGGTAGTTTTTCCCTTCATTGCACAGATAGGGAGCTTAAAGTTGTTCATACCAACATGATTCTGTAATAATCAGAGAAATTAGAGCTGCTATTGTGGAACATCCCCAGGATTTAGTGGGACAATTCCTGATTATATTTAACTTAACTTCTATCTCCTGATTGAAAAGGTGACTGCTCTTTTCGTCAGAAAGTACCAATCTCCCTCAAAAACATGCTGCAGCTCAGAAGCAGAAGACCTATTCCTGAATCATTACCCATCCAAAGAAATTCTTGCCCCAAAGGACCAAAATCCCACAGCACGTTTAATTTTCAGCATTAAAAAAAAGAGAAGACGATGTGGTCCTTCATTTGGGATCTGTGTCTCTCAGGATGTCTGGGCTGAGGCCTCAGGCAGCTGAGGGATGTTGTGTATCCAGCTAGAAGAACCCACTCCAACCCATAACCACCCTTTCCAGAGCCACGGCTTTGTGCAAAATGACAGAGAGTGTAAAACGGTGAATGCAAAATCTCCTGAGTGAAAAGGAATTAGTAAAATCCCATATTCATGAAATATTGAGAGCTAATTATATGTGCATCGGAAACCTCTGGGGGAAGGGAGATGGAGGCCTTTCATTAGACGGTAACTGGAACTTTTTCATCATTTGTCTAGCTCAGGAATGTAAGGCTGCTGTCTGGAGAGGGATGTGGGATTTGGCTGCAGGGCTGGGTGTGCAGGTGAAGTGCCATGATAGCGAGCATTTCTATTGTACTCTGGCATGCCTTGGTAAAGGCTTTCAGCTGTAGCAGGTCAGTGGGTTTGGGTGCTCGTAGATCTTGGTGCTCCAAGACCTCTTGGCTTAGATGCATCAGCAGGTATCAGTGCTCCAAAGCAGTTTTCCATCTTCCTCCTGCCCAGTCCTTAAGTGAGTCCAAGGTCCCGTCCCAAGTTTGATTGTGATTTCTCTTGGAGGGTGCAGACCCTACTCCTTGCCAGGCTGTCTTTGCTTTTGACCCGCTCTCTGCTTTTGCGACTGAAACAAATGGCTGGTTATTGCCACTGCACCATCGACCAAAACTCAAGACCAAGATCAGAACCCAAGACGGGGTGGGGGGGAAGTTTTTGTTGTGGAGCCACAGGGAAACACTCAAAGGAAACTCTGCTGGCCAGCAATGCCCGGCAGCCACAGTGCAAGGGACACAATGACTTTAGACATAAGAATGGCTTGGGAAACCTGTCCCACCCCTCTGTTCTCTGCATTTTGGGGTCCCCGCTGCCAGACCCCTGCCTGCACCCGCTGCCCTCCTCCTGTAGCTGAATTTTTCCTGGTGATCTCGGCCAGGAGACACAGGCATGTCTCTCTCTCAAAGGAGTACAGGAACAAGCTGCCTCCTGGCACCAGCTCCTCCACAACTGTTTTTTCCGGGCCATGCCCCCTGCCCTGCCGGCCGCGCAGCCCCCGCGAAACCCCCGCACCCGCGGAGAAGCGGCCGTGGAGGGCCGTCTCGACCCTCGCACATAAATCAGCATTAAACCCTTTCCCCTCTCTGATCCCCGGTGCCACCATCTATTACACCCCCAGCGCGTTTTCTATCACCTTTTGTTAGAATTACACAGCCGGAAACTTAATTTACCCGGAGCTTTAAAGACAAATAAATAGCGGCAGGCCGGGGTCCCCGCGATATGGCTGTTTACTCCCGCGATCCATAGATTATTATGAATTGTTGTGATTTTCAGTCTGCTGCTGTTTTAAATACATCCTCAGCTACTCTCCCCAGCTGGGTAAAAAAAGACTCAACCAATAACCACCCAACCCTTCTCGAGCACGGGGCAAAGAGCAGGGGACCATAGCATTTCGCTGGGCTTTATTTACTTTTGCTATTATTGTTATTATTATTTTCGAAATTCGAAGCCAGCGAGGTTTTCAATTGCTGAAATAATTGCCTGGGAGAAAGGTTGCTTAATCTGTTCATACATTATTGACTCGGGCTCCAGTATTTGCCTTGCTGCTTTTTATCACAAGAAGATCACGTACGAGAGTCTTTTGCATAACAATTTTTAAAGAGGACACATCCTTATATCAAAAGTGGACGTGACTTGAATTTTGCCGGCGTTTGTCCCTAAAATGACCCAATTCCGGTTACTGCCACTGGGCAGCAGTAACATTGCATCGTTTCTTCAGGCAATAGACTTATTTTGCTTTTCTGTCTGCCCTCTTCCCTGCCTGCACCCCCCACAAGCCAACACGTACTTTTAAAGCTGATTATTTTGTCTTGCTGTGTTTTAGCCCTACATACAGTGTTTTCTCTCCCTGGGAACGGATGAGCAGAGAGTAGCAAGCCCGGCTCGGAGGAACCACACGGCTAATTAATGCCCAAAGTTCCCAGACAAGGCAGAAATGGTGCCTTCAACGAAATTTTGCGGTAAGCAGCCACAGAGAGACTCCAACGCCGGTGCTGGCGCCTCCAGCCTCCCCCCGAGCATCGTTTCCCCCGAGGAGGATGAGAAGAGCCCCTCTCTCCCCTGCTTTCGCAAACCGAAATCGTGTGGCTTCCCAGCCCTACTGGTCAACTTAATTCCGGAACAAAGGAGGACAAACCCACAAAGGGTTTCTCTTCCCCCTCACTCCCCCTTTCTCCTAGTCTCAAACTTCCACGGTGCCCGCACCCTTGGCCCGGCGCAGGCTGGGACTCACGCCCCTCCCCGGCATCACCTCCAGCTCCCGAGGCCCGCCTGGAGCTACGGCCCGGCGATGGGGGCTGTGGAATGACCGAGGGATCTTGCTGTGGTGGAGGGCACGGGGCTCAGCTCTCTTCCACAGCACTGGTAGGGATAAAGCCGTGAGCTTCTTGTAGACTGGGAGAGGAGTAATGGTGACAACCGCGTCCTCCGGCACCGGGGCTGTTGTTTGGACCTCGGACCTCAGGGTTAAAAGAAAAGATTGGATCTTGGCACGTCGTTTCTGAAAACACCCGGCCAACCCTTAAGGCAAGCGGGCATCTTCCTCGGACCCTGACAGGCGATAGACCAGGGGAGGACGGCAGGAGCATCCTTCCATGCAGAAAGTTGAGCAAACTTCCCACGGCCACTGTCTCGCTGTTCCCGGGCGGACAACGGGAGTAGAGTTTGCCAGAGGAGCCCCTCGGGGCGGTCCTCAGGCTGAGCCCGGAGACGGAGAGGGGAAGTCGTGCACCCACTGACAGCTCCATCCATTTGCCCCCGCGTGCGTGTACGGGAATATTGCCTCCACGCCAGCTGCACCCACGTTCAGACACAGAAACGCAGGCAAACGCTCAGGGAGCACAGAAAGGCTGCACGCTGGGACCGAGAGACATGGGGGCTCTGCGCGGAGCTGGACGCTCCCCCTCCCTCCCCTGCATCTACACCCAGCCTATAGCCACTACAGGGCCGCGGGTGGGCGGCGGTCCCTCGTGTTCCCCTTTGTCAGCCAAACATACAGATGCTCGCGAAGCAAAAAGCTTTTGCTTCCAGCAAAAATCCTGCACCCACTCGAGGTGGGAAAAGTCTCGGAGGGGCCGTTCTGAACGGCGAGTCCTGGCACCCTGCCCGGCCAGGGACATTCCCCACTACTCTCCACTCCACCGGCCGCCGGAGCCCTGCGGAGCGGCCCCGACCCCGGCGAGAATCTACCCGGTTCTTCCCTGGGCTGCGTGGCTGTCCAAGCAGAGGCGAGACATAGGTATCGAGAGCCAGAGGAAATTGAAAACATATTTTAAAATGTAAATGGGTTCGCGCCAGCCCGACCCCGTGTGAGGGGCAAAGAGGCGCACGGCGGGATCAGCCTGGGGGAGCAGCGGCTAGTGCGGACCCCAGACTGGCCACCAAACTTTCAGCCCCTGCTCCTAACGTATTTAGCGAGGGGATGGGAGCATCTGCCCCCAAGTGAGGTAAAGCAACGCTCAGAAACATCCACTGTAACCTAAACCAGATTGTCGGGAGGCAGCTGGGGCCGGAGTAAGCCGTTTGCACCGCTTGTCTGCCGGGAGGATGCCGCTGCCTCCTCGGGTGCAATTCGCAGAGAGCGAGAGCCACCGCCGCAGCGGGGACTTTTTAAGGCAGCCGATCCAGGTGACTTGTGCTGCTTGCAGAGAGGTAGGGTGGGCTGCACATGTGGGTGGGAGGCGGGAGGGGGTTTGGGAAGCAGATGGGAAGGGATTTGTAGCCAGGCCACTGAAAAGCAACGAGCTCTTCTCTCTCCTTTCTTTCCTTATTTCACTCTCTCCAGCTTATTTTTCTCTTATTCTCTTCTCTTTCTTTTCTTTCTTTTTTCCTGTTTCCTGGGTTTTACTTTCTTATTTTTATTTTCCTGCTTTCTGTGTCTTTTCTTTCTTTTCCCCCCAATCTTTTCTGATATTCTAATACTTTTCTTCTTCATCTTCCCCCCCCTTTTATTTTCTTTTGATCGAATCTTTTTTATATTCTTTTCCTTTCTAGCTCTTTTTTCCTTTTTTAACTTTATCTTTTTTCTTTTTCCTTTCCCTTTTAATATTTATTTTCTCCTTCCTTCCTTCCTCTCACTCTTTCTCTCTCTCTCTTTCTCTTTCCTTTCTTATTCTTTCTCTCTTTCTTTCCTTTCTTCTACTCTTGTAGAAAATGACCAAACAAATAAGAATAAGAAAGACAATTTTCTCTCCCTTTCCTAGAAACTTCTGTCAGGTGCTCTGGTCTCCGTCCCCCTTGAGAAGCCGTGACACACAGTGAACTAAATAAAACGGAAGCTTTCCCTGAAGTTCCCTGTGACTTGAGAGCCAGGCTGCATTGCTGGGTGGGGGTGGTCCTAGATGATAATTGATTCATAACAGGACACCAGGGCTCAACATCACCGGCGCCCCGGGAACTTCTCGGGGGAGCGGGCGGCCGCGCTGCCCTCCTGGGCCGGGGTGCGAGGCTGCCTCTCCGGCTTCCCGCACTGGAGTCTTTCCCAGCCCGTCCCTCTTCCTCAACAACAGCTACCCTTCCTCCTTCCCGGCTCCCCGCGCTTGTACCGGGAGAGATTCTGAGTCCCAGAGATATAAACCTGTGCCCCGAAAAAAGTTTCGAACGGGGCCGCTTCCAATACCTATTTACCAACGAATTACACTGCT
>JAOXOE010000602.1:18805919-18818523 GCA_028565055.1 Phoeniculus purpureus
GGACTCCACTAGATACAGGCCTCCAACTAGACTCTGTCCCACTGACCACTACTCTCTGGCTTCTATCCTGCAGCCAGGTCATGATTCATCTCACTACCCAATTGTCCAGTCCACACTGCCTCAGTTTGGCTGCGAGGATGCTGTGGGAGACTGTGTGAAATGCTTTACTGAAGTCAAGACAGACCACATCCACAACTCTGCCATCATCTATCCACCTGGTTATGCCCTCATAAAAGGCTATGAAGTTGGTCAGGGATGGAGGTGAGGCTGACCAGTCTGTAGTTACTTGGGTCCTCCTTCTTACCCTTTTCTAAGATTGGAGTGACATTTTCTATCCTCCAGTCCCCAGGCACCTCTCCTAACTCCCATGACTTAGCAAAGATGATGGAGAGTGGCCTAGCAATGACTTCTGCCATCTCCCTTAGCACTGGTGGGTGCGTCCTATCAGGGCCCATGGATTTATGTACATCCAGTTTGCTCAACTTATCTCTAACCTGATCCTCATCAACCAGGGCAAACTCCTTTTTTGTCTCAACTTCCTCTGGGGCCCGAGCAGTCTGGGGCTTGACATGAGAACAACCTCCAGAAGTACAGACAGAGGCAAAGAAGGTGTTCAGTATCTCTGCTTTCTCTGTATCCTCTGCCTTCATGGCACCCAAACCCCCCCCCATTCAGCAGGGGGTCTACATTGCCTCTAGGTTTAGTTTCACCTGCAGTGTATTTGAAGAAGCTCTTTCTGTTGCTTGCACAAGAGTGTTGCTTGCACAGTGACTGTGGAGGATGCAGTGGCTGAGTGTCCAGATGTGCATCATGTTTGTGCAAGAATATCAGCTGTTTCCAGCTCATGCTTTCTGCTCTTCTTTGCTGTCCTGGCGGGTGTACCTCACAATCTTGCTCTCAATCCATCAGAGCAGGGTGATAGAGGGTAGCTGGGGCTGTGGTCCTGAGCACCTTCACTCACCAGCCATGTTTCTCCCCTGATGAGGACCAGTGCTTGGTGAGGAGCAGCCAAAGCCCAAAACATGAAGCTGCTGTTGCTGAGCCCATTGTGGCACAGATGCTGGCACTGATGGCTGAGGTATAGCTACCTGACAGAGCTCAGGGCATGGTCCTGTGTTTGTCAGTGGGTGAACTAGGGTGGTCTAGGAAGCAGCTGTTCCTTCAGGTGAGAGGTCTCCCCTCATGGCTGGAGTTACTGAATTAAGAAGGCAAATGTGTTAGCCTGAACCTCAAGGACGGTGATTCCCCAAGGTCTGGGCTACTGAAGCCTATGGGATTCAGACTGTTTAAATTGTTTACAGTGAGACGGTTTGGACATGGTTACCACCTACCAGGTGTAAAAAGGAAACGCTGCTGAAGGGACATTCTCCCAAATAACTGATGACAGAACAAGAGGAAATGGCCACAAGTTGCACAAGGGGAAGTTCAGATTGAGAATTAGGAAAAATGTCCTTAGTGAAAGAGTAGATAAACATTGGAACAGGCTGCCCAGGGAAGTGGTGGAGTCACCGACCCTGAGGTGTTCAAAAGGTGAGTAGATGTGGCACTTTAGGACACAGAATGGTCTAATGCTTATGGAGGTGTTAGGCTGAAGGTTGATCTTGATGATCCTAGAGGTCCTTTCCAACTGCAATGATTCTGTGATGCTGTGTCTGTGATTCTGAATGTGCACACGAATCTGGAATTGAATCTCAACTGAAAAACAAGGATAGAATGGTTCAGCTTCAGCAGCATAAGCTCCCAGTGAGACTCTAAATGGCTAAATATCTTGTGGGAGTGCTGGCAGCCTGCCCCAAACACACTGAGATCTCCACACCAACTTCAGCAGGGAAGAAGAGACCAACCCTGTCATTGAGCAACCCCTGTGCTCTACTGAGGGGCTGCATCGGTGCTGAACTGCTAGGACCTTGCTGAATTCAGCAGTTCATCACTGTTTGGGACAATAGACTTTGTCAGGGTTGTGCTTTTTATTTTTAAATCCTTGAAGGAATGAATTCTTACACAGGATCAAGTATCCTCATCCTGTCAGTAGAAACCTGCAAAAGGTTCCCTGATATCTTCTGACCTCTTGCTTTGCAGGTTTCTACAGCAGAGGCCCTGCAGAAGGTAGGATGGGGAAGAATGCAGAGCCTGTCCAGCAGTCAGCTGCTTGACATGGCAGCGATACCCTTGGTGCCGGAGGAGCATCGTCCTTGCCCATGGAGACAGGAGTGAAAAAACTGCTGCTCCTGCTGGCTGTGCTAGAGATGCCGGCTGCAGTTAGGACTGACTTGACGTCTACTGACGGTCACAGGAGGGGAGCCTGGAGGTGATTTAACTGTGCCTTTGCCACCACCATTGTGGTTTCTGCGTGCCCTCGGTCGTGGTGTGAATTAAGGGACACTGTGTTAGGATGCCAGGTGAGGCAGCCTGGTGAGCTAGAGCTCATCACATCCCAGCCCTGTGACTGCAGGGGATGCACTTGGCCTCCCTGCCTTGGAGCTTTGCTTCAATATTTAAATAAACATTGACACATGTTTTAAAAGCTTCAGCTGGAGTGAGAGAGACCAAGCACTGCTGTGGGAATGTCACTGTGTCCTTTTTTAGAGACAGTGTGGCAGACTGGCCGATGGGCACAGAGTCCTCCTGGAAGAGCAGTAGTTTGAAGTGGAGCAGAGTCTGTGGCAGTGGGTGAAGTTTTACATGGGACCAATGTGGGAAGAAAAAGAATGCTTGGATCTCTGGTGCTGTCTTGAAACATGAAGCCAAGACCCAGCTTGGTAGGTTTTGTTAAAGATGTCCCAAGGAAAGGAAAGACCAGTTTGGGATGGAAACTGAATGGATTTCAAGCAGTGCACCCTGACTGGGAGCAACCCTGTCCTGCCAAAGGAAATAACCCAAGGAGACCCTCAGAATCACCTTGAACTAACTCCTTGGGAAAATGCTTGATTCCAGTGTGAACTGCCATGATTATTCTATGCTGGGAAAGCTTGACTTCTCTAGGCATTACCAGAACAGGGCAGTGTCACCTAAACACTTCCAAACCCCATTATGTGTATTTTAATGGTGCTGTGGGTTTGTCTTCTGGTTCGTGGTGCATATGCACACTCTTGTGTCGCAGGCTTAAAGTCTCTCCAGAGAGGGAGAGGGGCTAGAGCATCACACTGCTTTTCATTTCCAAAGGCATGATGTACAAACAATATCAATATTTATTAAGCAGCTTTGTTTATCCCAGGATTGTAACAAAGAAAGTGACTTAGATTGTGGTGTTTGTCCTCTTCGCAGTGTCCTAGTCCTCATTTGTGACTGCGGGTCTTTCTTAATGCATATTTTATTTCCTTTTTCTGAAGACAACTGTAACCAGAATAGCTTAGAAAAAGAAAGTGGCATTTAGTTGATGGCTGGCTCAGTGGTTATATCATTTCTGCTTTTAAAAGTCCCTCTCTGTGACAAAGAGAGCAGCATTCACCACCCAGGCTTACAACAGCAGCTTTCTTGTCAGATTTTGCCCTTCCACTCCTCCTTCCTTCCCCTCAGCTGCTTTAAATAAACAGAGAAGTGTTGGGTTTCAAAAGAGACCAGCCCATTTACTGTATCTCCAGCTGTAAACGGCTTATTTTAGTCACTTCAGCTTAAACCTGATTTCAAGAAGTATATCCCCACATCTCCAAACCCCACTTAGAGCATCACGGAAGTGCCCGTCCAGCAGTTCCTGCAGCAGCAGCTTTGCTGGAAGCTGTTTGCTGTGCCACTCACTGGTCGGCCCAGGCGATGGGCAGAGGGCGGTTCCTAGGCATCCCGAACCGCGGGCGTGATAAGGTAGGCATTTACTCTTCAGTTCCACACACAGGGGCTCTCTGCCGCTGCTGGTTGCGTTCTTGCACAAGACAGAAACACGCTGTAAGACACAGAAAGTGGAGGACTGTTACCAGCTGCTCCCTTTAAGTTAATTTCCCCAAAGTCAGTCACGATGCGAGCAGAGCGATGATCCTGCTGACACTTCCCGAACAGTTAGCACCGGGAGCGAGTGGCACCAGAGGACTCGCGCCATGTTCCGCACTGCGTGTCTCCAGTATAAATAGCCTGACTGGAGGATCTTTTGCCCAAAATGACAATGAGAGGGTGGTTTTATGTTAATTCAATGTGTCAGACTTTCTGCAAGCTGTGTTTGAAACCAGGGGCCCCAGAGCTCTTTGCTCTGCCTCAGTCAGGAGCACCAGGCTGATTAAACTGAAAACTGGGCAATGAGAAGGTTGTTCATAGCTGACTGGTGGGCACAGTGGGCAGTGATGGGCAGGTAGCTCCTAGGTTCTTTGCAAACTACTTGATGTGTCCTCTTGCATGGGATGAGATCATGGTGGGGACACAGTCAGGACAAGGAAGCCTCCTGTGGGAATATGAGGACAGTGACTTTCTCGTGAGGTATGAAATGGAGACCACAAAAATGTCTCATCAAGAAAGGTTCAGGACGACGTACTGGACAAGGTGGGTTTGAAAGTGCTCAGCAACAGCCTGACTCTGGTTGTAACTGCTGACAAATCTAGCTCCTGCCTGTGGTTTGCTGAGCTTGATCTGCAAGTGCTTTTGCAGACCACACTGACAGCCTCAGTGACCTGCCTCTGGTCCAAGAGGAGCATCTTCTGCGAGAGGGCACAGGTCTCATGCCCACAATGCCTTCACAAGGTAGAAGTCTGTGAAGGGGATGTAAAGCCCTTGAGATGAAAAATGCTGCCTGCAGTGCCAGGAGTCTGCTGGGTCCTTGGCAGAGGTACAGCCCTTGCTACATAAAGATCAGCACCTAGCTGAAATAACTGAGTTTGAAAGTCCTTCAGAAAGTGTCTTAGCAGCTGGCTCTCTTCTCCTTCCTATTCTGTGATTTGACCAGTTGTTAGCAAGCAGAAGGAGAAAAGAGCAAGTGAGTAAACCAGGAGGGAACACCACCACACTCGAGGGAACGTGCTTACCAGAACTCCAAAGGGGGTGTTGAGAAAAGTGTGTGAGAAGTCTCAGGGGCGGAGACCTGCAGTGATTTGTTTTAATTGGCTGACAAGCAGCTTGTTGGAGACAGACAGACTTACTGAGCTCTCAGCCCTCACAGCATAGAGAGACCAAGTGTAGTGTTGAGCTCATGAGTCGGGGTCCACCCTGAGCTGTGGCAGCACACAAAGCGTTTGTGGAAACACCCCAAGGACTGCTAATCACTGAAAGCAAATGCTAGTGGAAAGCAGCTCTCACCTGCTTGCAAGGCCTCTGGTTTTTGAGTAGCTCTGGTAGGGAGAACACGTATGAGTGAAGAAATCAGTCACCGGGGGCTCCTGGCTCGTGATCTTCAGGCTTTTGCTCCCTCCTGCTCATCTTTTCAACTTTCATAAGAGATGTGTGTGGGCGCTTTGCCTTCCTCTCTGATACGCTACATTTTCAGATCAAATTTTAAAGTAACCTCTTTAATATTGAATTATTCCTGATCTCTGTTGTCACTTCTAGCTGATTAGTTTAAGGACTGTGCTTGGTTTGTTTAATAACCTCTTGACACTAAACAAACAACCTGGAAAAGGGAACAATTTGCAAAACAGAAGGAAAACAAATAACCCACAAGGGCACCCTCTTCAAAATAGAAAGACTGATTACATTAAAATGGCAAAATAATTCCAGACATTAAAAGAATGTATATAGATATTTGCTTATCTATATTCAAGGAAGATTTAGAAACACCACAAAGTTAAAGTTTTCATTAGCAATACAGTGGAATCTCTCAATTAGAATTCCTGGAACATATTAAATGGTATTTAGTTTCTGACTCAATGCATCATTTTCCGTTAAATAATTGATTGTGGTGCATAGATTGTGTTTGTGTAGTTTAAGAAAGCGATTAAACCAAAGAACATTTGGTAGGAAAGTTGCATCAATAACTCCAGCACTGCTCCAGCATGTTGTGGAGGTGCTTTCATAGTAAAGCTGACCAGAAAAGTGGGCAGGGGTTGAGGTTGAAGTGACTTGGAGCAATGAAAGCTGTACTGGACTACAAGATTATCATCCTGAACACAGAGACCAGAACCTGATGCCTTCAGAGACCCAAGCTGGCCAGGAATGAGGTGCAGCCGGGAAAGCCCCTCATGCCATAATCACACTGATTACATGAGTGTAGCAGAGGCGAAAAGGCTGAAACTCCAGAGATGCTGAAGGAAGACCTGGTGAGGAGCCCATAGGCATCCTGGCAAAGGCCACATGGTGCGGGATTAGCCCGGAGGGGGATGAAACCATCAGGGGTTTCACTAGTCTCCGGCACCTCTGTGACCAGTGTCTGAACCCCAATGTTGTCATTTCAATATGTGACATTAATTTACCCTCAATCCACGTGGTGCCAGCACTAGGTTGAATCCAGTGATGCGGCACCTCTCAGCTGCCACAGTGCAAAAGATTCTGCCTTCAGAATTCTTAAATACTGTTTAAAATGTTATGCTGTTCTTGAATACTGTTTAAAACGCTTATTTCAGCCTATCGCTCAGCTGTGTTTGGACAAGGAAAGCTTTAACCTTCCCTTGTGGCTCCGTTGTGGCTGTACCAGTACAATCACAGCCGAGTAGAAGGCACTGGTGGAATTCCCACTGGTCTGAGGTTGAAGCCAAGGTTCCTTTTATGCCGTTTAAGGGGACAGATCTGTTTGGAAGCTTCCTGCCTAGGTGAGCAAAGCCTTCTTCTGGGCTGCCTGAACACCACCCAGATCTGCAGGGCTTCACTCCGTTTTACGAGGTATTTAGGCTGATTGAATGGCACAACACAAAGCCCGTAATGTTTAACCACCAAGATTGTGGGTAGCACTTCTCTCCCCCACCCTCAAGTTTTTCATTTTGATTTGCTTATATTCTTTAATGAGATGCAATTATGGTTTCACTGTAATAGGTAGGAGGCTTTATATTTGTACTGCTTTGTAGTAAAGACATAATTACTGTGTTTATGAATCAAATCCCTTTATGTATCATAAATACTTATTAAAACTGCCACTGGCAATTTTACTTCAACATGTTTCTTCATGAAGTAGGATTTATTGCCCGTATAAAAGTGCCAGTCTTTCCTGGATCTCCCTCCCCTACAATTGCTTGGCTTGCAGAATCCCTGTGGCTGGTTTGGAGTGGTTCAGAAGGTGAGATGTTTTATAAGGCACTTAAATAGCTGTGTGTGTGCGTATACAGCTCATGTGCCCTGAAGATATCTCCATGATTATTGTTTGTGCTCCAACAATACCTCTCATCCATCTTTTGTTCAGTATGAGCAGACAGTAGTAGATGTCATCTTCATCTCACCCAGTGTTGGGGCTGAGGCTGTAGCCTCTACTGTATCACTTCAGCCATAGCAGAGGTGTTTGCCCAATGTGTGCTGTGCGCTGGTGGACTATGCTCCCATGGGAAGGTCTCCATAAGCCTTTAAACTCTCCAGTTTGCTGCATTATTTCTTGCAGCTGGAGAGAGTTCCCCTTCTAATACAATTTTTTTGAAAGGCAGGTGTTATCTTGCTGTCTTTTCCTCTTATCCTGAGACTGGTTGAGTGTCCAACCCATCTTCAAATGGAGAACAAGTTTGGGAGGTGCTACCACATGAGGTAGAGATTTGGGAAAGATTTGAGCACGGCAAGTTGTTTGACAGTTCAGAGGTTACTACCAGAAGGAAGATTTGAGCCATGGCTATCGAAACAGTAGGAAAGGCAGCTTTGTTTTCTGTAGACAAAGCATCAGAATGCCAAACACTGTAAAAGGAAAGCAGACAAGGCAAAACTCTGCAAGGTGGTGCCTGAATGTTTGTGCCAGATTAATCTAACTTCTCACTTTCCTTGGCTAAGCTAACACACATCCTCAATACAATGGCACTAAATCTTCACCCTAGAAATATGCTCTCGAGAAAGTGCTTTGCAAGAAATCTTTAGTGAAACTAGAAAAGTTGGTTCTCGTCAGCTGAATATAAAAGGTTGACAGGGTGTTCGTTTACACTGCAGGACAACAGCAAGCAAGGAGCTTAATAGAGACTTTTCTCAAAGGTCGGTCATGGGACAGATATTTTTTAAATAACATTTCCTTACTGTTCCCAAAATCCAAAACTGTATTTATTGCTTTAGTCCCTGAGACACATTCAGGAGATCTGGTCAGTGGAGACCAGAATCGCCATGGGATTTCTTCAAAAATGAGCACACATGGAATGAAATGTTGTGAGAATTGCAAAGTCCTGCTTTGGGACACTCAAAACAGTGCCATGAGCTTGTGGTACATGCTGATAGTTGGGAGCTAGTGAGGGCAACAATCCCTTTTGCTCCAGGCATCAAACAGGCAACTACAAGCTTTGTATGGCATGGGCTTTCCCCATATACAGGAAAGTGAGATATCATTTCCTCACAAAAAGTCTGTCAAAGTCCCTGCCTGGAATATTGCATATTTAGGTCACACATTTTCAAGAAAGATGAATTCATCCTGGAAAAGACTGATAGATTAGAGGGAGAGCTTAACCTGCAGCGAAGCCTTGGAATGCTGGGTGAGCAGGGACAGGAGTGCTTGTCTTTGACTGCTTTCTCTGGCAAAGACACGGGGTAGGAAGGATCTGTTTTGAGTTAGAGGACATTGCTGGGTAAGAAAAAAGATGGATAAAACTTGGTATAATTATAACCATGTGGAATAAAGGGGTCAATATTTTCTGTCTACCAGAAAAAGAGCTTCTGGGACAGCTCCTGAGAGGACATGAGGAAGGGCACAAGTCCTCCTGGCTTATCAGTCAGGTGTGTATCTCAGACCATGCAACAGCAAGGACAGTAATATTGGGTGTCCCTTTGTGTCATCAAGCCACTCCTAATGAGGCTCTTCATGCTCAGTCCTTCACAAAACAACACACACAATTTAGGAGCATCGTGAAGGTCCTAAGCAGCCTGCCCTAATTTATCCCATGGCTATTATTCCTTTTTCATCAATAAGGAATAATGACAAAATGAGGCCCTGTAGTTGGATCATTAATTAGGATAGTTTTCACCTTTCAATTAAAAAAGCAAAACAAATGCCTGCTGGATCCTTTTGCTGCAGTCCCGGGGGATAGGGTAGGTAATCACCCCTTGAAGGTAAGACAACTGGGGAGTTTCATTGAGCAATGTGAGGTGCCATCACCGGAGCTGATTGATTGGCCCAGGAAGCTCATTTAACCTGATGTCATCTATCTTCAAGACTAATCAGGCACCATGAATAAAAACCAGAGAGGCAGCACCTTAATAAGAGTAGGATGGTGGCTGATAAACAGATAATTATACAAAGCGAAGCTGTCTTCACAACAAATGTGTTTTAGCAAGTGACCTCACAGGGTGGGAAGCACAGAAGAGGTTAAACCTCATCAACCAGGGATGGGTGGGATGAAAGTGGATTTACCATGTGGTAAATGTTGCTGAGATTTGTCACAGGGGGCCCTGAACACCACAGCACTGCTGTGGTGCTGCTAATAGGTGGTTGTTTCTCAGGTGTTTGATCTGTGTTTTGATTTTGCAGATGTATCAGGGGTCCTGAGGGAACATGTGATGCCCCTGCCCTGGGTCCTGCAGGAACATAGAATAGAATCATAGAATCATCAAGGTTGGAAAAGACCTTGAAGATCATAAAGTCCAAACCACTAAACCATCTGCCAAAACACCAAGTCTATCCAAGCGTTTTTCAAACACCTTCAGGGATGGTGCCTCTACTTTCCTCCCTAGGCAGCCTATTCCAAGGACTCACCACTCTTTCTGTGAAGAAGTTTTTCCTAATATCCAATCTGGATCTCCCCTGGTGCGACCTGACCCCATTTCCTATGGCTAGGCACTAGAGAAAAAGGCTAATACCTGCCTCACTACAGGTAGTTGTAGAGAACAGTAAGATCACTCCTGTCTTGGGAGCAGGAACCCAGTGTTTCACTCCACACGCTTTCTGGGGAACCTCAAGACCTCGGTGGGCATGTCTTTGAACTCATCTCCTCCGGGACGCTGTCTGACCCAGGGGGTGCGGGGATCCGGAGGGCCAGCCGTCTGCTGGACCGTCTGGGCGGCAGCAGCCGAGTGTCCGGCTGAGCTGTCTCCTGGCACCAGCGATGGGGCAGAGACCAGCTATGTGAGCTCCGACCCTTCCGTGGTGGAAGCCGGACAGCTTCCTCCGTGCTGGCTTTTGGGGGCCACCCCGGCAGCGGCAGCGCTAGCGCCTGGTGGTGCCGAGAGCCTTCCCCGGGAGAGCTCCCCGCTCCCCTTCTCTCCCCTTCTCTCCACAGGGTGGCAATGGCTGCCCGCAGCTACCGAACCGCCCGGCCGCCCCGGAACGCTCAGCTCCCGGAGAGACGGAGCCCCTGGTCGCGAGTCCCTGGTCCGGAGACCCTGGGCACTAGCGCTGCACCCCAGGCCGGGGCTCGGGCACCCCGGGACACGCGGCACCCCCGCAGGAGGGGCTGCTGCCTGGGGCCGGCACCTCTTCAGCTTCGCAGGGTGTCGCTGCCCAACGTCCAGGGTGGCGCTTGGTCACGTCTCCGGCCGTGGTCCCAGCTCATTCACTTGTGCTCCCTGCCACTGGCACACACATCGGCTGGGCTGGGACGTCTGTAGGGTGAGCTGAGACCTGTGCAACCCGCCATCATAACACTCGTCAGGCAGCAAGTTACTGGAAGGTGTTTAATTTGGCCTTCTAAACACACGTGGGGCTCTAACGTCAGGTCTTCTATTGCAGAAGCTGCCAAGCGATGCATCAGCGACAAGAGAAGTAGCTGGTGAGCATCAGACGTTAAATAAACAGACACATGTTAAACTTGGAACGCTGAGCACTGAAAAGGCAGGAGTAAAAGAGAGCAGCAGCTCGGTTGGAGGGGGTTGTGAACTGAAACGAATCCCTGCGAAGCAGCTGAGACCATTTGTTTACTAAAAACACATATTTACAGATGCTTGAGGGGGTGTTGTGGCCAAACACAGGCTCACGCCATTCCCAAGGCTGAAGGTTAAGCTGCCAGGCAGTCAGCAGCCCGTGGGAGCTGAGCAGCAGCCCCGTCCTTGATGAACCAGGAGCCGACAGAGTTGGGAGCAGGACTGTGACCCTGCAGTGCTCGCATATTCGGGACTCGGGAAAGGCTGTACCCTTCGAAAGAGTACCCCAGGGTGCCTCTTCTTATAACTGAGTATTTACAATATACCAAGCCAGAAAGCAGAGACAGGTATTGCTTTTTAAGGCATGTAGGAGACTGAGAAGGTTGTGTCATTTCTCTTGTTAGGTAAAGAAGGAAAAATTTAACCCTATCTCAGTTTCTGCCACACCAGAGGAGTCCAGACACATGTCCTCTAACGATGTCATGAGTCAATTTCTTAATGACACTTTCCTCTCTGATTTCTGTTTAATTTGCCACCTCGCCTTCTGAAGATTACTCCCTTTTTACATCCCTCTGAATAAAGCATGTTTAGTTAGTGAAGAAGAAAAGATTGCCATTGAAGAACTAAGAAAAGCACTGGATTAATTCTCTGCCTGCAGCTAAACTGAGAGTTCGTCTCCTAATAGGCCATTTCAAAGCAGTTAGATTTACTCGTTCAGACTAACCATACTGTCTGAACAATATTTTATGCCTGCGCTAAAATATAATAGGCTGGAGAGACAACTCAGATGTCAAGAGTAGATAGTGCTGTCAAAGTAATTTGTCTCGGATAATAGACAGGCTGACATGACTTTGAAATATTCTGAGAAAGAAATCATTCCCCATTTGAATGGTTTGTTTCTTTCCTTTCACAAAGCCAAGGCTGTGTTATTTAAATGGTGTCTATCAGAAAGTCTTTATTTTCTGTGAAAGTAACATTGGTGTTGCTAGTGGTGGGGACATGGCACAATGGGACACTGCAGTGTTTGATAGGGGAAATAGGCAACGCCAGCACGACGCTCCCAGAACGTCCTCAGACCACCCGTTGTAGCACCTCAATGCTGCCAGAAACCCTCCTGCGTATGTTCATGTGTGATCTAATTTTGGAGATCATTCTCTGCAGTGGGGTTGGACTAGATGGTCCCTGGAAGACCCTTCCAACCCCTACCATTCTATGACTAAAAAGATAAACCCAGTGCACTGAGAAGTGGCAACTGTGCAACTGAGTTGAGGATTCCAGCCAAGGTGTTTCTAACTGCTGCAGTGTAACAATTGTGTTTCTCAAACATTAATGATTTAGATCAAAAATATTACTAAATTGAAGGAGTAATCACAGAAAAAAAATGTGTTATCTCCTCAAGACAAACTTTGTCACAAGTGTCCCCACAGCAGAAATGCTACTGTTTATAGCTTTAAAAAACTTTTATCAGCTTCCTCAAAGACAGCAAATGCGCTATACTTAAGGGATATGAGCAGCCTGTTATCTGCTCTTGTCATTCCTCCAAATGTTCTGGAAGAAAGGTTTCACTTAGTTTTTGCTAAGAAAGTATATGAGGATTTAGGAAAAGTCATAAGTGTCTTAAGAGATTTGATTGTCTTGTGTTAAAAAGATAAAAAGAAAGTCGGTAGGATCTTGTTTTGCAGAATACAGAGTAGGTAAGATTTTTAGTGTTTTGGCCAACGTGATCCCCATCCACAAGAAGGGTCAGGTGGAGGATCCCGGGAACTACAGGCCTGTCAGCCTGACCTCA
>JAOXOE010000602.1:18818623-18850306 GCA_028565055.1 Phoeniculus purpureus
TGGGACAGTTCCGGGGAAGAGAAGCCTCTTAAAGCAATAGGATGTTTTCTTTCCTTCATAAAAGCACACACCTGTAATTCTGAAAATTCTACTAATTTTCAAACCACAATAGTCATGTAGTCTCCTTCTCTGGAGACATTTAAAACCCACCTGGACATGTTCCTGTGTGACTTGATCTAGGGGATGCTGCTGTGGTAGGGAGATTGGGCTAGATGATCTTTCAAGGTCCCTTCCAATCCCTAATGCTAATTTAGACACCATGATCAGCCCTCTGTGGACACTGAAAGGAACGAAATCATTGATCTCTTGTGTACTTTCTCTGTCTTGTTTCCTGCACCCTTGCACTATGCAAAGGATAATTTTTTCCTTTTAATTTAAAACACATAAATAATAAAACACATTGCCTTGTCTGCCTTGGTCATGGCAATTCATTTTACATAATCAGTCTTTGTCAGGTGGGTTTTCCTATCTATCTTTTCCTTATATGGGACAAGGCTACTGTCATGGGTTGGTGATCATTTTCTTGGGTAATGACCAGCTCTCTAGGGTTTCTTTATCCCAAAGCACTGACATATATATATTTTTTTAATATCTCGCTTTCTTTTCATAGTGGAAAAGCCAATTTTTGAATGTTTTTCCCAATATTCACCAAAATATCCATCTTCCCCTTTCCCACTCTTCTGTCACAGAGAAGCACCTCAAAGTGAACACCTTGTCTGCCTCTTCTCAAATCTGTGGCCAGCCCTGTCCAGACCACCCATTTCTGCTTTAAGTCCTGCAGCTAATTTTTCCTGCAGCTGTCTTGGTAGGTAGCTAAAGCCTCCCCAGCTTCCAGTCCGTGACTGGCTTATTCGGTTACTCAAAAAATGTCCTCAGGAATTATCTTTCTGGTGAAGTGACCAGATGTGGGCTTTCAAGACTGCTTCATTTCTTTTCTACCCAAAGACACCCAGAGTATTGGGGTTGTGCTACACTCGGCTGATGTTTCTATATGTTTATCAGATTTTTCTCCCCTTTCTCCTTGCTGGCCCTGGGCAAGGGTTTTCCCTGTGTCAGCTGGACCCTTCTCCTCTCAGCAGTTGTCTTTCCTGGCCTATCACCTGGTGGTCAGAGCCGCAGTTCTCTAGCAGCACCATCTGTGCCCCCCATGCTCTGCTGGCCATGCGCCACTGTCACCTCAGCCACAGTGCCACCTGTGCCCCCTCCTCCCCATCCTTCCCCCACTGTGGGGCCAAGCAGTTGCTTTGGATCTGCTCAGCACCAGGGCTGGCAGGCTCCACCAGTGCCCATGTGCTGGCACAGTGTGTCACTGTGAGCAGATGAACCTTCACAGATCCTGCCAGGCCAGGGAGCCGTGGGGAGCCCCCACCTCCACACCATGTTTCAGTGCTTCTGCTGGGATGCTTGAACCTTCTGAGGTGGCCATGTGGAAGGGTGCACTGAGCCAGCTCAGCTCCTACCCTACAACTACTCTGTAGGGTAGGCAGCTCTCCCTTGTACCCAGACACCAGGATGGTGGTCCCTGAGCCCCCTCCGTGCTGCCTCCCCCTTGCCAGCTCCCTTAGATGCCTCAAAGCCATGTACTGTGTGCACCAGAGGCCACAGAGGATGTGGCCACACTGGGCAGCAGTGGCTGCAGCTGAGCAAATATGGTGACAAAAGCAGCGTCAGGGACACTGTCTCACCCTGCTATCTGCAAGGTCAAAGCAAAAGAACGTCCCCACTTTCCCTTGAAACCCAGGGGTAGTGAGTGGCAAACTTAACGCTTGCAACCCAAACCTGTCTGGCAGAGCAGTGGGTAAATGCAGCTCCTCCTCTGGCCTTTCCAGAGCTTTGTGTGGGGTGGAAGCTGCTTTCTTGGGTCCAGCAGTACTGTTTGGGTTGTGAAATTGGGTTACAAGGACAACAGGAGAATCAGGGCTGGCGTGTGGCCCAGCAGTGCTGAAATCGCTGAGCTCAGAAAGGAGTTGAGAGGCTGAGAAGGTGCATATATATGCAGAGAGGTGGAGTTGATAACGTCTTGTTAATTATTGGCAGCAAGCAGAAGCCAGAAATTAATTTGGAGTGATTGTGAAACAGAGCTTGCAGAGAGAGTGAGCTGGGAGCTGCAAAGATGGGTACAGAGGGAGCTGTGATGGCTCTGTGGACCTGGAGCTGGGCAACCAGCATCTTTGTTAGTTGAAAAAGTAGTAGCTCGTGTTTCTCTGGAGTTGTGTGGAGGTACTGAAGGTGATGCCAAATTCTAATGGCACTAGGAGCAGTCCTGGCAATATCCTCATGGAGCTGGTGATGATAAAAGCCAGTGAAATGCCTGGATTTTGAACCAGGCTATTAGTAGAATCATAGAATGTTAGGAGTTGAAAGGGACTTCTATGGATAATCCAGTCAAATCACCTTGCCAAAACAAGACACCTAGGGCAGGCCACACAGGAACTTACCCAAGTGGGTTTTGAGAGTCTACAGAGGAGACTCCACAACCTCTCTGGGCAGCCTGTTCCAGTGGTCCATCACCCTCACAGTAAAAAAGATTCTCCTCATGTTGAAGTGGAACTCCCTATGTTCTACCTTATACCCATTATTCCTTGTCCTATTACTAGGCATCACTGAAAGACACTGACCCCTTCCTCTTGATATTTACAGACATTAATAAGTTCCCCTCTCAGTCTTCTCCAGACTGAACAGTCCCAGTTCTCTCAGCCTTTCTTCACAGGAAAGGTCATAGAATCATAGAATGTTCTAGGCTGGAAGGGACCTCCAGAGGTCATCTAGTCCAACTTCCCTCCACAGGGACAACTCTACCTAGGTCAGTCTGCTCAGAGCCTCATCAAGCCTGACCTTAAATGACTCCAAGAATGGGGCCCCCACCACCTCCCCGGGCAGCCCATTCCAGCCATCAGCCACCCTCACATTGAAGAACTTTTTTCCAATATCCAGCCAAAATCTATGCTTTCCCAGCTTGAACCCGTTGCTCCTTGTTCTGTTCATACAAACCCTCTTGAAAAGACTTTGCCTGCCTTCGTATAGGCCTCCCTCAGGTACTGGAAGGTCAAAAGAAGGTCCTCCCAGAGCCTTTTTTATTCCAGGCTGAACAGCTCCAACTTTCTCAGCCTGTCCTCACATGAGATGCTCAAGTCCCTTAATCATCGTCGTAGCTCTCTGTTGGACTGTCTGGTGGCTGAGTATGGGCAGCTGCACCTTTGTGCTGGGCACTTCTAGCCCCAGCATTAGGGTCACATTGCCAGGGTGCTGGGTCTGGAAGTGCTTGTACAGGGCTTATGCAGACCTGGGTTACCCTGGATTTTGGCTTCAGGCTGGGCCCTGTGCCTGGCCAGGGGTCTGGCAGCATCCTCGGGGGAAACCGATGGGGCAGCACCGTTACTGTGGTGCTACCGGGAAACGCCTTCCTGCTTCTAATCGGCTCCTGGCAGGTTATCATGCTTGCAGCTGCCTGGTTTTTCGGAGAAAAACTGTCATTTATCAGCCCTTCGTGGAGACCTGGTGGAGATGCTCCACGCTGCTGCTGCTGCCGGGCTGCTCCCGCCTGTCCTGCAGGCGCCATCTAGTAGGGAAAGGAGAAAAAGACCAAATATGAAACAAGGTGAATGTTGAAATGCAGTTTTTTTTGTCTGGAAGGGAAGAGTTTAATCCAGCACAAAGACCCTCTGGGGCAAATCTTTAGTGCTGAGACCGTGGTTTGACCACAGCAGAGTTTACTCCATGGGGAAGGATGAGGCACAGACATGTACCAAGGTGGAGCACTGCTTGTCCAAGATGGGTCTTGATCTATTTGATTTATTTAATGTCAAAAATAGAATTTGACAGAAAGGATCATTTCCAGGCAGATCCTTGATAACATTGTCAAGGCTGCGCTTGATTAATTAGCTGTGTGGCTTAATTGCAATACAGTGACATAGGCTGCAGCTTTCCACCCCGTGGGTGGCAGATGCTTGTATTTCCAGCACCAAGATCGTCCCGTCAGCTTGCAGCTAAAAGCCTTTCTCTGCCACTCACACTCGTGTGATTTCACGTCCCGAAGGCACCCACTTTGGTCATATCGCATGGTTTTACCACAAATCACATGCTGTTGTCATCATCTTCTAACAGCCACATGGATTTTCTGTGCCATTTCCCAGCCCTTGGGGTTTGCCAGACAAAACATCCCAAACTGAACCCCTCTTGGAGAAAAATAAAAGGGACCTATAACATTAATTTGCTTTAAACAAACAATCAAGTAAACAAATAATTTTATACCAATCCTGTCATTTTTATGCAGCTTGACTCACTCTTTCCAGTGTGGGAGGTGACAACTCTGGGTGCCTGTTGTCTGCCACCCATGAGTTCCTGCTGGCAGGTGGTCTGTCCTTTGCCATGGACACACAGACAGACATCCCCATGCATCAGGACTCTGTGATAGACATGACACATGGTGAGTCCTGCTCAGGCCATATTTCTCTTTATTTTCTCAAAATATTGAAAATCAGAGGCCAAGGGATGCTCCTGTGCAAGGGCCATTGCCCAGGTCCTGGCTTCACTCTGCCAGGGACTGCACAAACGTCACTGCACTTTGCCCAGAGCTGAACCTTAATTCGTCTCCACTTTGACAGATAAAAGCCTGAATTAATTAAAGAAGAGAACAGAAATGACTTTGATTTCCAGAACACCAGAAACTCCTAATTATCACAGCTCCCATAAGCACTGCTATAATTAAGGGGCCATAGTTGTTTCCATTGCAGACCCAGTTTTTGCAGGGATTTGCAAACAGTGCCTGAATTTTTTGCTTTCGGTGAAGTACAGTGGCTGAGGGCATGGATTCTGGCTCCAGGTGCATCCCTGTAAATCAGCCACAACACCACTGAAACAGCATCTAGTTCCCCCGTGTATTTCTTATTAGAAATCCAGAGTCCCTGAAGGCGGCATGGTACAGACAGCGTCTGCTCTTCAATTATACTCTGATTATATAAAATAATAAAATTGGGGACCTTTTTTTCTTTGCCTTCTGGTCTTTCCGGCTTTGAAATACACTTGGGGGCTCCTTCTAGCTTTTTATCATAACCAGAGAGACTAAGCATTTATTAGTATTTTAAAAAGACTGTGGAAACTGAATTTCTCACCTGATCACTGGTCATTTGGTTCCTGTAATGTTTCCAGAAGCCCTGAAAGCAACGTGATGACACCAGTAGTGAAACAATCGGGCTTTGCTACAGCATAAAAACCAGTAAAACCTCGTAATGTACTACTAGAACAAATCCTGCAGGTGTATCTTTCCTGCAAATGCTAGGTCTGGTGGCCACTGGGCAGGGCAGGGTGCTCTCAGCTGCCTGTTATACTCTTGTGTTGGAGAAGTGTCCAGATAAAGCTGTAGCTGACACACACACACCTGTGTATGTTGATGCTGATGTTTATCCTTTGGCTGCTGCAGTGCTCCTGACTTCACCCTTTTCCTAAGTGTTGTCTGAAGTCTGTTCACTGCCAACAGCTTTCCTGATGGGTGGCAGTCTCACTACCTGCAAGTTTTTCTTCTCCTTGAGTGTTTCACACCTGTGGGCAAAAACGTATCCAAAATTCTTCTTCCTGCTGATAGAATCACAGAATCATTCAGGTTGGAAAAGATCCTTGAGATCATCAAGTCCAACCAATAACCCTACTCCACCACGTTCACTAGACCGTATCTTTAAGCAACACATCTAAATGGTCTTTAAACATTGCTGCTTTCTCTCTCTGTTGAATGTCCCCAGATGTCCCCAGATCCCCCTGTCCTGATCTGAGATAGGATCTGGCTGCAGAGACACATGTGGGACTTCAGGGCTGATGCACTTCTTGTGGGAGGAATGAGTTTGGATGTGATGTGGGGCAGTGGGCAATGCTCATGTGTCTGGAGTGCTGGGTTTCTCAAGAAAAGGGCTTCTTAAGAAGAAAACCTACACGACTTGGAGCTACCCTGCAGCTTCATTGCAGGCATTGCAGAGCACTGAATATTGGGCACTGAAAATCAGGATTCTGGCTTGGTCTAAGCTCCTTCAGGCACTTGTAACCGATGTTTAACAATGCTTTTAGTGAAACACTTTCTTTTATCCCTCAAGAAAGGCTAAAGAAATAAAGGTTGTGTTGTGAAGGGATGCTTCAGAAAGCAGAGGGATGCAGGAAAAAGCCTGCCCTAGCCTCACACACCATGGCTCTGGTTTTCCTCCCTGTCCACAGGGAGCACAAATGTCCTCATTTCAAGCAGAGTCAGCCCACTGGTGGAAAACATGCTCCTCCATGCCAGCAGTGTTGTGTTAGTGGCCATTGCTTGGCTATTGGCAATGCAGATGTGCTTCAGGATCAGGTGAAGCTGTGGCTCTTACTGTGATGTCTCTGCCAGAGGATGGTTTTGTTAAGCAAAATGTCACCAGCTTTAAAAAAAACAAACCAAAAAAGGAAAGTGAATGGAACAAATATCTGTATAAGACATGCAGGGTAGCATAGGAAGTTATGAAGATCGCAGACAATTGAATTTAATTGAAAAATAAGATTAAATAAAATGGGACTTCACTATGAAGAGCTAATCTGAATTAAAGAAACAAGCTGATTGCCTCAAGAAGGATGAAATGAAAATAATGAAAATTACTTTGTCTTGCATCTAGGTTCCAATTTTATTTATTTTAGGATGACTTAAACCTCCTCTCCCCCACCAATAACCACCCTCAAAGTGGTTTTATGCTTAATATTGAAACTTTTTGTAGATGGTCACAGTGTACAGGGAAATGGGGCTCTTACCTGATCTCATGGACTTAGGGAAGATTTAAACTGTGCACAGTAAAGTGCAAGATCTTGATCCAAGGCTTAAGGTTCTGGCTTCCCAGCATGGCCTCAGGTTTGGTAGCAAGGTCTGCAGCTCCCATGTTACAGGGATGGGAGCAAAGCCCAAACCCTGGGGGCAGATCAGGGGGTCAGCAACAAGCAAACCCTTGCCTTGGAAATGGCAGAAGATGGGAAGTTAAAACCCTGGTACAGATGTCTCTGAGCAGAAGCCATGGGGACACGCAGTGCTGGTGGCTCAGGCATGGTGGTTGTGGCTCCTGCACCAGCTTCTGAAAGCAAAGTGGATAAGAAAATAGTTCTACAGAAAATTAGCAGTCTGTATTCACAGCACAAACAGGAGAATTATATACAAGCACGTGGCACAAATGGAAAAAGTAAGATTTTAATTTGAAGTGTTTTTTACAGTTAGAGCCATCCTTATTCCAAGGGAGTTCTCCCAAAGGCAGCAAAATTGTTAAGTGCATCCACTCCAGCTTTCTTAATTTCCACTTGTCTGCTGCACCTCTTCTTATAGCATCTCCTAGAGGCCGGCTATTATCCTGGGAGCAGCCAAGCGTGCTGGGCACTGTGACCAGCCCAACAAAGGTCCCTTCCAAGTCACCAGCCTGGCATGGCTCATCACAGAGCTTGGCTGAACCCCATGGCACAAGAGCAGAGCAAGGCTATCAGAGCCCTTGTGCTGGAAATTGGGAGGAGGAAGGGACCCTGGGAGGGTGGCAAGTTTGTTGGCCCTTTTCCAGATGATAATTTTGACATTTCATTGTCACTTGAAAATTTTGAAATAGGAATACATTGAGTGCTGGTGCTCATTTGTACTGACTCTGGCTGCCAGACGGCGGGCTGACCTAAACTTGCTTTTCATGTGTATTTAATGTACACATGGGCAGCTCGGCACCATCTGTAAGTGCTGCACTCCAGCACTGTATGTGTGTGTGAGCAATCGCAGATGATTCATCGTCTGCCTCTTCTCACCCATCCCTGCCATGTGCTTCATCCCCAGCTTCCCCTCCTCTCCTCTGGTCCCTGCCTGACTGGCATCTGCTCCAGCTTTCTCCCATCCCAAGAAAACCTCTCTGGGATGTATTCCCTCCACTGTTCCCTGCAAGAGGACCTCCTGCAAACTGATCTGCTAGCACATCCCAGGGCGGGGCAGTAATCTGCCCTACACCCCAGACATTATCATCTGCCCCAATACTATGTGAGGATCTCATTTCTGAGCAAAATCCAGCTGTGATTTCATTAAAGAGGCTTTTGCTTCTTGTACTCAATATTTAATTTAACACGAGAGTGTGTGTTGAGTTCAGGGTGTTGATTAACCATGACTCCGAGATAGAGGGAAATTACTAATATGGGAAAGTGCAGTCAGTATTTCATGGCAAAGAGTAATTGAGCTAACAGTTGACATATGGAGTTGTGTGGGCAAACTAATTAAATTTTACATCTTCCCAAGCATTTGTGAGCTTTATAAGCGTTTGATTTATATATTAATTAAACCTCAGAGTGAAATAAAGAGGACATAACTATTTATACTGCAAATGTGTCCATCAAGAGGAAGGGCTTTAATGCATTTTCAAGCAGATACTGAAGTACCCTCTGTGAGTACTCAGCTCAGTGGTGGTAGAGCAGGCTGGGAGGCCGGTCCTGCACTGAGACAGACTGCTGAGCACCCCTCCCTTGGCTCAATACTGGACATCCCTTTGACCCTACTGTTGCTATTCCTTATCTTCA
The DNA here is from genome assembly GCA_028565055.1 of Phoeniculus purpureus. Classification (NCBI taxonomy): domain Eukaryota; kingdom Metazoa; phylum Chordata; class Aves; order Bucerotiformes; family Phoeniculidae; genus Phoeniculus; species Phoeniculus purpureus. The sequence goes on from JAOXOE010000602.1 coordinate 18,827,153, forward strand.
CCATGAGCTCTGTGCTGCCCAGTGCATTGTTACGTCTCTGGTGGGCTGCAGACCACAAGTTGCTGCTAATCTGGATGCTTTGCAAGTAATTAGTGAGATAGCTAATATGTGATTTAAATATTAATCTGATCCATGTGTAAGGCACTAGGGTGGTTATAGCATGTCCTGGAGACCTTGGAGAGGTTTCTGAGGTTGTCTCACTCACATGATTTAATTTCTAAAGGGAACTCGTGCTGTGTGCTTTGCAGCTGCACAGAAGGACACTTGGGGTGTTTGTGGTAGCCGGCATCGTTTGCAGCCTGGTTGATGTTCTGTCAGAAGGGAGTTCCTGAAGTTACAGTATCAGTCCTGCTCCTGAGATCTCAGGTGAGAGGGCATTTCTGCAGGTGGGAGTTGTTTGTTGTTTGGCAGTGAGATACCCCAAAATGCCTTGTCCCAGGCCTGACTTTTCCTTTATGCTGTCAGTGCACTTCTCACTCCTGGCATATCTCTGGAGGTCAGCACACGTCTTGCAGATCTGTTTGTGTGAGCCCAGAGCTGATGCTAGGGTGACACTAGGGCAGCTCTGGAAGATGCAGGGCTGGCTGGAGATTTCTGGCAGTGCTGAGATGAATTGGGAGCCTTTTTGGAGCAGGAACAGTGCTCCAGAAGTCTGCTTTCAAGGTCAAATGCTCAGGCTGCTCCTGCCCAGAGCGGTCTGACTCACTGGTCCCGCAAAAGCCCCTGCTGCAATCTGGGGTTGCTCCCACCAAGCTGCCAGACTGCCCCTTACTGCCCTGTTTCTATCCTGTTCTGCAGTGACGCCACCCATCAGCACTGCCACACCACTCACATCTGTGTCTATAACCTGCCTCTGGCATCCTAATGATGCTAAAAAATTAACCTACCCTTTATATTCCTTATTGTTGATGGGCTATTTTTGCCTCTTTTGAATTGAGAAACAGGAGCTTTTTGCAGTCAAGAGTGACACAGGTTGCAGAAGATGTTAGAATTCGGTAGGGAATCGGAGTTGCAGCTAAAGCATGGGTGTTAAAAGTCCCTGAAATTTTGTAAACAATTCACAGCAGGTACACAGCTGATATTCAGATCTATCAATACCACAAAATAGATGGTAGCTATATTTTAAAAGTCATTCTGTGTGCCAACTCGCCATCCCACCTACCCTCTGAGGACTCCATCAATCTTGTGGTGGCCAGTGATTCCTGTTCACACTGTCAGTGATTAATATCTTGACCCACTGGAGAGGAAGGATTACAAAAGCTTAGTGTCTGTGTGCAGTGTAAGTTAGAGGCTGTGGGGGCAGGAGCTACCAGGATCAGGCTGGAATTAAACTTGGGGAGGAAAGAGTGGGTGGTGCCCAGTGTCAACTGTTTCTAAGATGCAGTGCTTTGCAGAGCATCCTTCCCAGAAACCATGTCAGGGCAAGCATTCTTCCCAGAACCCACGTTGTATGGCACAAGGGAACTGTGGTGTCTCTTGTGATACTATGTGTTGAACTGGTCCCTCAGCAAACCATATAGACAAGTGATCCCTCAAACCCTGCAGAAAGACAGGCTACTGCCAAATAGTTCCCTTGGGCCCTGGCCCTGTTCTGAGCAAGGGTTCATTACATGAGAAGCAAATGCATCCTGAAGCCTGTGCCCATCCATCTATATGTGATTGAAAGGTGTCCATCGCGCAGGGACAACCTTACAGGAAAACAAATCTACTTGGGAGCTCGGTGCTGTGAAAAGGCTCTGAAACTCAGCTTTTGCTGCACGTACATGCTTGTGTTTGAAGGGACCAGGGGCTAATCCACCACCAGTGATTGAGCATCCATAATTAAATGGTGACAGCATCTGTAGCAGGACTCAGGGTATTGATGATCCCTGGAAAATCTCAGGACAAGCACGCCCTCAGTAAGGGTGATGTCAACTGCAGTCAAAGAGACCAGCATCGGTTTACTTCATGGGATCTCAAGAACGTTCAGAGCAAACTCATCTGTCCTCCCCCAGTTCAGCCTGACTATTAATACACCTGGGAACAGCTCACGTCTCCCTGCACAGCATTACCTTCCACTGGCATTTTCGTTGTAATGTGTGTACACTGTGCCGCCAATTTGTGCCTTCCTCGTCTGCAAATCAATGTGGCTAATACAACTTAATATGTGGCTTTGGTGGGCTCTCCATTTTGCTAGTGGAGCCAATACATTAAACCCAGCAATGTAACCAGCACAATTCATTTTAATTTAGCATCACAACAGGACCCTGAAGATCTCCTTTCTGCATGGTATTAAAATGGAGTATTTGAATAGGGAGCTCTGGTAACAACCAGGTGCTGTGTGATGGAGGGCCAGATCACCTTGAAGTAGATCTAATTTGATGCTGCTGGTGTATCAGAAATCATCCTAAATGGTCTGAGAGTCGATGGGGCTTTTGCGTAATGTCACATGTGGAATCAATAACAAACCTGGGGGACTAAATAGATGGAACAGTGTAAAACCCAAGCAGCTGCTGTCCTCTGCTGCCACCGATGTCAAACAGGCAATACAAAGCTGCTCTTCAATGTCCTTAGAAAGTGCTGTTTGTCCTGCTGGGCAGCTACCAAGACCAGTGTAGCCCCAGTTCCAGGGCTGGGACTGTGCAGGAGGTGGGGATGCCAATCCTGGGGCATCCCTTATACATAGTCTCTCTCTTCCCTTAGCTGGTTTCAGCGAAATGGGGACTGGAAGAGATCAGTTGCTCCAAAATAACGTATAAATAGAAAGTGAAAGGCTAAGGCTTCCTACAGAGCAGTTTTGCCCACAGGAGCAGAAAATGTAAGGCACAAAAGACTCCTGTGATGAAAGTCACTGATCAACTCCAGGTAGCACGTCCATGGCTTCAGGCAACCTTCTGGTTTCTGTTTCCTCTCTGGTTTGTGCAAACTGTCCTGTCAGACCTCACTTACCGAGAAGACCCTTACGCAATTTCAAGGATGCCGGCAGCTGTCCCCTGTCCCTCCTCTGTCCTAATGTGAAATCTGTCATTGGGCTCTATCAATGTGCCCTTCCACCTGGATCGTGCCTGAGCTCCAGATTGCTATTGATAGGCTAGATAGCCACAACAATCTTGAGGAAATTGGTGATCTGGTCCTGGCATATTTGACAGATAACATTCGAAATACAGATGTCAAAACGCATTTAGGTTTTTTCCCTTTTCTAACTCGCCCTGAAGAAAATGCAAACGCTTTTTGACAGAATCAGTTCAGGAGCCTCCTCTAAGCCAGGCCCTGAGCATTAGGAGAATCTGCCTCTTCAAGCCATATAGATCCATCGCTGTTGTATAAAAAAAAATACTCTTTACCCTGAGGCAGAATTACTTTAAGAAAATCCTGACATGATTAGACACCACTGTCTTCTGAGAAAAAAGTAAGTATACTGTTAAAGGATAACTGAGATGATGCATAAACTGTCAGTATTTAAATGACTTGATATTGCAGTTCTGAAATGCCAGTTTGGCATGAGGGCATAAGGAAGAACCTGCACATTTTCTGGGTAGCACTGTGCAGATGTGCTGTGGCCTGGATACGTTGTGCTGGAAGCACCCACAGGTGATGCAGCTGCCCTTAGCCTCCCGGCATGGGATATAGTTAAGTTCTGGATTGGTAAAGTTCATAAACACAGGCTTGAATAATTGATAACAATTAATACATAAATCAATAGCAATTTATGCATGTGCTTCAGCATGCAAGAAGCCCTTTTGCCTTCAATTGGTGTAATGATGTCACTTACATGATTATCTTGTAGTGGCAAAGAGCTTGGTCCCACTGTGATGTTTAACGATACATAAATTGAAGGCAAAGACAGGGTCTGTCCCCACGTGTGCATAGGGTGAGTCTGAATGGAATGGATTGCCCACACGTGTCCGCTCTTGTCAGCAATAAATATTGAAGTGTATTTTATTCTACTAACTCAATGGATTTAAGCATAGACTCAAGCACCGCACCCCACGAGGATCTAAATTGAGAGTGAGGGCTGCCTGCAGTGGTAAGCTGAGAATTTTCTATCATCAGACTCAAGCTTAAACCAGAATGCTTTTGAAGTCAAGACAGTGTGATAAATACTACTCCATGCATGAAGTAGTGTAGAACCAGTCAGACTTCAACCTTTAGCCATATCAGAAAGGCTAGGGCCACAGCAGGTGGGTAACCACAGCCATTGGTGGCATGTATAGGTTTTGGGGCCAGCTGGTATATTGTAATAAATCAGATCTCAGATTCAACAAGCTTTGGTAGCTCTTGGGAATACGTGTGATTAACCAGCTCAGCCACAATATGTCACCAGCACTCTACACAAGCAGCTCCACTGATGCTGGAGAGCGGTGCCTCTGACCGAGCAGAAAGGAGAAGCATCAGACCCCTGGGCTAGGAGACAGAAAAAGCTGATCAAAGACAGAGAATATGCTCAACAGGAAGATGAGAAAGAAGGAGAAAACAGAAATTTCTGAAAAAATGGTTGCAGAGCAGCTGAGGTTAGTGACAAGCCAGGTGGAAGCTCATGGTGTTAGCTGTGTAGGTATGAGGAGAACAGCTTGTCCTGGCCCCCAGAGTGCCCTGGCACCCTAGCAACAGACATTGTATGCTGTAAATTAGAAGCACGAATTTATTTATCTACCTTCTATTTTAAAGAATTGTTTCTCCTCCTGGTTAGTTGTATGAAGCCTCACCTGCCCAGGACTGAAGCCACTTTGTACACTGGTGAGTTCCCCTTCTCAGTGCTTGACTGAACAAACAGTCCAAGCAGATGGCAGGATCAAGGGCATGTGCTGCTCATAGTGGATGTTGCACCTGAGAATAGGCTGAGCTCCTGACAGTCCTTTTCTCTGAGGTCCAGGGGTCCCTAATGTCTACAGAAACCATCTAGTCAGGTGGCTGACTGCAGATTTAGTTGACTCCTCAACCATGGTTGCAGGAAAGTTGGTTGAAAGCTCCATTCTTTCCACCAGAACCCTGGCAGAGGCACTGGATCAAGTGGCAGAGAAGTTGGTTACTCCTTCTGCAATGTCTGGACCTCTGAGAAACCTGTCTCTGTGGGTTTGTATGGCCATATTGTGTGTGCTGGTACCACTGGAAACACAGCTGAGATGATTACCAGGTATTGGCTGGGGTATAAGCAAGCATAACACATTGAGAAATCAAAAAGAAAATGAATCTGTGTATTTGCTGTCTTGGAGCTATTGTTTCAGAGCAGGAGACCTCTAGCTCCCAATTTATAGGTTAACATACAGTTCACATATAGATGTGTGTCCATGTCTTTACAATATACCTTTTCTTGCCTTTACATTGGGAGTAAAGCAGAGGGTAGGGAAGATGAAACCATTTTTGGGAGACACCTAAAACTTTCAGTTATCTTTCCTGTTCCTATATGGATTCGGGAACACCAAGGAAAATGAACATGACTTGGTGAGAGGGGTAACATCAAAGTTCGGCACTCAGTGCATGGTGTCTGATGTGAGCTTAGGAGGCTCCACACTGCCAGCATCAGGACATGAGCCCAGGAGCAAACCTGGCTTCCCGTTCGTGCTGCGGGGAAGTAAAACCAGAGCTTTATGGAGCGCTGTGTGCAGCATTCTCGGGCCAATTAACTTGGAAAAGGATTACTGGTGTGACACCGGGATGCAGCTGTGACAAGTTCAAGGGCTGATAGCTGCTGCGTAACGTAGTACTGATAGTACTGATGCAAACACGCAAAACACCCACAATTGCCAGTGAATTAATAAAACCAGGAACTCCATACCAGTGATTAAAACATTACAGTCATTATTGATTTAAGGCTAACTAGTCTTATGGAAATGGGGTGAGGGAGGGGAGGATTTGGGGTGGGGTCCCTGCAGCAGTCCTGTTATGAGCGCTGGGGACATGGGGTGGGAATGGTGGTGGTGCAGGAGGCACGGCATCCTGGGGGGGTTCATAAGGAGACTGGAGGATATCATGGTGCTAAAACAGAGCTTGAGCTGTACTGCACAGATGAAGAACTGGCAATCGCAAATGTGAAGTGCTTTGTTTCTGTTTTTGTATCTTTGTTAGGAATGGGGATGTTGCTCAGAGGAAGACTGGTGCAGCCCTACATACGGGCTGAGTGACGTGTGACCCGTGCTGCTGTCAGCCTTCGGACATGTCATGGTCTCCTGAACAGTGATACAGGGGTTTTGCTTTTTTAAAGCAGCATTCAGATCCAGGGGAAGCTCTCCAGTGCCAGCTTCACAGCAGGATTTTGTCTTTCTGTGCCACCTTGCAGCCACCACTGGCGAGTTGTACTTTCCTGTGCCAGATTCTTCCTGTCTGGAGCAGCCTTTTGTGTGCCCTGTGCCTTTCAGTCCCCTTGCTGACAACCAGTGTGTAAGGAGCCTGGAATACAGAGGGGCTGAACCATGAAATCTGCTTTTCTTTCCTCCTCAAGGTCCTGCTGTGGGCTGAATCCCTGCTCTGTCTCCCATGTCTGCCTGGCTGTGGAACTGAGCAGGAGCTCACAAAACTGCAGTGGTCAGTGACTTGTCTTGTCACTGCAGCAGCATTTATTCATTTATTTATAAAGTTATTGTATTTCAACCTCCTAATTTTTAATGTTGCAAGATTTTTCCAAGAAGAATGTCTGTCTAATGATCAGGGAATTAAGTGATCTTTATTTCAAAATACTGTATTGGAAATAAGTACGCTAAAATATTTGGGACAGTCTTAACTTTCACTTTAAATTTTCATTTTTTTGTAAATTTTTTTTGCTCCATCATTAGTTAGGGTGATTGGTTGAAGCTGTTTCTTCTCACTTTTATGCTGAGGTGCCTAAACCAAGATTTGTCAAGCATGTACATTCCCTGCCTGGAGAACTGTAGCTGGAGTTGGATCTTTTTTTGCCCTGAGGACAAGGGCAACTTCACCTGTCATGCCTCCCCCACCCTAAACCCGCAAGCAGTATGCGTGGAAGAACAAAACTCTGAGGTTTTGCCCCTTCATGTTCCAACATCTGTGATCACAGAATCCCAGAACATTAGGGATTGGAAGGGACCTCGAAAGATCATCTAGTCCAATCTCCCTGCCAGAGCAGGATCACCTAGATCAAGTCACACAGGAACATGTCCAGGCAGGTTTTAAATGCCTCCAGAGAAGGAGATTCTACAACCCCCCTGTGCAGCCTGTTCCAGTGCTCTGTCACCATCACCATGAAGAAGTACCCTCTCACATTTATGTAGAACCACCAGGATCACAGTGCAGGAACCCTCTGGTGTGGTTATGGCTGCTGATGCGAGACCTGCTGCCATGACTGGGCTTTGCATTGATAACTTTCCCCCTCAATTTCCTTGGGAAACTCCTCAGTGGGTCAGGAGAGGGGTTTGGCTTGCTGTTTTTGGGAGATGGCTTCATCAACACCAGCACTGGGAGCAGGTGGAGGCAAGACACATACCTTGCCATGGGGTTGATGTGTGCTGGGTAGTTCATGCATGGATGAGCCAGACAGTATGAATATACAACAGCTATTCATACATTACATATGAATATGCAATAGCAACGTGACGAGGGGTCAGGCAGTCAGGACCTTTTGCTGGAGAGCCTTTATCCAAAGTACCACCTGCCTTTTCTTTCGATGGAGTCACTGAGTGATGGGATTTGCTGTTCACAAGGTCATGGCCTCTGCCATAACTGGGGCAGACCCCCTGCCTTGGCTTCACATGTCCTGTAAAACACTGTCCGAGTCTAAAACTGTGAATCATGCATAACAAGGATGGTGTGGAAACCTGCCAAGAGGTCTCCATTGATCCCACCAGCCTGTCAGCAAACAAGGAAGAAATCAGCTGAACCCAGGAGCAGAGCAGCTGGGGCAGATGGACTTGATGTGAGGATCCAATCCCACATCCTTAAAATAGCTGAACATTTTTACACCATGTAGTACACAACCCCTCTGACGAGAAAAGCCCACTGTATCCTTTCAGCACCTTTGTTCTACATATTTTGATGCTAACGGGGATGGGATTTGAGAGGGGCATTTCATGGTGGCTCTGCAGAGCTCAGTGATGGTGCTGACGCTTTCAAAGGCAGATCTACATACATACCACATCAGATGTAGTTTAGGAGCATGTGTAAGGTCCAGGTCAAAAGAACCACATCTAGTAATATTTTCCTTCTATTTATTCTGGGTCTATGTGTGTTATAGAACAGGCAGAGATGACCAGGCTTGATGAGATAATGTCAAAGGGAAAACAGATGAGTTCAGAGAGGTGAGAGATGGGAGATGCTGAAGTGGTTTTGCAGCACAAGGAAGAATTTTCAGGGCATCATTCAAAATAATTATGAAAAGTATAACTGCAGTGATGGAGCAGAACAAATGCAAAGATGCACTTTTTTGTGGCAAAACATTACTTTCAGCTAACACTGATTTGATTTGAAAGGGAGTTTCGGTGGAGTGAAGAATAAATCAAACATGAACATTGTTTTCGGATTTCTCTGTGATACAGGATGACACAGAAATTAGTCCTTACCCTGTTGTAAGTAATACGGACTGTGGTGTCTGCAGCTAAGATTTCTAAACAAACTTTATCAAACATAAAATAGTTGCACGGAATTTTTTCATCTGGTGGCTGGTACATACTCTCTTGGCCATTTTCTAGTGTGCAGCAACACATATTTTCAGCATTAACAGAATGCAGTTAACATTGGGAATAGATGTAGGGAAAAGGAGCTGATCTGTCTGTAGCATAGAAATTGTTACAGATGTTTTGCCTAGAAGAAACTCCATGCTTTGGAGTGGAAGCTCTGAGTTTGACGGGAGAGCGGCTCTCCAGGCTGTGTGACCCCTATTTAAAACCCCAGGCTGGGTGCAGTGCTGAGCCTGACAAGTCTCAGTTCACATGTGCACAGTAGAGGGACTTGGGGTTGGGGGTGGGGGGGCAGCTGCTCCTTTCCTGAGAGATTCTGCCAGAGCCCAGCACAGCCCTGGTGCATTGTGTGCACTGCTCTGCAGGGTGGTGGAACAGACCTTTACTGACCAGGCTTTCGGCCTCTGCCCATCCTGCTGGGATACTGGGTACAGCTGGGGACTGTCTTCTGGTGCTCTCCTGCTCCTGGGGTGGATGTGGGAGGGATAAGCCACGTCAGGATGCTGCAACAGGGAGGTGTATGGAGTTAAATGAGAACTGGGAGCTAGATTTGATGTAGGGTCAGACCTCAGTGGATTTGGACTTAATGGGGGGAGGTGTAGAGCCTGAAGAGTTGAGATAGGAACTGGAGTGTGAAGGAACCGGGGTGAAGGTGGAGCAGAGGATGGAGAAGGGAGGAAAAGAGTGAGACACAGCTCACATCAGGAAAATGGCACCAGATGGGAGGCAAAAAGAAAGCAGAAGTGCTGGTGGGGCTGAAGGAGGGGCCTGATAGAGGATACAGTGTAACGCTGACCCTAATGCGACTCGGATGAAGAGAGCAAGGAAGCCCGGGTCCGTGCTTCCCCTGAGGTACTGCTCACCACCACCAGACTGGCGAAATGTGGGCTCTGAGAGCCAAATTCCCCCATGTTCTGCCTGCTCCCACTGTAGTCTCTCCTCTGCCCTATGGGGTGAGGATAGTTTCTCATAGGGACCTTTAAAAAGCCTTTGCTTTTAAAAATCAGGGGAAAGGACACACAGCTTTACTTCAAACTAATTTCCAGGGGCAAGGTCTCCAAAGGCCAGACCAGACACTCTGTTCAGTGTCATTTGATTTCCCCCCTGCATTTGCATTACATGCTGGGCTTCAGGGACCCTGTCTTACAAGTTTCTTTTACAAGACTCCAGCCTCCACTGGTGCTGTTAGCCTGGTTTGGAATGTGGACTGAGAAGCTGGAGACACTGGGGGGCCAGCACTGGATGCCCTCTGCCAGAAGCATGGTGGTGACTTTCAGGAGAAGTTGAAGCAGGTGAGCGGTGTGACGGTGTCAGAAGTCACTGGAGCAAGGTTTGCTGGAGCTCATTTACTGTCACCTCCAGTTAATAACTCCAGATGATCTCAGAGACATATTTTAAGGTTGCATTTCTTAGTGTCTGTAAGAAATTTAAGATGCCTCAGTGATACAGCTGTGGAAAAGTACAGGATGAATTTTATGCAGTGTTTAGATGCGCTGAGTAAGACGGGTTGACAAATGGAGAACAGAGCGCGTGTTCAAAGGACTTGTGTGGTTTTCTCCCCTCCATTCACTTCCTCCCTCTGTACTTCAAATGCCACCCTGGTGACTGGTTGAAAGTGTCCTCCCTGGTTCACCAGTGGTGCCAGAAGTGTGGTAATGCTTGGGGACACTCCGTCTCCTCTCACCAGAGCATCAAATTATGCCTCTCTGATTTTCATGACACTTATAAAACCATAATCTTTTGAAGGACATTGTCACAATTTGGTTGAAACCGTGTGTGTGTATATGTATATATATATATATAGGGTATGTGCTGCTGAAGGGTCAGTGTAGTTTCTGAAGCGTCATCTTTTCTTCAGGAACCTGACTAAAGATCCTATCTGGCACCAAGAAGTAAGAATCATCTGGTCCTCGGGGCCTCAAGGAAACTGTTGTCCTCATCAAGTTCTGTGTCTTACTGATTGCACAAAGGCAAGGATGGAAGAGAGTCACTTTGATGTATATTTAATGTAACACATACAATCAGGGTAAGCAGGATATAAAGCAATATTTAAAAATATTCTTTGTTACTGCTCTTTTTGCTTCACAGTTTTTGCCCATTATTAGCATCATTTTGGGGGCAATTGGTACCATAGTGCCACTGCTCATTCAAGAGAGTCAGGTAAATGATTTGGGATTTGGCCTAGTGACTCTAATATCAAAATGAGAAGAATATAGCTATCAAAGTCTTTAAATAAGCAAGAGCCAGGTTCTGACCAAATCTATAGCTTTTTTCCCTAGGATTCAGCTTGCATAAAGTGGGACATTTCCATAAATAAAAAGAAACCTTAATAAAACTCAGACAGGGTAGACTGTCTCCACTGAGTGTTGTATCTGTTGCATAAATCCTATCAAGTAATACCATCCTTTGTGTGGAGGTAAATTTTTTGTAGTACAAATGTCTTTAACACTCTCACACCAGATGTGCCATATATTGAAATGAACAGCCTTCTCCTGTGCACTTAGTGAATCACTGGCATCCATGCCTGTTTCTCAGTCCCATTAGCATGGATCTGCTGGGGCAGTCGGATGGTCATCAGTCTGTAGGTAGCATGGGGTTTTGGGGCTTCGTTCAGCCACAAAAGCACCCTGCCTCACCTTCACTCCTGGCTGTAGTGTGGTCCTTCTATGTTAAAATATTATATACCTGCTGTGAGTCCATAATGAAGATGCTGGACTCATTGTATCGGCTCCCTTCCCTTCCTTTCTTCTGTTTTTGTTGTCTCTCCTCTCCCCTCCTCTCCCTTCCCTTCTCTTCTCTTTGCCACTGAGAAGTAGACTTGTTTAATGTTATTTGTTGAAGTGTGTGCTTCATGTGCCATGAACATCTAGACAGAGGAGAGGTTTGGCAGCTGTGGATGTGATGGCAATGTTGAGCAAGGGTTTTCCCTACTGCTAGAGCAGTGAGCTCTATATTCAGGCACACTGTAGTCCACCTCTGCAAAATCCCCACCAGGGCCCTGAACGGCAGCCTTTAAAGACATTATTTAATAGACCTGTGAGGGAGGTAGAGGATGAGTTGCATTGCATGGGCACATGCTATATGAGTCAGAACAGCCCCCCATTCCCTGCTGGTAGCAGCCAGTGCTGAGAGCAGTCTCCTGAGTACTTCATCTCAGAGAGCTACAGTATGGGAGAGGGCAAGATGGATGGGTGAAAGAAACTTTTCCAGTTTGGACATTTTTGGCACGTGGCCTCTAAACAGCTAGAAGCTGGGCAGATGTGCATGGATGAGCAACAGAATGTGTACAGACACATTTCTCTTATAGGAAAAGTTTGCGTGTTCAGCCACTCCTGTGGTACCAAGGTCCCAGGTCATCCATACCATGAAAGATACCTCAGCCATTCCCCACTCACGGAACATTTTATGTGAAATGTTGAAGTCTCCAGTAACAACCTGGTGTGCAAAGAATTGCTTTAGTTTCCAGATGTTCTGAATATCCTGAGAATTAAAGAAAATGATCCTCTTTATCCTAATCAAAAGTAATTAAAATTACACCTACATAGAGCACAGATTTGTAAATAATTCCAAATGCTTCGCACGTATAAACATTAGTTAGTTGTTACTAGGTCTTTGGTTCTACAAGCAAGAGCAGATCTTACATTTTGTTGCTACAGGTGCTCTGCAAACATACAGAGACTATCTGGCTGGAATACTTCAGCTTAAAAATGGTCTTCCTTGTGTCGGTGAAGATCGAAGTCCGTTAAAAAAGATCAGGTTTCTTTGCTGGCCACAACCAGTGCCATGATTTAGCACTTTTTAACAGTGGTTCACTTTGCACAGCAGGAGCAACGCGAAATGCCACATTTTCAGTTACCGTGCCTTGCAGTCTTGGGGTTGGTGCCTTTTACTCATTCATTTCACATAGCTGTATCCTTGCCATTTTTCCTTCCTTTGGACAGAACTCTTGGCTTTCAGACAATTCCTGCAGACCCTGCAGCAGTTGTGTCACCATAAGATGTGTCACTCATACTGGAAGCAGTCAGGTTTGGAAACCGAAGAAGTGCCTGACTTGCATCCTAGTGGAGCAGACAGTGAGTGAGCAGACAGGGGGATGCAGCAGATGATGTCTTTTAGCCTTAATCAAGGTTAAATAAAGGTTTAATGTAGTTAACATTGAGACTTAGATATGGCCCTTGGTGCTGTCAGTAATAACTACTGATTTGGGACACATTGCAAAGAAGTGGTCATCTCCCTTTTTGACAAAGCAGGTTGGCAGAATGAATACTCTCTTGTTTTTTAGATGTTTCAATGTGAAGCCTAACATGGAAGGAGTTGTCATTTTCTTTTGAAAAAAGAAATAATTACACTGCAATTTTCTTGCTACACAGCTCATCTTTTTGCTCTGAATTTGCATTGGACTTTGCACAAGAAGGTGCCAATGCATAACAAGCTTCCTGGCAGCTGCCAAAGCATGAAACACTCATAAAATGAAGGGTTAAATGATAAACAGCACACCTGTCTTTTTGGCAGGAATCAGTTGTGTCACACCAATACAATTGTTTTCTTCCTTGCGTAGCAAAGCAGTGAAAAGCTTTTTAACACTGTTACACATTATGTTCTTGTAAAGGAGCTAGGGGAGGTTGCTTGTAATATCTCAGGGAAACCCAAACCAGTGTGGGATGTGTATCAAACTGAGTTGGACAGAGAAGGCATCAGCTGGTCATTGCTAAAATAGAAGACAGGTCTCTCTGGGGGTTTGGCGCTACTTGTATCACTAATAAAGACACTGGGAATGGGGTAGGAACATTGACTAAACAAGCAGGTGGTGACAGCTGGCAGGATGAAGGAGAGGCTGAAAGTCCAAATACTAGTGGCAAATCAAAGATCACATGGTGAAGTGCTGAGAACTGAGGTTGACACACAGATGAGTCCCTTTTCCTGTGAGAGACTGCCAATGTCCAGATTCTCGTGGGGGAGTGTAGAGAAAAATACTCCCCTTGATTGCTTTCCCAGAGGCAGACAACCTTGAGAGAGAATCAGCTGCCTGCTTCAAGGGGGATGCTGTTGAAGCAGCACTAGAGTATAAAAGGGAGACTGCTTGCAGAGACCCCCTGGGAAGATAGTTATGCTGTCTTTCTTGACGGGACTCTCCTCCCTTTCTGCAGACTGGCTGCTGCAGACAGTGGACCCAACTCGGCTAATGACATGGACTGTAAGGTTAATGGAGATTTTCTATGATAGATTCAGATGTGTTTTCCTTTTGTTATGGACTCTCTCATTACCTTTGGGGTTTCTGTCAGGATATTTCTGGTCAGAGGTATTCTCCTTTGTCTCTATGGTGATGGGTTATGTAAATTTATCCTTACACTACACAGGAACCAACAATAAACTGTGCTTTCTGCTTATGGCTGTGCTCCTCAAGCTCTGTTACAGCCTTGTCAAAACACATGGGAATGGAATTAGAATACTATTCAGCAGGGTCAACCGGGAGGTGACAGATTAAGGGATATACAGGGTATGGACTGCTCTTTGAAGGATTTGAGTGTGATAGGGATCACAAACTGGATCACGAGTCAACCATGATCATAGAACCAAAGAAGGTATTGGGTTGTAAGGGACCTCCAAAGGCCATCTAGCTATGAAATGGGTAAACAGAAATACTTGATCAGAGACCCCTGTGGTCAGTCTTGAAAACTGCACATCAAAAAAGATATGGGCTATGGGAGAAGTGGGAATGACCAGGGCTCTACAGTCAAACAGTGATGAAGAAAGGTGGAGTGGACTGAGCTTCTGAAGGACAGACTAAATCCAGGAAGCTGGTAAGGCTACTGCCAAAAAGGAGAGAATCACCTGGTCTCTTTGTCCCTGATGGATAAGACAAGGAACTAAAGGCTTCAACTGCAGCAGAGAAATTAAGGGCACATGCTGGAAAATGCTTTTGTGAATGGTACAGATTATGAAACACGTAAACAGGTTTATTGGGGAGATTACAAAATTTGCATCCCCGGAGAGATTTGCATGTGTTAGACGCTGATCGTGCCCAAAAGCAGAGGCAGTGGTAGAACACCCACCTTCTAGAGCTGCTATTGACCATCTGCTACTGTGCAGTACAAGAGGCTGGCCTTGCAGTCAAGGCAGTAGCAAAAAAAATAAAAAACCCCAGAATATTCAGGTTTGGATCTCAGGAGCAGGAGATTTCTTTTGTGAACTTTGTCAGACTGACTGCAGTATCTCAGAAGCCACCTGAACCTAGGAGACTGTCTCCAAGTAGTCTTCTTTCTGCCTTCTAGGACTTTTTTGCATTTCAGAGTAATAGTGCCTCTGATCTCAGTCACAAGCGTACTTTGAGGACCCATTCTCAGAACAGGATTTAGGGTTTCACTTGAAATAAGATCCACAAAAGCAAAATTTGTATTGATGAACATATGTGGCCAGACATCAGTGATGTTGCCTTTCCTGTCTAGCATGAACTAAACTAGAGGGATCTAGCATTTTCTTCATCTACAGCTTTGCCTATGGAGCACAGTTACCAGAGTCAGCATGCTTCAGATCTACCACATAGAGTGGACACTTCTGGCTCACACAAGTCCGTTATCTCACACCAGGCTCTTCTTCCACTCCATGTAAGATGTGGAGAATGGCTTGCAGCCCTGCTGCCCTTGGAGGAAGGTGACTAGCCGTTCCTTCTGTCATTGCCTGTCCTTCTTCCCTGTCCCTGTGGTCTGCAATTGGCCTCACTCACTTAGCAAGAGATGGCTGGAGGTGAGCGCTTCAGGAGGGCTCTCCTCCTCCTTCCACCTGTTTTTCATTCCTTGACTCACTGGCTTTAAGCCGTAAGCAGTGACGTGACAGCTGAGTCATGGACATACCACCTGGATGCTGTCAGCATCAATCTCTCTTTTAAGGATCATATAAGAACAAAATAGAGAAGACTGTTAGGGCTTCTCATTCGTCTTCCTGCCAGCGGGGCACCAAGCCCTGCAGTGCAGTCTCTGGCTTTGCCCAAGCTCACTCTCCAAATCCCAAGCAATGGACTTCCACTGCTCTCCCCCAGGAACCATTCTGTGATTTAATAAGCATCATTACCAAGGAGAGCGTTTGATTTGCTGTGATTGTTGTTTAGCCCAACTTTTGCTTACATGAGCAGATCACCTCTTACTAACATCCGCACTGGAGGTTGGTTTTTTGTCCCTTGCAAAGAAATTCAGTGAAGCCGCACAGTTTGAAATGAAATGTTTTGTGTTTTATTTAACAGTTTTAAGAGTCTCCCTGCTGCCTGCATTGTTGTACAGAGAGGATGAAAAAACCAAAACAGAGATGCAGTGCTATGCCCTGGAGAGCTTACACTTTTCATTTAAGCAAGATACAGTGACTGAGAATGACAAGTAACGAGAAGGCAGGACAAGAGTCATATGAGAAAGGTCAGGATGCTTCTAAATAAAGCCCATTGTCATGCCTTTAATTTGGGTTTATATGGAGAAGTCATCATAGATGGCTACGTATTTTGGGACAATTTCACCATGTCTTAATCAAACAATTCTTTTAAAGTCTCACAAAGCCATCTTGTCTTCTTTGGTTTGGTGCTTATTTCAAACTTCACTTCTACAGAAATCGTACTTATAGTCACTTATAGCCACTTTAATCTTTTTTATCTTATAGCCTCAGCTTAACAAGGCTTTTTCAAACACAATTGTCACAGTCACTCTGCTTATTAATTCCTTGAGTATCCCGAAAGTACAAAAGCTTGTCTGTCTGATCCATGCCAGCGATTCTCCTTGACCACCTTCTCCAGCTCTTTCTCCTCTCTAGCAGCACACCCCAAGTTACTCTTCCTCTAGAAATGGCATTCAGACCTCTTCGTCTAGGGCTGTTTGTCTGAACGGAACAAAGCAACGTTCTCTGCGCAAACCTTAGAGCTGCCTCTGTCCAGCAATACGACTCCTCTTCATTGGGCACCAGTAAAGCAGAGCAAAGCGTCACAGAGCTGGACCATCTGCCCCACCTTGTCCATATGCCTTCCTCCGGCTTTATACCCTGCTCACTCTGTGTTTCCTTCACCCAATGGAGGTGTAAAGCTAATTCCTGACACCCTCAGCTTTGGGTCTCCAATCCTTACATCTTCCTCTTCATACTACTTGTTTAACGGAGAAACACATTTTGTTCTGATGGGTGTAGGATGGAAGTTTATCACAGTAACTGAGTTATTCCAACAGATGTCCATTCAGTGCCATCTGTCACACCTGTAGGTTTGGCTATTATTTCTTACTAATTTTATTCTTGTCTTTGCCTTCAGGGGACATATTCTCTCTGGTATCTGACGACAGGTTTAGTAAACTCCCAGAAGGAAGCCCAAGTGCACTTCAAAAGCATTTTTAATGTGTGTCTTTCATCCCGGTGAAACCAGCTGTCCATGCACATCAACTCCCTGTAGCAATTTTTCCCTTCACAGAATAGAAATCATCAGCCTCATGACTGGGTGTAGAAATCTTGCTAAATTAAGACAAAGGATCTGCACAACATGGTCTGATTTTAGTGCTCTGACCTTCTAGCTTTCACTTTCCCTCTTCTGAATTCATGAAGGCTTTGGAGTTGAGTTCTGCTGGGCATTTCTGCAGGTTCAGAACGAAGAAGGGTGACTTCCAGCTGGAGAGTGTGCCAAGAGTTTGGCTTTGTACACACACGTGTTGCTGAGCAGCTTGGCCAAGTACATGGGTGTCAGAAGACAAGGTTAGGGTCTGTGTCTTCTACTAGACCACCAAATTTGGGTTACTCTTATGTTTGCCTTGTATGTGCTTAATTGTTACTTCATTATTTGTATTTTGTGTGGAAGCTCAACTGAAAAGGCATGTGCTCGGCTGTATAGACAGTGCAGGGTTATTCCAGCAGTCACAGTGGAAAAGCGTTAGTTATCTAAGGAAACAAATTGAACAAGACAAATCTAGGGCCAACCTGTTTCTCCTCTAGCACTTTGTAAACACATACTAAGAATAAGAGACTTAGGACAGGAGGGTTGAATTTGTCCCTCAGCTGGTTAGAGGCAAGGAAACTTGGCCTCTTGCTTCACTTTCATTTACTGTCTTCAAGCAAGATGTCATTCAAACCCAGTAGTTCCATAGGTGACATCGCTCAGATCCCGCCTTTTGTTAAGCAGTTCTGTTTCTTTCTAAACCTCTTGTAGCTCCAGCTGTCTGTTCTGGAAATGGTGATCTCCCAAACAGATTGGAGCTCCTTTACTGTGTCCTCCATCACCCTGGCTACTGGGGACGGGTATCAGCACCCGCTCCTGTGCAGTTTCTAAAAGTTTCTTGTGAATGAATGTCTTTTCCTTCCAAAAAAGATGTCCCCAAGTATAGGCTGAGTCCTCCTGAGCTTGGTGAACAGCACCTGTTTTGGAGATGGGAAAAATTTGGTTTTCATTTGTTGTCTCCACACCTCTTGGCATTTCTCTGATAGCTCTGGGGATTGCGATCTGCTTTCTTGTAAACAGCTAAATGTGTTTGCCCAAACACTCCAGATTTTGTCCTTCATGTACCGCAAGTGATGTGGGGATGTGCAAACAGCATCAGTTCATGGTAACCAAACCAATACATATGATAAAGCCAGTCCAACAGCAGTGTCTCGTTGGATTGCATGCAAACTTCTCCTTGCACAGGCTGTGGAATATCTTCTGCCTCTGTACAGGGAGTCTGATTCTGGCTATATGGACCAAATTGTACGTGTTGCTATAGCAACACTAGCTTCTGTGGCTATTGCAACTCTGTCCTTCTTTTACGCAACAAAACTATTTCCCTGCTGTGCAGGACCCCATGTACTCAACCAGGTCCATCAAGTGGAAGTAAATTCAGCGTAGTGCTGCTAAGACCAGTAGTGTTGGGGATTCTCGCTGAGGTCAAAAAGAAGTGCATAGTAAATGATGACAAGGGGATACAATAAGCCTAACAATTTCTAAACTTCTCCCTCCATTAAGCAAAAATAATCAGTATCATTCTCTTTCATATTTTGTGAATGGAAATAATATTATACACATTATGAACATTAACAGAGATCAAATTTGCTTGCACCAAGGAATAGCATAAGGACCACATCCATTATTATGTTTTACTAGCTGTTGAATGCACGGAGTTCCAGATAGTTAATTCTGGCAATGAAAAATATCTGTAAC
Source organism: Phoeniculus purpureus (assembly GCA_028565055.1). Taxonomy (NCBI): domain Eukaryota; kingdom Metazoa; phylum Chordata; class Aves; order Bucerotiformes; family Phoeniculidae; genus Phoeniculus; species Phoeniculus purpureus. The sequence goes on from JAOXOE010000602.1 coordinate 18,845,903, forward strand.
TTGTGATGTGAGAAAGGCAACGAATGAAGCACTCCAGAGGATCAGAGGGTAATGTTATCAATAACTTTCATCAATCATGGTAAAAGATAGCAAAACAAAGCTTCTCACTGGGATGGGTGAGGGTACTGACCCAAGGTCCGTGCCTTTACTTGCAGTCTTCTTGATTTCAGCTTCTTGAAAGTATTTGACTACGGCTTAGGAAGTCTTTAAGCCTGACTGGAAGCTGAGACAGAAATACCAAGAAAGTCTCACAGTAGGCTTATCTTTATCTTGATATTTTTGCTAAATAAGAACTGCTATGGCTCTTCTTATATTTCTAAGTTAAGGGCCAAATACAAAGAGGAGCAAAAGAGCTGAATTTAAACATCGTGGTCCAACATTGAAAGAAAAAGGCTCCTGTCCACACTTAGAGGCACCTAACTCGGAGGTACCTAGCTCCAACATCAAAGAATTTCAAATACAAAATATTTAACTTGTGCATGTGCCAAGAGCCCCCTAAGTGGGTCTGAGTCCTGCAGGCTCCTGCTGGAATTATGAATTTGGTCAGGGGATGGTCCACGTCTAGTTGGCTGTGGAGAAACCCACATGCTTCTGTCAATGAAACAGATTTCTACTGATGATGAGAAAAGTTAAAAAAAAACCACAACAAACCTTCTGAGAGTGAGGAAAGGGACATTGCAGAAAAGCCTTTAGCTCAGCAGTTGGGATGGTCCTTTAGGAAGGGGAATTTTGCATGCCAGAGCCACTCACTCTCTTTCACATCACATTGGTACTTCACTTTCCTGGTTGGAATTCGCAAACAGCTCTTGGAGGAAGACTGAAATTCAAGATCAGTGGTGCTTTCACCAATAAACTAAAAATTATACTCACCTTTTGTCTTCCTTTTCTTATAGCTCAATGAATCTTTCATGCTTTTTATGCAAAGAGGAGCAGATTCAACATAAGGGCTCTTCTTCCTGCTCTCCCTTTCTCCCCTGGGTGGCTCATGCCCTGGAAAATTGTGCCAGCTTCCCAGGGAACACAGGTTGGGATTTCTCGGGCAGCATATTGAGCTGAACCCATATCTCCTCTTTGTCACCCTGCTGCCAGCCTCCCTGTGAAGGAAGGATGGCCAGCCACAGCCTGGAGAAACACCCTGTATTTACCTTCTGGATGGATAGACTCTGGTCACACCATGTAAAGCTGCTCAGCCTTGGGAAGAGGCATGGATCGAAAGCTCAGCCCTGAGCTCCTGCAGTCATCAGCTTGCTTTCTTTGTGTCTCTTGGCAGGGACCCCTACCCAGCCTTGAAATTATTCTTCTTTGTCTCTGTGAATATTTCACTATTTTTACAGCAGAATATGTTTGGAGAACAAGCTGAAGAAGATCCATTTCACAGCACCCTGCAGCTGGAAGGCTGAGACTATCTCCTGGAAGACTGGAAAGATAAGTTTTTAAAACTCACTCCAAATCTAGTAAATGGTGAAAGACTGGAGCAGGTCTCCAACATCCCACGTTGATGAACTCACCACTACCTTGTATACACCAGTAAGTGCATTCAATAGTTGTGAGAGGCCCAACTCAGCAGACACTCTAGAATGAATGTGCAAGGTGGATTTGACGAAGCAGAAATATCTTTTGGGGGTTACTAGCAGCCTAAGCTGGGTGGCTGTGCCTTGAAGCAAAAATTAAGGAGGACATACTGCATTTTTTTCTAGCCCTGAATGGTCTTCAAAAGTGTACCGGTGTCCCATGTGAAGTCCCCAAAGAGGGACTTTGGTATTTGTCACCTTAAATGAAGTAAGTTGCCTCCTTGCACTGCAGGTGGTACCTCAGGCAGTGCCTGAGTGGCTGATTTGGTGAATTTCTGCTCCTTGCCCTGCTGTGGTGCCATCCCTTTCTGCACAGAAACAGCCACCTAACGGCACAGCAGCAGCCTCTATCAAAATTGTAAATTGATCATTGCCGTGAACCTTTTTACAACTATATTCCTAAATACTTACTAGGGTAAGATCAGTACATGTTACTAGCTGCCTCATCCATCAGAGTGCTGCTTCTTGGGACACAGGGTGCTTTACATCAGTCAGCCCACATCTCCAGGTGTAGATCCTACTGGAGTTATGCATTCAAGCCGCACTGTGTTTACCTTAAAGCAATCTGACAGAAGGATTAACTAGCTGATCGTCCATCTCACCGCATCTCAGAGGACTAATTAAATTATTCCCAAACAAAACTGCTAGAACTTGACACCTAACCTAATTGCTGATTTCCCTGCAATCTCTGCCTGCTTGCTCAGGTGCTCAGCTGGCCTTACTGAGAATTGTGACAGTTTTGTCCTGCTGGAAGGTAGAACACATTTCCTCTTCTTCCTCTGCTCTTGTTGATCTGTGGGACTATGAGGCCCTGTCCCAGAAAATTAGTCTGGCTTTGTGGAGGGGGCTGGTGGGTCTCCGTTTGGAATACAGTTCCCAGCACTGGTCACCTCGTTATAGAAGTGAGTTGATGCAAATAGAGATTTTGCAACAGAGCCCAAACGATACAAGAACTTAATTATTCAGGAAAGGGTTAGAAAAGCTACAGTGTGGCTGCAGCCTTTGCAAAGTAGGAGATTAAAAAGCCACTTTAGGAGGGTTTGCAGAGCTCTAGGGGAATCACAAGGATTCACACACACAGGGAGAGCTGGTGACAAATACCAGAACAAAAGGGAAATTAGCAGAAGGTTAAGCAGGGATGATCAGCAAAGCAATGCAATGTATTTGTGAATTTATTTGTATTTAGCACAGCTAATATATTGAAAATTATACGAGGGCTGTGACAGATACAGCCATTAGAAATAATTTTAAAAGGCTTTAGACATTTGTGGGGGCTTATAAAACCACTGCAGCTGGTAATTCAGAGGAGAGGAAAAGGGCTTAGATCTTTGTCACAATCTCATCTCTTAAAACATTTAGCTGCTTTCTGCTAAGTAATAGGCACCGTTATTCTAATACCACTGTCTATACAGTTCTCAGGGAAAGGTTTTCATTTACAAGATTAATTTCCCTTCCACTTCAAATATGTAGATGTGAAAGGTATAATCAGAAAGACTTGGAGGGGCAGGGATGAATCCTGACCTCAGCAGCAGCAGAGCAAGCCCCAAATAACTCCAGGAAAATCCCCACCGTGTGCTGGAGGCACACGGAAGATGTAACTGAGACGGAGATCTGGTCCTCAAGTTCTCGAATTCCAGGTGAGAAAGCCTTGATGTCCCTTCCTTAAAATTCAAGGAGAGCTAAGAAAAGAGTCCCAGGTCCTTTAAGGGCATTTCAGCAGTTCTTGGAAGGGGCCTGGATGTCACTATTTGCATATGATGCCTCCAGGCCATCAGCTTCAACAAGCTGAGCGGTTCGCTTCCTCCGACCTGCAGCTTTGCCTGTTTTAAGACAAAACAGACTGACTTCAGCTCTGGTGAATCCGGTGGACAGTCACCCTTCTTATGCACCAGGAAGCGGGGAAGCCCAAAATGTTGCCCTTAGGAAATATCACTGCCCTGTTATCTTCTTTTTTTTTTCCTCCGGGCCGGGTGCTAGCCCAGCGCTATGAGATGTGTGAGTGGAATCACAGTGTGCTCTCCAGAGGGGAGATCCCTGCAGGTAGTTGGCGATGTAGGAGCTCCTGCTATACCAGCACCGCTTACTCAGAAAATCAAAAGCAATTAACTACCACTTCTCGATTGGGGGAAAAAAATAACCCGCACTTGATTTGAACCCGTTATTAGGCAGGGAAACCTAGAAAATACTGTGCTGTGACCAAACCTAAACTCTGCTAGAGGTATTTCTTCCCAGGGCTCCTCTTCCCCCTGGCAAGCCCTGCCCGCGCAGGAGAATTCGGGAGTAACGAACTTCAACTGTACTCGGATGTGTTGAGGCACAAGATCCACCTGCGATGCTGTCCCGGTCCTCTTTGGGCCGCCTAGGCGGTACGAGGGGAGGCTGAGAAAGCCATGGGAAGCACGCCAGGGCAACCCGCTACCTGCGGGGGCTTTCCCCGACCCCCTCCCACAGAAAGCGGCGTCGGGTTTCTCACTCCGGCGGCACCGGGGGCGCCGGCAGCGGTTCGGGCAGCCGCGCAAGGGGCTGTCCCGCCCCGGGCAGGGAGGGATTTAGGAATGTTGAGATGGAAGACGCCGGGATGGAGGGATGGAGGGACGAAGAGGATTCTGGAGACAGGTGAGCGAGGCAATGCGATGCATCCCTTCGATTTCAGTGTGGCGCGGTTTGGGCGGTACCTGCGAGCACTCTGCTGGTGCCTGCCGTCGGGGCCGGAGAGCCTAGGGAAGTGCGGGACGCGACACCGCCTCTCCCCACCGGTGACGGCGGACGGGCGCACCGCGGGCCGCAGCAACTGTGAACCCCGACCCCCCAAACCCCCCCAGCGGCTCCTCCC
>JAOXOE010000602.1:18850406-18910703 GCA_028565055.1 Phoeniculus purpureus
CTTTTTTCCAAGCTCAAGAGACCCAGCTCCCTCAGCCTTTCCTCATCAGGGAGATGCTCCACTCCATCATCTTTGTGACTCTAGTTATGATTCAAGTCACTTGGCCTTGTTGAACCTCATACAATTAGCTTTGGCCCATTAGTCCAGCCTTTCTAGAACCCTCTGTAGACCTTCCCTACCCTCCAGCAGATTGACACTCACATGCAGCTTGGTGTTATCTGCAAATTTACTGAGGGTGCACTCCAGATCAGTAACAAAGACATTAAGGAGAACAGGCCCAAATACTGACCCCTTGGAACGACCACTTGTGACTGGATGCCAGCTGCATTTATGAAATGATGCTTCATTTCTGTTATTTTTTGAAAGCAAACCCATCTGTGATAAATTTTAAGTGGATGTACTGAGTAGGAGTGAAGGTAGGTGCACACAGCCAAGTGCAATGCTGCATTGATTAATTAAACTTCTCATTTCAGGATATGTGAGTTCTTGGTGATTATTCTCTGTAGTCTGCTACAGATAACTATCAAAGAAGTTGCCTAAATCTTGATTGGATTGAATAAGCAAAACACTTTTTACTGCCTCCAACAAGGGCTTTGACACCATTTAAGACCAAACCGGTTTTGCTGTGTTGACATCTGCTGTCCTCCCAGTCAAGCAATGTTTTGCACAGGTGAGACTTTTCCAGGTTTGTTTTGCATCCAGCTTCTCTGAAACACTCAGACTGCTTGAAACTCCTGTGCAACCATTGTCTATTCCAGAAACTCTCCCACATTCAGAAGAAGGGTCAGGAGCAAAGCTCCCTTAGTTCCACAAACACAAGGAAAAGTGTGGCTTTCAAGGGAAGCTGTTACAATATGAATGGAACAATAAAATATTCCTTGAACTGAAGGAAGAGAGAGAGTGACTTGGCACCCCAACAAGATGATGCAGCATTGCCAATGTGGTTTCCTCAGACTACTGTAATGACATTGTCTGGCTGCCTCTCAGACCCCCTTTTAACAATTTGACCAATTTCAACCAAACTTTGTTTGTTTTGTCAAAAGCAGAGTTCTTCAAGAAATTAAAGTTACTACAAGTTTACTGTGGTCATACAAGGAAGACTGAAACATTTACCCTTTGTAAGGCAAATCATACCATATGAGGCTGGCAGCTGGGTCATGCAAACTCTCACGGCTGGGCAGGACAGATACTGCATGGAGTTAGAGTGAATGCTGCTGTTTGCCTGACTCCTGCTTTGGCAATGTGGGGACAGATGAGGGTGGTGGGTATGGAACAGCAATGCAATTCACTGGTCCTAAGGAGCTCATATAAAGATAAGCTGGAGGTATTGTGATCAGAATGGGCATGGGGAAGGACAGGACTTGTTAGGAAACCTGGATTCTGTCATTATGCCGCTCAGCATATGACTTGCTTAATCCAAAGGCTGGATTTTCAGTGTACAGGTAATGAGCCACCTGTTTTGTGGCCACAGTGATTGACTTCACTGGTACATCTGGAGCACACTTGCCTTCTGTCCTTTTCTGACCCAAGAAGTCCCTATCATATGTGACCTTTCTGGGGTGACAGGTGGTGGCAAATTGGAATAAGTGGTAAAGGATGGTAAAAGGTGGTAAATAGGTGGTAAAGGTGGTAAAACTGAGGACTGCAGTGCTTTGGGAAAGAGGCTAGTGCATAGTGCAAACTTTCACTTCTTTGTTTTTTAAAGCCACATTCATTATTATTGTGCTACCTGTGAACTCAGCTAGCAAGAGTTTGGAGCACCTGCAACTGGGAGCCCACACCCAGGCTAAGCACACAGTTCCTTTACAAGACTTTTGTCACAGTTACAAAACCTAGAAAAACAAAGAGTGCTTTTCTTCCAGGGCAGGGGACTCCCTGCTGATGCTCTTGCCTGTGGGGCACACAGGATGGCTGGAGTCTATGTCCCACCAACAAAGACCCACAGGGATCCAAATGAGATGACAATCTTGCATCTAGCATTGGGATAAGGCATAGATTGTTTCTCTGGATATTGGATGAGAGGGCGAAGTCTAACGAGTATTAAAGTTCTCTGTGTATGGCATGGGAAGAGCAGACCCCTTGTTTGCTCTGGTATCTACCACAAACTCGAGATCATCTTCAGCTTCAGTTTCAGCAGTGCTCCCCCAGGCTGGGTGGGAGGTATAGGTAGCCAGTTCTCCTGCAGCAGGCTCTGCCAGCCCCCTGATTTCTGGCTCTCAGAGATATGTGCTCACTGTAGGAGGCATGTGCAGAGCTGTTGAGAGCAGAAGCAGTGCAGGCAGTCCGCATCGCATTCCTCCAACCCTGTTTCTCAGCAGGGCATTTATTCCAGGGCTGTATTTCCCCTTGATTTATTATCTCTGCCACTGTGGGGCTGACATCGCACACAGGAGTCCTGCTTGGTTCCTTATCACGGGACCATTAGGAATGATCATTCCCCAGTGACATGCATTGATAGCAGTGAATAATAGCCGGGAAGGGAGGCAAATGATAGTAGGAACATGCACAACAGAGGTGCTGTTATTCTTGGGACAGGAGGCTTCTGCAGAGGAGGAGGAGAACTTGGAGAGCATAACGGGGTGGGGGTGTGTGGGGGGGGTCCTGTCATTGCTGATGCTGTCTAGGGCTCAGCAACTGGAGAGAAACATTGGCTAAGAATGGTCAAAAGTGGGATGGAAAAAAAGTGAGGAGAGGAAGAGATGAAGTGAAAGAGCCACACTGGAGAGCATACAGACAGCCTGGTGGCCTCTGATGCACAAGGGATGAATGAAACAGACAGGGATTGACTATGTGGACGATGTGGATAATCATCTTCTGGATTCCAGCTGTTGTGGTAGGTGCTCAGAACTATTTATTCCAAATTGCAAGAAATCACATGTTGTCTAAGTGCACCTCTATTCCATGAAGTAGCTGTGTCTTTGTTTAAAATGGTCTGTGTAGAACTTGGGAGATTTTTTTGCTTTATTCTTGCTTCTGCTGTTTCCTGCAGTAATTGCTAGCGGCAGATGGCTAGATGTTGGATGCCTCAGTTTCTCTACCTGTATAAAGGCAGCAGTGTTACTATCTGGCTTTGGTGAACCAAGCAAGTTCTGTGATGAAGGATAACAGATTTGATGCCATTTAGAGAAGGTTTGATTATTTACACCAGCAAGCAAAGTTGTAAGGGGAATGCCCACCACTACCAGTGCCTCCTTTGACTCAAGTGGAAAGAATGCAAAACAATGTCTAACCCACGGAGTTTGGTTTATTTCTTTGAGCTTTATTGTTTTGCTGAGAATTTAAGTGTCACTCTGAGTGCTCAGACCGGTCAGGAAGGACAACCAAAAGTGGGCTGTGATCCCCAGACGCTACTCAGCTTATCCAGGTTGTGAAAGCATATAAAACCAAGACTGAAATATGTACAGCTTGGGAGAGAGAATTTTGGAAAGGATGAAACTCTTGTGAAATGTAAAAAAAAAAAAAGACTTTTCATTGCAACTGGTGGAAAATTCAGCAAGGGATTTGGGTCAAACTTGAGGAAATCTGAGCTCTGCTTAGATATTTTAATTGTAGAGTGGATACAATCTGCAAACCTTTTTGTCTTCCACAATAAAAATCGTGACTGTGATAGTTTTTGTGTAATTTTGGTTTCTTATTCTTAGGAACTATCTGAAGGATTCTGCAAATAGATGTCATCACTCAAGGTCCAAATAAGAGCATGTCCTTCCACTTGTTCTTTTTCTAATCCTTCAGAATACTTATTTTGATTTTGGCAGGCATTTTTTGTTCATCTTTAAACCTGTCCATAAAACCCATTTGTTTTCAAATGAAATAGGTGTGAATTTTGTGACCGCAGATACTATTTGTACTAAACAGTGTTTAGATCCATTAATTTCACAGATTAAAAACTGTAGTTGGCTGTTGCTATCAGTTTCACAACCTGCAGCTTTGCGCCAGTTTTGGACATCTAGTTATCACAGCCTTTTTCTTTGGAATAGTTTTTCTATGTTATATTGACTTTAAACAAAATATGAGGGTATCTACTCCCCTCATCAAAATCTGACAGGCTGGGAGCTGTTTCAGTGAACCATTTAGGGAAAGATGTACAAACAGCACACAGGAGTCCGTTTACCTCTGTGATTTCAAGGTGTGGGGCAGGCTGTTTGCTCCCAGTTGTGGATGGTAAACACAAGAGCAGTCAGTAGCAGGCTGGGGTTATCTGTGCCATGGGAAGCAGGATTTTGTGTCATTCAGCAAACAGCCGTGCCAGATCCATGACAGACCCACTCGCACTGTACCTGCCCCTTTGGATGCCAGTGTTGGCAGAGACAGACCAAGGGACAGTGCCTGTGGAAAACAAAGTCTTTAAAGCAGCACCTGGAGGCTCTCTGTTTTATCTGGGTTTAAAATCCCATTACCTTCTGTCTATCACCAGGCAGCAGTACCTATCTGATCAGAAGAATAGGGTGAACATCACTCAGTGGGGTAAAACAGTAATTGTAAGTCATTAAATACACCATATTGCTGCTTGCACCACACAATTTCTGTAAGAAAAAAAATGCTCTGCCAGGTCATGGAGGAGGTCTTCAGAGCTAAAAGTGAGCACCTTCATTCTAGCCACAAGAGGCTTTAAAACTCTCTAAACCAGAAGCTTTTTTAGAATCTGCATTTCTTAAAAGAAATTGTAATGCCCTTAGGCAGTGTGGCCTTTTTTAAGGCAAACAATTTTCCTGTTTCGGGATACAAACATGATTGCTAGCATATATTTTTACACACATTTAGTATTGTCTGAAAGACCTGCATGCAGACCAGACCAGTTATGCTGGCCACTTCAAATGCTCGGCACAAATACTTTTTGTTAGTATATTTTCAAGGCAATTTTTGGACAGAGATACAGCAGAAGTATGTTGTAGGTCCTAACAGGTGCATTTATACTTGTTAACTCTGAAACTGTACTGAATTGCTTTACTGTTGGTAATGAAATAGAAAGTGACAGATGATAAAAAAATGCACTTTAGAAATCCTGTCAATATTTAGAAATTTTCATATTCAACCTTCACGTAAAAACTGAAACTACTAAACACAATGCCTTTAGACATTTATATTTTGTCATGTCCAGTCAGACATTTATATTTTTTCAATTATGATACTAATTCATATATTTTTTTAATGCTAAGACAGATTAAAATGCATTTAAATCCTGACAGTAGAGAATAGTTTATGTCACCTGAATTATTTACATGTGTGATTGCAGAGAATTCATTACGTTATGCAAAACCAAATGGCTTTTAGTTTATTTATTTCATGATTTACAAAGATAAGGGAGAATTACTCTCTATAAATACATGGGGGTTGGGTGCCAAGAAGAAAGGAATGCTCTCTTTTCGACTGCATCAGACAGAACAAGGGGTAAGGGATGCAGGACTGAACACAGGAAGTTTCACCTCAGTATGAGGCAAAACTTCTTTATAGTCAGGGTCATTAAATATTGGAAGGGGTTGCCCAGGGAGGTTGTGGAGCCCACTTCTCTGGAGATGTTTCAAACCTGGCTGGATGCATTTTTGTGTAATTGATTTAGGCTTTTTAGGCAATTATGCGTTTCAGTAAATTGTAGCCTGCTTGAGCAGGAGGGTTGGATCCGATGTGTTTGAAAGCCCTCTCCAACCCTAATAAATAGCGTAAACTGTGTACCATGCTGATGTGAAACACAACAGACCAGTAGATGAGGCAAGAAACACTACTGAAAAGATCAGGCTTTGTTTGAAAATATGATACCCAGAATACTTCTAGCCAGAATCAGTGGGAATACAGTCACTGATGTCTGTTAGACTAAAATCTAATTGTAGTAAAGTAATAGTTCTCATTACAAAGTTTTCAGTGATCACTGTGTCTCCTAAATCTAATCTGAAAGTGATCAGCAGTGCGACAAGATTTATTAGATTGAGTAATAACAATATGATGCTGCCAGGTTAAAGTACATTACAAAATTGTATCTGGTGCTTTTCAAATGATATATCCCAATGACTTGCTTTTAATCTTTTAAGTATGTGTGGGCGTGTATATATAAATGTATTTATATATGTATATATAAATATACATATATGCATACATATATATATATATGTGTATGTTCCATAGTGGAAAAAACACAAGAAGGGTTCAAAGCCACTTAGGAAAGTTGCAGGCAAAAACAAAGAGGAGCTCAATGTGGGGAAAAACAAGAAGACACATGTAATTTGCACAACGTGAAAACCCCAACACAGGGACATAGAGAGATTAGTCACATATTATTATATAACTGGGCTGAGCTGCTATGTCCACCCTCTTAGGAGAGAAGAAACCTCTGGCAGCTCTTTTCCTTGTGGAAACATGATGTGCTTTCAGTCCATGCAGAGGTTCCTCAGTGCCAATGGGTCTTTCAAGGGCCAGTTCTTTGTTCCATGTGCTTCCAAGCCAGTCTTCTCTTTCCAGCATGCCAATTCCTACAGGCCATGAACAACGAAAAACTCTCAATTTCAGCAGACAACAGTATGCAGATGAAACCTTTCCTCTGAGGTTCCAACTTCCACTCTGTCTCCATTCAGCATGTCCCAAGGGGCATCCTAGTCCAGTGCCACATGCCTTTCTCTGAACAAAGAGTAGACAAACAGCAACTCCCCAGACAAGAAGGAAGAAACAGGAAATAGGAAGCTCCAAACTAGTTGTACTGGCTTCACAGAGTCACGAATTCAGCTTGAAATTCTAAGCTGCTTTATCACAGAATATCTCTCAGGCAAAGAAACCCGTGCAAATTCAAACCACAAATACATGCCATTTAAATGGTTGGTAGTCCTTCTGTACATTTTTTTGGTTCAGCTACACGGGACATAAATTGTCCTAAGACTAATATTTCCATACTGCTGTGTGAGAAGGGTGGATGGGGCAAGGCAGGGATATAAGAAAATGACCTTAGGATAATTCACTGCCTAGGTTCCTCAAAAATCTGAGTGAGATTCTGTTTTCATGTTGGCTCCTGCATCTTACTTATTGGTCACAGTGAAATATGCTTGGGTAATCTGCAGCCAGTGGACACGTTTGGTTCACTTGTGCCAGGGAAAATGACCTGCCAGACCTATGGCTTAACACTGTCAGGGGAGAGTGATTAATTCTCTGTTGCTCTAGAATAGTTCAGCAGTGCACTGAATGTTCCTGCAGTCTTTTGGAAGAGCATCCTGCTCAATTAATTTATCAGAATAACGCATTCATTTATCTCAGTAACAGTAATGTCAGCAAAATGAAGAAGGCAGAAACTTAGTCCATGCTTGTCTGCTGCTACTATAAAAATCCCAGACTTAATTAGGAAAACTGACTGTATTTCAAGGAAATGCATTGCCCACAGCTAGCTGAAAGGCTTGCATAGGAAATATGAGCATAAGAAGGGTAAAACTCATTGAAGGGACTAAAGTTTTAGGAGGAAAAGTTATTTCATTTCTTTTAAAATTTGCAGATCAGAGCTGTCCCACCTGTTTGTGACCTCCTGAGTGTCCTGAAAAAAGAAGAAGAAAATTGTGTTGAGATTCTCTCCCTGGAGGCAAAGAACAGAACACCCGAAAATGATCTGCTCCTGAGCTCAGGTAAAGGATGAATTCATGTATATATTAAAAACTTCTCAAGTGAGCTGAGTGGTCTCAAAATCCCCCACGTTCTTTCCCAGAGAAGGCATGCACCTTCTATGCATCTCTTGGTTAGCAGAGAAATAGGTAAATTGCCACATGGGTCTACAAGTGGGATTTTAACCTCACTGTGAGAGCAAATAATTGGAGCCTTCAGAATCAGCTCAGCTGCAGTTCTTACTGCTGGGGAGCACATCAGTAACAAAATCTTGCAAAATGCAGAGGATTTGCAAGTCTGGGAAGGATAGTTTTATAAATTAGACCAGCAAGTGTAGATTTACTTAACCATAATTGCCTTCAAATAATTGAGTACCAGGACCCAATATTTAAATCATGTAGCCTGAAGGTCCTTGTTGCCTCCTCCTTGCTCTAATTTGCTGTTGTGTAAGAGAGTTCTTGCATTTTAGAGGATTTATCATCACATGAAGGAATATTTTGGCCTGGGAAGGTCTTGTACTGAGTCCTCATCATATAGTCCATTATCATACAGATTTCCTTTGACAGCTGAGCAAGTGTGCTCATGTACAAGGGGCCTCAGAGAGACCCCTTTTGTTGTTGAAGTTATTGAAGCTTGCCTATGAACTCGTAACTCCTCCAAGCAGCAGCTGAGTCAGCATCTCGGAGTACCTCATGGAGTATATTGGATGGAGGCAACAAATATGACTGGTTTTTGTGCATGCCCAGCCATCACCAGTAGGGATGATTCAGCATTCACAGCATCTGGAAGACTGAACTGTGTCTGGGCGACTTCCTCAATGGTGTGGAGAGTGATGTATCTCCTTGGAGCTGTTCTGTGTGCAGGGTGTCCTAGCTGTGGACAAGCTACTGTGTGGAACAAGACCTGAGGCTTTTTCTTAATTTCAAAACCTTCCTCTCTAGCAGAGAGTCTTGAAGGCACAGAACTATTTCACTATGGCCTGGCCCAAGGGCAGGGCTTCAGGAAAGGTTCATTGCCTGGTTTCTTAGGATGCCTGGCATTTTTCTCTGTCTTTGTTTTATTGCTGTGAGCCTTGCAGACTGAAGGGTGTGGGCGCAGCTTCAGGGTATTGTGCCCATGTAGTAGTGACAAGGTACCTTAGGGCAGATTGACAGGTACTCCAGATTGCAGCTCTGTCTCACTGCATATAAAAAGCTTGATGATAAGAATAAATCAATGTCGTTGGTTTCCTTCACCTGTGCCCTTCATGGAAGAGAAAGGTGGTTTGACAACCTCACTTTTTCTGCTTGGGTCGTGATATGTCTCCAGTGTTGAACTCTGCATTTCCTCTGTACCAGAGCTCTGAAGATGCAAACAAGTTAAACTTCACAGGACCATGCAGGTGTGAACCAGTATTAGCACTAGCAGGCAGTACTGTTTTACAGATGGTCTTGTTTTATCTGTCAAATAGTAGTTTCTCAGCAGAGACTTAGTTCAGTTTTATGCTGAACTGAAATCTTAAGGATTTCTCTGAGGCCTTTTGTTACTGGAAATTTTTAGATAGGGTCAGTCTACTCTCTGTGCCTCTCTTCCCAAACCCACAAAGACAGATGTTCAAAATACAGGATTGTGATAAATCTTAATCAGAAAGCGTTAAGCTAAAAGTGGCCAGAGTGACTATCTGCAAACACACTTTCTCCTGGCACTGGAACCCCAAAAGACTAAGCAGCAGTAAGAAGCACATCTTTCCCCAAGTAATGGTTCCCAAAGAAAAAGCCCAGGAATTTCCTAAGCATAAACATCATGCTAGGTGAGGTTTCATTTGCCATTAAATTGTTGCTTTGAAGGAAATGGTTACCATGTACTATAAACACTGGCACAGGGAGGGCACCAGAGCTGAGGTGTCTGCATTGTGGAAAGCTCTGTATTTCCAGGCACTAGGGCTGTTGTGCAGGAGGAAATTTCTGGAACTGTAAATGTTTTTGTCAGGCTAATGGAGGCTGGCCCTACAAAGCATGAAGCATTTGAAATGAGCGCTCTGCACTTCCTCCCCTCTGCTTTCAGCAAGCATGCATGGCATCCAGTACACACCTCCAGGACCCACCAGTCATAGGGTAGCCCAGGGTCTCCTTTTTCTCGTCATATTATAAAACTCACAGAGAAGGCTTTGCTAAAACCAGTGACCATGAGCAGAGGCAAAAGGAAAACAGGTTGAATGATTTCATCTTATGTCTGTTTTGAAGGAAGCAGGACCTGTTCTCTCCTGTCCAGGTCTCAAGAGGTGTCAGAATCAGGTCTCAGATTAAAGCAGGACTTGCTTAATCTCATCCAGCTTGCTCTTCAGAGTACAGAGCATCTTTGTTCCCATAGTTGCTGTGGTCCTTGGGAAGCATTACATGGGGCTTAATTGCTTGTCGATGTTTCATAATGTTCCCTTGTTGGGAGAAGTTTCATGGTGTTTCATCGCTGGGAAATGCTGCATCATGTTGCATTGTTGTGTCCTCAGGCAGATGCGCTGGAATGTGGGATAACATGAGCTGCTGGCCTTCCTCTGCTGTGGGACAAACTGTCAATGCTCAGTGCCCTGAATTCTTCCAGATGCTGACTGGAAAAAAAGGTAACAGTAAAAATAGGCTTTTCGTGTCCAGGTGGTTTTCTATTGTTCTTTTATGTTTAAATTTGTCATCCACAAAGATGCCACTGCCAGGTCCGAACTTGAAGTGAAATTATGTCCCTGCTTTTTTTGAAGACCAGTGGTCACTTAGCAGCTCCATTTCCAAAACTAAGCTAAACTGGGAAAGCCTGGGATTAAAGTAGCAAGATGTTTTACGTGTTTATTTTTGTCATCCAAGTGGAGAAAAGTGCAGGAAGTAAATGCTATCCCAAGAAGCAGATTTTCAGCATGGTTTCTTATGGGAAAATTTCTTCCACTCAGGCTCTGTCTTTCCCCTTTCAATAAGGGGAGTGGCTGATCTCAGCTGAGCTTGACAGGGACAGAACTTCATACAGTGTGAAGTTCATACAAATTTGGGCGAAACAGCCAGCCATGTTTGGGTCGGGGGGAAGATCCCTTTTTCATCTCCATCTAGAGTAAATCTGCACTAGAGGTTCAGCCTTTGGCTCTGACAGGCTGCACACAAGTGGCCCAAATTCAAGGGAACTTAAGTTTTATGGTTTACAGAATCACAGAATTATTGAGGCAGGAAAAGACCTCTAAGATCCTCAAGTCCAGCTTATGACCTAACATCACCACAATCACCTAGACCACGGCACTAAGTGCCACATCCAGTCTTTTCTTAAAGATCTCCAGGGATGGGGACTCCATCACCTCCCTGGGCAGTCCATTCCAATGTCTGATTACCCTTTCCATGAGGAAATGCTTCCTAACATCCAACCAAAACCTCCCCTGGCACTGCTTCAGGCACTGCCCTCTTGTCCTATCACAAGTTGCCTGGGAGAAGAGCCCAACCCCCACCTGTCTACAGCTTCCCTTCAGGTAGTTGCAGAGAGTTATAAGGTCCCCCTTGAGTCTTCTCCAAGCTAAACAACCCCAGCTCCCTCATAAGACTTTTCCTCTAGTTCCTTCATCAGCCTCGTTGCCCTCCTCTGGATCCGTTCTGGTATCTCAATCTCTTCCTTAAAGCGAGGGACACACAGCACTCAAGGTGAGGCCTCACCGGTGCCCAGTACAGGGGGAGAATTACATCCCTAGCCCTGCTGGCCACGCTGTTCCTGATACAAACCAGGATGCCAACTCACTCAAAAAGAAATTAGTTGAATCAATGTTTGTTGTCCTTTGTCTGGATTTCAAAGCTGGAAATGAAGTGACATTTATTCCCAGTATGCTGCACTGATCACGAGCCACCAAGAAGGAGCTTCTGCCTGCTTTTCTCACACTTGTACTTTTCAGCAACGCCCTAGAAAGTGCTTACATTTCCCTTTAGTGAGTTAATGATTCAAATCAGACGCAGGTTTTGCATTCTTCTGTTATAAGACGTGGATTAATGAGGTCCAGTACTTACAGCAAAGCAGACAGATTCATTTTTATGGAGAGAGCAATGGGAGACAAAGTATTAGATTGTCTAATAAAGATTAGATAAGCCAGAGGAGAAGCACTTAGTGCTCTTTAAATAAAATCGGATATAAACCATCCAGATTAAATGAAATACTGTACTACTTTCTGTGCACACAAACGGTAGCTGCCCATTCAATCCTTTAATCTGGTTTAAAGTCAGAGGATAAACTACACAAAGCCACAGATCGCTGGAGAAATCGTCTGGCAGACGCTCGCAAATCTCTAGCGCAGCGATCCCGTCTGCTGAGCGCATCAAATGCGATCCCTGCCGGAGCAGCCACTAGAGGGAACTGCTCCCTACCTCTGCCCTTCAGACCGGGAGCAAAACAGGAATTTGTACATCCAAAGGTCAGAAATACATCTCCAGTGTGCATTGCGTTATCTTGGAGATAGACTAACAGCTTGAAACTTTAGTTGCCCTTCTTATCGGAGAAGCTGGGAGCTGAACCAGTTCTGATAAGCAATAACCAGAGCGATGGCTGTCAAGACAGAAACCCAAGACATGGTCCACAGGCATTTGCGTCTTATTTCGGTCTCTGCATCTGGCATTTTGGGTCAAAGTCAGCAGTAGTTTATCCTCATAGCCACATTCTCTGATTTTATACTGCGGTTGGCTTGTGACTCATGTGTTTAATCACTGCTGCAGTCCCCCGTTTGAAGCAAGTTTGCAAAAGAAAAACAAAAAGATCTGGTTGCTTGGAAAAAAAACCCCAGCAAAAGTTTTCTCCCCTCATCACTTACAAGGCAGATGGGCAGCCACAAATGCCAAAGACCCATATGTTAAGGGATGCAGAAAGCTCTGAGCCTTGAACAAACCCTGGTCTCTTGTGCCGCTGAGCTTTGTGCTGACATCTAGACTTGCATTTGCAACCCAGACTGTCTGGCCCCTTCCCACGTTACAGACCAAAGAAACAAAATAATCAGGAACCAAGTAACATAACAGAAGTTCATAGCCAGACCTGCAGATTTTGGCTCAGGCCAGAAATAAGGAAGGGTATGAGGTCTGGGGCTTCAGAGGCAAGAAGGCCATATCAGAGGGCCTCAGTTCATCAAAATAATAGTCTGATACTGACATGCCCAGAGTCCTTCCCACCTAGAGGTCTTGGCATGTTTGCTGCGCTTTGCAGTTTTAGAGAGGTGAGTTCAAATCAAGTGCAGACATGCTGTCAGGTCACCAGAATCAGCCCAGAGGTAGCAGGATCCCGGACTGGAGTCCTCCTGACATCTCAGCAGGGCTTCAAACAGCATAAGCCAGTGCCAAACACTGCTGTGTGAGCAGCTCCTCCGTTCCCTCAATAGTGCAGAGATGTTTGGCAGGAATTGGATGGCCTAGAATTCTTATGGCTAAATGTGTGGACAAAAATAGACTTTTACGGTGCCTTCTGGCAAGTTCTTCGCTAAGAAAGGCAGCTGTTTTACAGCCCTCACTAAGTCCTTGCTAGTTTTGCTGTGACTGCAGCAAAGCCAGGATTTTGCTCTGTGTTTCTAGAGTGGCTCCTATCTGACAGATGAATGTGATTAGGACAGTGGGCAGTGGTTTTATTTCTTTGTAGAAGCTTATAACCTACACGCCTTCTAAACTAATCTTCTTCTAATAAGAATGTAAGTTGTGTAGGGCAGGACTTCCTGCTTCCACTTTAGTGACAAACACAAATAAAGATGTGGTCAAACCTGTCCTGTTCAACCATATGCATCTTGCTGGAGATCAGTCTCCCTCAGCTTTAGGAGTCTAGAAGTCTGATGTTCCAACAGATGTGGGTCAGACAAACTGCTCTCGGAGGATGTCTGTCTGAAAAAGAGCTGAATTCTACACATGTGTCTTTTCCTTCACTGGCTAGAAAGATGGCCATGAGGGACACAGTTGGACTCCAGCATTAAGCTTTCAGATGTCTAACTCAAGTGAGGGGAATCCCAGTAAGTAAGCAAGGAAATCAACAGTGCAAGATAATGCCCAGACCTGGCTGTGGTGGGAGAAGCCTTTTCATTTTCACTTAAATCTCGCTAAAAGCCTGTGACCATTTAAGTTTTGTGTTCTCTTCCAACCGTGACAAACCACAGTAAGGAGGTTGTGGCATTCAGGAAAGTATCAGGTTTGCATGTTCAGTCTGCGATTGAACAAATCCTGTGTTTGCTGATCGTGGAATTCTGGCCAAGAGACACCAGATGTACCGAACAGTATTATTTATGTTACAATTAATAAAAACACATCCATCACAGTCATCCCCAAGTAGGAAAACAATATTATGAGCCATGCAAGTACACCAGGCAAGTGTCAACATAGTTAACTCAGCTGCATTTCACCTCCAGCTATGCAGAGTGCACTGCCTGGGGGGAAGTATTCTCACCGATATTCAGTTGATGACTGACCCTTAAGGAGAGCAAAAACATGATTGGGAATGACCACGCTTGAATTCGTCCTTTTTTTGTTGTTGTTATCGTACAGGTTTTGTCTACCGAAACTGTACAAGTGAGGGCTGGTCAGACCCATATCCAAGACCCGATATTGCTTGCGGCTACAATGTCAATGACACAACCAACGAGGCAAGAGTGAGTCTGAGTGCCTGTAACCACAGATCTGTTGCTTTGGAGCCCTGGGGGAGGAACACATTAAGGAGAGGCTGAATGATGTTGTGCTTTAACTCAGGTGGGGTAGATGTTTTTCATCATAAATACTTCCTCCAAATGATCAGAATGAGCTGCTTGGGGTAAGACTTCAGTAGCTGCTTTTATAAGAAAATTCATGTCAAATAGCAGACACCTTTCTTTTAGTATGGGCTGATTTCTACCAGACAGTCAAAGGTAAAGATGTCAACATGTGTTCCCTTGCAGCGTTCCTATTTCATGATTCTCAAGACCATGTACACTGTTGGATACTGCACCTCCCTCGTGACGCTGATGATAGCCTTAGGGGTCCTGGTCTCTTTCAGGTGAGGAGAAGCATCTCTGGCTTGCATTTGGCCACAACTTCTGGTCATCTCAGCTGACACAAATCCTTCTGTTGGCATTCAGGACAAGTTAAAAACTGAAGCAGTTTTGAAAGCCTTCACAGAAATCAGTGACCAAAATTATCTGAGTCTTGTCTTCCAGAAAATGTCAGGGTTGCTCGTGCTTTCCTGTCCTGTCCAAAATGTAGCTGGATGTATTTTACAGACTAGCATTTGCATCATCTCCATGCTGAGGTATTCCCATGACTTCAGTGTGTTTCCTGAGCAGTGTGTCTTACCCCTTTCAGTCCTTTTCCCCACTGGAGACTGTGGCTAGAACTTTGCCCCAAGTGCTGCTGCACTAAATTCTGGAAAGGTGTTCCAGGTTTACAGCAGCGATTTGACATTCAGCTAATCTTCATGCACACTCATAACCTGAATTTGTACTTTGCTGCTTATGCAGTGAAATTAATTTCCCTCGTACCTCACAATAAGTGTCATGGTGGCATCTGCAAGCAAAGGAACTCTAACTACTTTGCAGACTTGTCTTCAGCCTCCAGACTCAGAATATGCAGAGCTTTAAGAGAGAAAACACGACAGACACAAGTGCACTGTACAGGCAAACCAAATAAACCCACCCAGGTGTGGATGAACACTTTGGGTTCGTGTTACAAACATATCAGCCTGAAATCCTCATTTTTCTGGCGACATGGAGCTTGTTCTAGCACCTGAGTAAAGCAGGCATGACTTTAGGATTTTAATGTGTTCTCTAGGATATCCCTCTTAAGAAATGCATTAGTCTTCCTCTCACAGAAGGAAGAAAGGCATCTTAATTTGTCAGCTTAGCATTTATAAGGATTAAAACCAGCTGTTTACAGTGACAACAACCCACATTGGCTAGGAATGTAACCTCACAGGCTCTTTCTCTTTTTGCAACAGAAGACTTCGCTGTACAAGGAACTACATCCACATGCATCTCTTCACATCGTTCATTTTGCGAGCCTCGTCCAACTTCATCAAGGATGCTATTTTATTTTCCTCTGAAGACACAAGTTACTGCAGGGCATACACGGTAACCTTCTGTATTCCAGCTTGATCCATGCCCCAGTTTCCCAGCAGGATCCCAGCAGTAGTTAGGAAAGGAAACCTCTGGCTCAGCTTTCCAAATCTCTGGCTCAAGCATGAGGGGTTATGAGGAGGAAAGGTATGCCCTGTTCCTTCTCTATCACTTGATTGCTGAGATTTCCCCATCTGGGGGGATTCTTCTTGGGTGATGTTGGTATGAGAACACAAGAGCAGTCCAAGCTGAAACATACACTCATAACCCAGATGCAGTTCCTCCTAGCCATAGATGCCCTTACAAGTATTGGAGCAGAGGGCATCCAGGTCAGTCTCAAGTAGGTACCTGCATTTGTCATCTTGATAGCCTTGACTAGATGGCCAGAGAAGACACCAGGTGTTCAACTTGATGACCCAGAAAGGTGTAAACACGGGTGTCTCAGGCAGTGAACACAGGATTCACAACCAGGGTCAAGATTCTTAAAGTGGATTTTAGATTCTGGCAGATAAGGCTGGCGAGAAAAGTATGAGAACACATTAAATACTGCTGAGTTACACGAGTGTGAGACCTGATAGTAAGTATGGGTTTGCGCCCAGACAGCCTGGAAAAGGCGTGACCCAAATACTTTTTTTTTTCCTTTTTTTTTACATTGACAGCAAAATATCTTGAACTGGGAGGTTGGGGAAAGCCTAGAGATGATGACTAAAGCTTTAAAGCAGAGATAAGAATCAGGGAGGGGGGAAACAAACAGAAGCCTTTTTTTTGTTGTTTACTTTTTTTGGTTTACTCCATAGTTTTTCTGGACTTTTGCTGCTGAACAAGAACTTTTAAATCAAATTTTAACTTGTCTTTGTCAACCCTTTTTCTCAGGTGAGAAAACCTGACAATACATTCCTGTGCTTCTTTAAGGTGACACTGGTTCTACTGATAGTAATAAGGTAGTAATAGTGAAACTCCTGTAGGTGAGACAGTAACTCAAACTCGTGTTGGTCACACACTTGCTTCTTACTAGTGAAACAGTTGATTAATGCATTTATGAGTGCTAGTCCTGCTTTCTTGCCATGTGTATGCCTGTTTAGTACCCTAATTGCTATAAAAACTCCATCTCCCAATATTTTTTTACCAACAAAAATCTTTTTTAACCTTTGGAGGTAGACACAAACCCAGGCAGAAAACTAATTATCCTCTCTTTCTTCAGGCTGGGTGTAAGCTGATGATGGTCTTCTTTCAGTATTGCATCATGTCTAACTACAGCTGGCTCCTTGTGGAAGGGCTGTACCTCCACACTCTCCTGGTTATTTCTTTCTTCTCAGAAAGGAAGTTCCTCTGGTGGTTCATCGCCCTCGGATGGGGTACTGACTCTTCTTTCAGTAAGAATAGCTGTGGGGTTGCGCTTTGCCTTTGGGATGGATTCATGGAGCACTATCTGGCTTTTCCAATTGCAGGTGCCCCAACTGTCTTTGTGGCTGGATGGGCTACTGCTAGGCAACTGCATGAAAATATTGGGTAAGTTGCATGCAGGAGGGGAAGATGGCACACTGAGGGGAACACACAGCCCTGCTGCAGACTGCTGCACAGAGTCCTGCTCATTTCTAACTGCCAGTAAACAAGCAAACCAACCGCCACCCCGCTGTGGTGCAAGCCTGGATCCTAGTGTGCGTGGGAGTAATGGTCCAGCTAAGCAACCTGAGAAAGGGTCTCAAATTTCACTTGGGGATTTTCAAGGACAGGATTCAATTCAAGTATGAATTCAGCCCACAATGTTTTCAGCATCTGCATTCGACTTTCTGACTGGTGAAACTTTGGTCCTTTATCTTTTCCAAAATTTTGAGCAGTGGTTGTACTTTAAGGGCAGGATATACTTTTGTCCAGTGCAAGCACGTTTTCCATCAGAAATGTTGCGCTGCTGAGCGGGAACAGGAAATTAATTTCATAGAAGGGAACAGGGGCTTATCTGAAGTGCAAAACAGACTAAACCTCTTTGAAAAGACACCAGTGTTTTTATAACTGACTGCACCTTCTCTTCTATTTTTACAGGTGTTGGGACATTAACACTAATGCAAATACCTGGTGGATCATTAGAGGCCCCATAGTTTTCTCTATTTTTGTAAGTCTTTTCTGGAACAAGCAAATTCAAATATTGTGAAGTCAGAGATCATCTACTCGACGTAGTTCAGAAGTATCTTAATGAGCTGATCTTAGACATGTGTCTGAACTGGTGTGACACATGAATTACTGCTTAAGCAACTTCGGCTCAGCAGGATTTAGTCAGTAACTAATGCCCCGAAGCGAAGTTCACAAGGAAAGCTAGTGTCCTCCCAAGAAGCAAGAGCCTGAAGAAGATCAGGTTTCCACATCCTGTTGATTTCATATGAACTTGGCTGGCTTGTGGAAGCTTGTTTTGGACTGTTTCAAGGAAGGCTTTAGAGAAGAAGTGAAGTGGCTGTACACTTCAGTACAATTGCCTTTGTGTCTCCCGGTCAATGTCCCTCTCGAAAAGCCAAAGCCGAAGTGCCTTACACAACCACAAGGTTTTGTTTTCAGTCGTCAGAGCAGCTCACAGGCTGTGCATACCATGTTAGCGGACTGCAGTTACACTGCTGCGGCGTTACTCATTGAAATAAGGCACAGGAACTGAAACTCAGTGTGAACTGGCCCAGTACAAGGCAGTATAGAATCACAGAATGGCTTAGTTTGGAAGTGACCTCAGAGATCATCTAGTTCCAACCCCCTGACAACCTCTCACTAGATCAGGTTGTCCAGAGCCCATCTAGGGAGGGAACATCCACAGCCTCCCTGGGCAACCTGTTCCAGTGCTTCACCACCCTCATAGTGAGGAATTGTTTCCAAAGTTCTAATCTAGATCTACCCTCTTCTAGCTTGAAACCACTCCCCATTGTTTTATCATTAGAGTCCTTGTAAAAAGTCCCTCTCTGGTACTAGTAGTGATTATCGAGAACAGTTTGGTACATGTAATACTCAGCATCTGCTGGTGCTCACCTTCAGAGCTGCAAGTATCAAGAGGCTGGAGATGCTTCTTTCTTCCCAATGGAGATGCTGTAGGGCAGATTCCACAGCAATGGTCCATCTGAAGCCATCTCTAGGTGATCCTGCTCTGGCAGGAGGGTTGGATTAGATGATCTCTAGACATCACTTCCAACCCCTAACATTCTGTGATAGCAACAGGAACGTGTGAACTCATAGTTACTCTCAAGTAACACGCTGACACTCCAAGTGACATCCTAAGAGTTGGCTGAGGTTTGTGTTACCAGTAGGAGCCATTAAGTTTGCAAAGCACAGACTGAAAGACACAGACCCTCTCTTGGAAACCCAGGCATCAGAGATGGTGGGTGAAAGTTCCACTCCTATTTACCACTGAGCAGTTCTTCAGCCCCAGGAGTCAAGAAGACCATACAAGTGGTTAGGGGTCAAAGGACCATTATACTCCGGGAGCCATTCTGTGATATTTAAATGCCAACAAGGCTCAGGCATTCTGAAAGGCAGAAAGCACCATCTTCTTTATCTTTTGACAGCCACCACCTTCCAAATCCTGATCACCTCTAGCTAAACCACTTCAAGCAGGAGCCGCCTGCACGACTAGTCTATCTCTTTACCTAAAAGAGGCTTTTCTCAAGCCCATAGCCACAGACAAACAAACAGCCAGTCCTTCAGAATTCAGGCTTAATCTCCTTATCACTCCCAGCGCAGTCCTTAGCAGTTCAAAGGGCAGAAAAATCAACACCAAGAAACTCCTTTGTGCTCCCAGGCTGACATTCAGGCTGTGCTACCTCCGGCAAGCCCTCTCAGCAGGAATCCCACTGCCCCTCACTGCTCTAGTTGCTCAGCCTACACTGCTTATGCCTGACCTAATGGGTTGAAAAACCCCCACCAACTCGGGGACCACAGACTTGAACGTGCTTCCCCCCCTCCTAACACATTAAAAATACGCCTTTCCTTTAGGTTCACCACCCCTAGCTCCTCCCAGGTTTTCTGCTTCCCTTACCCATCCCTAGCTCTCTAAACTTCCATCACTCACAGAATCACATGGTCTGGAAAAAAATCTCCAAGATCATCGTACCCAACTCCATCCCACTCCTCCCAAGTACACTCAGAAGCACAGATCATACAGACACAGTTGCTCCCTCTTATTCCAGAACACCCTAGGGAAAAGAACACCCTAGAGAACTCAGACATCCTAGGTCTGTCCCATCTACAGTTGACTCTTTTCTCTTAGGGAAACCCAGCACCTCGGAGCCTTTCTCCAAAAGCCACACACACATAAAATCCACCATAAAGACGAGGTGATGGTGTTTCGAGGTATAGAGAAGAGTTTAGGGCCTGCCATGGTACAGGATGTTGCAAAAGGGCTGTGGGTGCAGGTTGGAGGGCTTTGCGGGTGCGGGAGCACAAGGAAAACGTTGAGAGTGGTCTCAGTCCTTCAGGCTGGCCATGGCAGAGAGACATGCTCTGGCCTGCTCTGCCTCCCCTGAAATAGAAACTAGCAGAAACAGCTGTTGTTTCACCTTTGTCTAAATCAAACAGCACATCAGCATTTTTATCTGATATCCACTCTTGGAGGGGGAGAAAATGCAAAGGGAAAAACTTCAGAGTGACTCTCTCCTATGCCCATTTTTAACTGCTTTGCCTCTGCTAGCCCAAAACTTTAGGCAGAGAATAAACAGCATTTGCAGTCCCGGTTGGTAAGTGGTGTTTTCCCAGCTGACCATCACCAGCATCCCAAGTGGGGCCAGGCTGCGCAGAGGCTGTCTGAAGCCTACAGTCAGAGGGTTCAGACTGATGTGCCTGGTTTCCCTGCCCTTTGGTGATTTGTCCCGATACTAAGGTCTGAAGGTCCCCAAAATTACAGCAGACTGGAGTGGAAAGCAGCCAGCTCCCGAGCTCAAGGTGGCAAGGCAGGCTGGAGGGGCAGGGATGAGAACAGGGACACATCCCAGCTCCAGCTCCTTTACCCTACCTGTTTGAGCAAAGTACCCTAAGCTGTATCTGCTGATACCTGTCAGTTATGCAAGTGGTTACTGGGCTCTTTTCTTTTTAAGATCTTTTTTCTTTTTTTTTTTTGTAGATTAATTTCATACTCTTTGTCAACATTTTAAGAATCTTGATGAGGAAGCTCCGATCACCTGAAGGACGGAACAGTGACTTTAACCAGTATAAGTATGTCCCTTACACTGTGACTTTATGCCATGTTAGCCCACCTGAAATTTTCTTCCTCCTTCTACTCCAGCTTTCTCAACTGTTTTCATTCTCAGGAGACTTGCAAAGTCAACACTCCTCCTCATCCCTCTCTTTGGGGTCCACTACATCATCTTTGCGTTTTTCCCTGAAGATGCAGGCAGTGGCACAATGGAAATCCAGCTGTTCTTTGAATTAGCTCTTGGATCATTCCAGGTAATACTTGACAAGCTATTATTTCTTTAACATAAGAATACGGGGTCTAACATAACTCTGCAACAAAGTGGAGTCCCAGTGGCAAAACCAAGCTGTCTGATTTCCCTTAAGATACCTCCCCATCCAAAAGCTATGTCCTAATACTGCAATCATGGTTCTTTTATCTTTCAGGGCTTTATCGTGGCTGTACTTTATTGTTTTCTTAATAGTGAGGTGAGTTTTGTGTATATAACATTTTTATTGCTCAAGCATGTCTCATTAATTGGTAGAATAGCTCTGATGAATTACACCGTTTATCTGAGGGTTTTCTTCCCAGCTACCTAAGGTGACTGGAGAAATGCCTCCTAGACCTGCCCAGCCCCTAAGTAATTGCATGCCAGATGCAAACTTCACCTTTCAACTATTGCAGCCCTTTCGTAAATCAGATAGCATTATCACTCTCTGAGAATGGAGGGTGAATCCCATCCCACACAGTCACACAGACAGTCAACCGGTTCTGGCTTATGGTGCTATTATCTGTGATGGCCATTTTCTTTGCTTGATCCTTGTCAGGGACTTTATCAAAAGCTGTATGCAGTTCAACTGTACGAGCAGTCTCATAAGGAAAACCTTTTGGAAGAGACACCATTTCCTAGAACTTGCATTCTGAAATTCTGCTGCTAGTAGATGTTAGGGGAAACATTATCCAAACCTGGGAGATCACGAGGTTATTGGAAGGAAAAAATTGTCAGCATTAGTGTCTAATTTTGGGAAGTCACTTTGAAATGGAGGAGAGGCTCAAAATACTTTGACTAATCCTTTAAAAGGATTCGGAAAAAGTTGTTTTAAAAAGAAAATCTGCATAATTTTACCTTAGAGTGACAAAATGTCCTGTTTTTATAACTAAAACAAAAATCTTTGAAAAAATCAAAACCAAATACATACTAAGGCAAGCCAGACTGTCAGCAGTGTCACCTGCAATTAAGCAGAAAAACAGGTCAACAGAAAATTGTGTGGCTGCAGCTACAGCATCACGAGAAGTAACAAGAAACAAGCCTTGCCCTGACCCCTGAAATTGGGAGTAAAATAGACAAATCAAAACCTTAGCAAAGGTGACCTGCTCTCTTTTTCCTGTTATACTTCTCTCTGCAATGCAGGATTCCAAGATAAATACACTGAACTAAGTATTTTGTGACCCTTCTACCCAGGTTCAACTGGAAGTTCAGAGAAAATGGAGGCAGTGGCATTTAAGCAAACACTTTCGTCAGCATCTCAGCACCTCAGCGAGCAATGGAGGAAGCGGCTTAACTCAAGAGATGCAGATAGTGAGGTCAAGCCCACCAGAGCAGGAGAGAGCAACCCTCCAAAGATCAAGCGTGCTTTAACACTGTTTGCCTGGAGGATACCTCCATGCTCAGATACACACGGTTAAGTCCCACAGACTGTGCTGGGAGACTTGTGTACATATTTGAAAGCAGAGCTTGGCTGTAGATCAACAGTTCTTGAAGCACATCTGTTCATTTATATCCTGTGTAGCACCAGAGATATTTTGCAAGTCAAGATAGGCCAATATGTTATACTGTTCCTCAGGTTTCTGGCCACAGTCATTTATGTTTCTTTCCACACCAATATTTTTCAGCTGCAGTTTTTACCTTAAGCATGACCTTTCACTTTTCATATGGCTCTTTCAGGCTGGTAAATCTTAGATGTCCTCTGTTTCTCCTGCTGTTGAAGTTGGGAGGACATTAAATTTTGAATCGTGAAGGTGACATGAACACAGGCCAGGTCTAAAAGGCAAAGTTAATCCATAAAATGTACCAAGATTCACAAGTCTTCCTGTTGTGGTGGATAATGGACACTGAGACCATAGAGCATGCTGAGCTTCTGTTTCCTCCCTGCATATTCATTGCTCAGGTATGCTCCAGTAACAGTGGCAGGTTCAGAGTTTACTTCCTTTGCCTCTTCTAACAGTGGAGACCTTGGAAGTAAGGGTGATCCAGTTTGGATCTTTGTATCTTTTTGAAATGGGAAGAATCTATTATCATATATTCCAGGAGTGGCCAAGCAAACTTTAGTGAGATGGGTCTTTCCTATTGTGTCTGTAACTCTGAGGCTTGTCCAGCTAGTCTTTGAAGGGAAGCAATGAAAGCCCTTGAGACATTTAAAAATCAAACTGGACTGGACAGTACAAGCTATCTTGTGTAAAACACCACCACAGCAGCTGGCAGAGTCTCTTTAGAGTCCATGATCACTCAGCATGCTGCAGTCTGCAAGGTTGTGCACTGTAATACACTCTCACAAGGTATCTGAGCTTCTATTAGAGCTTTATGTTCTTAAGGATACAATTATTAAGCAAATTTCCCTGGTTTGAGTTGGAAAGGGATAAAAGAATTAGTCTGATAAATGCAGTCAAGTTTCCTAACTGACTTTGTGTCTGCATTTCACCAGTTGGAGCTATCCTTGGTTTTCTGTGAAGGCAAAGATGATTGAACAGACAGCAAATGGCTGTTATCCCACTTACTCCTCCTCACAATCACCTACAAGATATGTGCAAAACTTGCATGGTATGTCAAATGCTGACCAGCAGCATTCCCCAACCACTCTACCCAAACTAGTTTTTATTCATGCCAAACCCTCATGGTAGACTTCTGAAATTTTGCCAGAAGGCAAACATTAAGAGAAACGGGAAGGGATGCTTTCACAGTTATCTTACCTGCACAGAAGCAGGTTTTTGAGTGTTTCAGATGCCAAGATTCAAGAAAAACACCCTTTTTTTCACTCTGCTGGTGCTGACTACAGTTAGATGGGACAGCCTGTATCCTAATTGCCTTTAGGAAGGGGACACTGCGAGCAGCATCTCCAAGTGAGGAAGGGCAGCAAGACTGAGAGTTTTGTGTTTGCTCTAATCTCCCCAGCCTAGTTGACTTTGGCTGTTCGTACAGGTTACTTAACAGCAGGAAAGTTGAATGTCTTTAAAACCAGGTAAAATCAAAATCCACTATAATGCAGTGAACTAACAAGTGTTTCCAGGAAATAATTTTAAATTTATGTTTTCAAAAATGGCAAGGTTTTGAGTCTACTTTGTCCTTTAAAACTCATCCAAAGGAGAATCACAGAACATTAATGATTGGAAGGGACCCCGAAAGATCATCTACTCCATTCCCCTGCCAGAACAGGATCACCTAAACCAAGTCACGCAGGAACATATCCAGGCAAGCTTTAAACATCTCCAGAGAAGGAGACTCCACAACCCCCCCGGGCAACCCCTTCCAGTGCTCTGTCACCCTCATTGTGAGGTTCCTTCTCATATTTATATGGAACCTCCTATGTTCTATCCACTGCACCTTGTCCTATCACCAGATGACATTGAGAAGAGCCTGGCTCCATCCTCCTGACACTCACCCTTCACATATTTATACACATCAAGGAGATCACCCCTCAGTCTCCATTTCTCTAAGCTAAAGAGACCCAGCTCCCTCAGCCTTTCCTCTTAAGGGAGGTGTCCTATTTCCTTCATTGCACTGTGCTGAACTTTGTCCAGCAGTTCTGTGCCCTTCTTGAACTGAGGGGCCCAGAACTGGACACAGTACTCCAGATGTGGTCTCAGCAGGGCAGAGTAAAAGGGGAGAAGAGAGCAGAAAGCAGGATATCAGTCTTGTGACTGAGGAAGAAGTAAAAGCCCCTCCACACCAAGCAAAGCAGAGACTCCAAAGTTCTAAGGTTCACGCTGTCCCAGCACATTTAGAAAGTCAGATATTTGCAGTAAGACACAACCATTAGCCTAGTTTTCTCTCTGGCCTACAAATAAGACCAAGAAGAGTGAAACAACCTGCACATTCTTTGTCTAAGAATTAAACATCCATCAAAGCAGCTGCTTGTTTTAAGTGTGCCTTCTTCTGGCATAAATGAAGAAATACAGATTCAGAGGTACAATAACATATTTAATGAGATCTGAAGCAATTATTTTGTCTCCCACATGCCCGTGTAACAACTTATCCCTGTAGTGCATAGCTAGGATCAGCACTGGTGGCACAAGGTTGGGTGGAGTCTGGGCTGAGCACGGAACCTCCTGAGCATTATATAGGAATTCTGCTGACATGGGGTGAACCTGTACCCTAAAATAAAATGCAGGTGGTTTTCATATGGGAAAAAAGGGTTCTAGCATAAGTATGTTGTTTTCTATGGCCATTTTTGTTTTATTTGGCCTGCATGAAATAACCGACAAAGGAATTATGTATTACATGTTTGCTTCTGGCATTGAGCACTGGCCTGGTTTGTGTGAAGAGCTGAGGCTTCATGAAAACCCTTGGATGTCAGCTAGCGTTCAGAGCCCTCTACAGTCTGGGAAGAATAGGCCACTCAGAGAGGTACCAGAGCAGATAACCCCAGGCTTTACAGCGCTGTGACGTGGATGTAGAAAGCTGCTGCCAAATCACAGAGGGATGGATTCTCACCTCTTTTGCACAAGCAATGCAAAAGCACTCATCCCTGCTCGGATCTTCATTAGCTGTACTGAAGAACACTAAAAAGCTGCTTAGCTCTGGGAATGCTGACATGACACGTTTATAAGCAGATGAAGAGGAACAGGGAAGTAAATCTCAGCGAACAAAGCAAAAAGAGAGATGAACGGGTGCAAGACAAGCAGACTCCAGCGTCAGTGGCCTAAAGCCACTGACATAGGTTGAACACAAACTCCCTGTTCAGAGTTCACAGACTTCCCCTTCTCTCTACTCAATTCACAGGCATTTGGTATCAGTAAATAAGAGTTCAGTACCATCTTTCAGACAAGTGATTATCCTTGTTCTGGGACAATGGTGACAGATAGCCTCTGGCTGTTCACTCCTGAGAGGCCAGTTGCAAGTCTGCAAGCCAATGGTGCAGGCAGCAGCTCCAGTAGCCTCAACATCAGTGGTCTGAGACCTAAGGCTGAATTTATGAGAAAATAATTAACGGATTTTCCCTCCCAACACAGCAACAAGGAAGTTCCCAGCAAAACTCTCAGAAGCAAAAAACAGTACTGTTGTGCAATGCCCCCACTGGGGTAGCTGAAATGAGCTGCTTTAGAAGAGTATGGTGCAAATTCACAGGAGTTGGAGCCACATGAGGGTGAGAGGGCCCAGGAGTCCAGACAATCACCCTTTCAGGACAACCCTAAGGCAGACCTTTCTTTCATCCAGAAAGCCCTTCTTACACATGCAGACCAACAGAGAGGGGCTGCTACTGGCTCACATAAGCCAAGAGGGAAAGAGAACCCAGGTGAGGACAGTCATTTTCCTGTAGTCACCTTCCTCTGACTCACAAAACCAAGGACAGCTCAATCCCCAAGCCAGGTGTCCCTCCCAGCACAGCAGATGAAGATACTGTAAACTGAAAATCAAAATACCAGTATCTGCCCTGTACTGTTACTTCCTTATTCTCTGCAAGCCAGGGTTTGTGCACAAGTTTCCAATTAAAGGTAGTAACTGAGCAAATCTAAACAGCTCATTAACAAGAGGTGGTGTTCATTACTCTTCTTTAAGAGATAATAAACCATCTGAGACAGGCCAATGACCTCTTTCATCAGAAGGAGCACACCAGGTGCTAATTGAGATTACATAAACTAATGCAGTAGCAAAGCTGTTTTCCTGATATTTAAACTAAACCTGTTAGTACAACAAGCTTGGAAGACAACAACTGCGTAAGTATGCATGTGCTCAGGTACCACTTCTGCAGGACAAATCAGCAGAGCTGGGGAAAAAGAGCAAAGATGCTTTAAACACAGGGTGCAGTGTGGGAAAAGGGAGGTGAAGGACACAGGAAAGAGCTCTTCAGCTGGTAAACAGAGCACAGGCAGCAGCAGGAAATCGTTAAGAGCCTACAAGGTTATCTGTAATTCCCACGAAGGAGACCAGCTGACTGCTGCCTCTCTTGTTTTGCAAAACTGCTGGCTGCTTGGGGTTGGTGTGGACACACTGGAGGGGAAAGGAGAAGGGAGTGTGCAGTGGCCTGTTCCCTTGGACAGAACTCAGCAAAGGGCCGAGCAGTCATTTGCCTTGTCTAGCTGGGCACACACATGGTATGGCATCTATAAGACTACTGTAACCCCACTCATCTACTTCAATCTGCACTCCAGTATCTAAAGAGACAATTGCAGTGGTCTTAGTTCAAAGAAATTTATTTAACAAACTTCAGGAATATTGCTTGACACTGCCACATGCTTCATGAAGTTCTAGCCATCACTGCACAGGTTGCTGTACATAAGTATGTCCTTCAAGACAATCAACTCTGTTTTGTAAGAATTAGCCATAAAACTAATATGTTTTCAGCATTAGTAAGTCAAACAGTACTACACAAATTCAGTTGGAAAAATAAACACTCTCCCCAGAGGATTCTCTATCCCGAAAGATCTCTTCTTCAACTAGTAGAGAATATCCTAAAATCACCATTGTACCAAGTCTTGGGTGAATTCAATGGCCAATTGTCCATGGCCTCCCTCTAACCTGAGTGGGAAGCACCAGCTTGGGACTCAGCTTGGCTATGATGCCTTCTCCTAGGGAAAGGGCTGAGGGTACAGACACCCACTAGAACAAAAGTGAGCAAGTATACACATGTATTTTCAGTTTTGGGTGTTGCCAAGAAGGTGTTCAAGTTATATGTGTGTTTCTAGACAAGCCATGGACACCCTTAGCCTCGTGTAGGACAGTCCTCTCTGGCCTGGGCATCCCACTGTGGGTCACGACTGATTTATTGTTTTAGTTAAGGCACTTTACCACCTGGGTAACATCAAAGTGCAATAGTTTGGGACAGAACCTTACAAACTCTCTTGCTTGTAAGTCACTGTTAAGGCCGAGAGGATTGTTCACACAGGCACTAAGTTCATCCCCCTAGCCATGTCTTCAGACAGTGCAATTCAGCAAATCAAAAGATCTTTCACAGACACCATCATAGTGGTGTTCCAGAGCCAGGTTAAGGGTACAAGTTCTTGTCAGTAGGCCAAGGAACCCTGATAAAGATTCAAACATTGCAAGAGCTTCAGGACTTGACTGGGTAGCACAGCTCTGCGCATTATTTCACAAGAAAGGCAGATTCATGTGCAAGAGTACAACCTGCACTGTCCAGAGCAAGCCTGATCTGAAGCTGTGCTGCAAACCAGACTCAGGAGTGTTGTCTTAAAATTTGAGAATGAACAGAGACTGTCTTCATTGAAGGCAAGTGAGTCCACAGAAACACAATCAGCAAATGTGGATGTAAGCTCAGGCAGGACTGAAGACTTAGTTTTCAAAGACAAAGTTGTTAACTCATGACTCCTCTATAGAACTGCCTCAGATGTGCTAGAAAGCTTTTGTTTCAGGTAAAAAAAGTTGTCAAACTAGCTGCACAGGAAATTAAATCCTTTTTGAACAGTCAAAATACAGACAACATCTAGAAACATTTGTCCTAAAACAAACAAAAAAAATATACAGGCAGCTTTATCAGCAGATGTTAAACCAGAATCCCTGAAATGCTCCACAAGCATTATCTGCGAGCAACCACATAGTGTATGTTGGAAAAGGAAGACACATGTAGGGCAACCAACCTCTAAGGTCTTCTCTCCTTTCACATCAGGCCCCCAAGGGGAACTTCAAAGCAATTTGAGAGATCTTGTCTCAGGCTTTGGCAGAAAGACTGACCTTAGTATAACTTCCAAGTGTCTTTGTGTTTCCACCAGCTGTGACAGATGAGGGGCTGATAGGGGCAGCTCTTAGGCAATCATGAGCAGCTTCTCCTCCTAGGGCCACTAGGAGGAGAATTAAAGGACTTGGCCTAGTCAGGAAGATCTAGAGCTTTCTTCTCTCAAAAGACATGCTACAGGAGACTCAGATACAGGATGAGCTGGCTTGCTACTGTCCCAGCAAGAAACTCTGTTGACAACTGAAACACTCCTGAAGGCATAGTGACCTCAGTATGGTGTGCCCAGCCACACCACCTATTTAAAGCCCCTGCAGAGGTTCGCCCTCTTTCCCCAAAAGGACAAAAGAGAAACCAGAAGATCCATGCTCCATTAGAGTGAACTTTGCGACAGCTGTTGAGGAAGTGAGGCTGGGTGACCAGTGGGCTAGTGGTCTCACTGGGGTAGCAGAGGAGTGGTGACACAGGAACCTGCAGTGCTGCCTATAGAAAGAATCGTAACCATTCCCTGTACATCTGCATCACCCAATGTCTGCCCTGGGCACCAAGAAGTGTCCCAAGAAATCTCACAAATTACAAACAGATACAAGGAAATGTGCCAGCAAGAAACAAAATGGGTTAAGAGATCAAGATCTGTGTGCCTTCTCTTTTCAAGAGAAATGGAGCAGTGAGGACCAGGGATGATTTTCCATACTCCATTGCAAGCACAGCCAGGCACAAATCTGTCCCTGAGACAGAACAAAGCCATGAAACAGCAAAGTTCCATCACACCCCAGAAGTCCTGGTATAAGGTGGAAAGCATAGAAACACCAAACCTACAGCAACACAGGCTTTGTGTAAAATTCAAAGCAGCCCATATCTATAGATCATAGGATCATAGCCTGCCACCACTCCACACATTCAACAGGACAACCTCTTCTTTAATCCATTCCTCCAGAAAACCATACTGCAGAGGCAGCCAGTCCCAGTCTGGTCATGTCATGCAGCCCTCCATGCTGACCAAGGTGGAGGTATGTCTTCTACAGGCATCAGGACTGAGTCATGCTTCCCCTCCTTGCACACGATTTAAGACATTGTGTCCTTTTTAGACTTCATTAGACTCCTTTTTTCCAGTCTAATTGGCAAAGCTGATTACGAAAAGGCAGAGGTACACCCTTAGATTTTGCCTACCCTGTTGTTCCTGGGGTGTGTGAGGCTGTTGATGTGAAGTCCACTGATCCCATTGAGGAAGAAGAGAAAGGCAGCAATGAACTCACACCAGTATGTCAATGTGAAGCCTGTGAAGGTGAGGTGATCCTTCACAAGGATGGAGAAGCTCAGAATGCCAGTGGCTGACAGTAAAAAGGAGCAGAGGATGAGAATCGAGCCCATTGACCACTTCCGCTTTGCATTGGCATCCTCACAGACTTGGGACACCATCAGCAGCTCCAGGCCAAATATGGCGACCACGACAGCAAAGGACACCATGGTTCTTATGGGAATCACCCCCACACTCAGCCCCTCCACCTTGGCCAGGCTGAGGTCTGTGACACACTTGAGGACGCTGTCATTGCTAACGGTGCAGAAGTGCCACAGTCCGAAGAGCTGCCCTCTTGCAAAGAGCCAGCGGCCATCACAGACTGAGATGGATGACAAGACTACTGCTATGGCCACACACAGGATGATCAGGCTCCTGATGAACGTCTCAAAGAAGGATTTCTGTGGTCTCCGGTGTGCCAACAGCCTTTGAGCCTTAAGAAGGAGAGTGTGAGAAAGAAAAATCCCAAGTCAACAGCACTGCTCAAGGGTGAAGGCAGAGGGATAAAACTGTGGGACTTCAGCATTTGACAGTATTTCCTTGTGCACATCAAACTCCCTCTCACAGGGGTTTGATATGCGGTTACAGCCTGTACCCAGGAGAAAGGAAGGGTGGGTGAAGTGCTCCCGGTTCCCCGAACAATACTCCCACGTCAAGGCCGGGTTTGGGATCACAAAAGCTCTGGGCTGAGCGGGATCCTGCCCCCGGCTCCCGCGATACAGCCTCCCATTCTGGCAGGGCTGGAGGAAACCACCGGCCCCTGGGAGGATGGAGACCGACGGCTGAGAGAGGGGAGGCGGCGGCAGCAGCAGCGGGACAGGGAGGGCAAACAGCTCTGAACGCTGCCCCCCTTCTCTCCAGCCCCTCCCCAGGGCTACAGCCAGCCCAGTTCTACTCTCCTCCCGACAAAAACTATTGTCCGGACCCGGCAGCCAGGTCTCCGGCTGCAGCCCCTCAGGAACCCAAGTGTGCAGCACACGCCCCCTCCTCACCGAATCCCTCGGTGAAGCGAAGCCCCGCAGGGCGGTGCTCAGGGCCAGGTGCGACGGCAGAGCGGACACAGCCCCACCAGTGGGGACGGGAAACCCACGGCACCGGGGAGCTGTTACCGCTCCGATGGCAACAGGTCAGCGAAACCCTGCGCTCCTAGAGAGGGCCGGGACGGCCCTGGAACAAGCCGAAGCACCGGCTTCAGGGCGGGGCGTTGTGCGGCCCCGGTATCGGGAGCGTCCCGCGAAGCTCCGACCGCCAACGTACCTGCGCGCGAATGGCCGTCATGGTGCCAGCGGCGCCGAGAGACGCGAACAGGCTCCGGCAGCTTCGTTTTATGTCCCCGGAGGGGGGCGGGCATCACCCCCCACCCCGCCCCGCCCGCGGCCCCGAGGCACCGTCGGGCCCCGCCGCGGCTGAGTCAGCAGCAGCGCGGTCCTGGGGCGGGGCCGGGCTGTTTTTTTCACCGGTCCGGCGTAGCGGCGACCGGCAGCGCTGTCCCGGTTCGACGGGATCGTTTGTACCTGCTTTGGGGCACGGCAGTCCTGGGAGAAGGCGTCCCGGGAGACGGCGATTCCTCCCGCCGCGTGCCCCCTGGTGCCCGAGAGCCCCGGGGTGCCACCGGATGCTGGAGACCTCGAGGTTCGATCCTCGAGGCACCTCTTACGGCCCCAGTGTCAGGGCTCCACGAGCCCAAGACGTGCTCGAGCATCGCTGGGTACCTCGTGTCACCAGAGGTGAGCGGCAGAGCACCCTTGTACCCCGCACCACTGGGGCTGTGCATGGCCATACGCAGCTGAGACAGTGACCCAAGTCCTGTCCCGGCCCTGTCGCTGTCCAGCGGGTGCTCTTCCCAGTCTCCATGTTCCCAAAGCCACGGGGACGGCACTGTCCTCCTTGCCGTTGCCAGTGCAGCCTTGCACCTTGGGCTGCGTGTATGGTTCTTATGTGTTACTAGCATACTTAACCTTATGGACCCCTACCTGTACTGTCAGCAAGACCAGCTCTGCTCATAAACTTTTATGCCCTTGTTTTTTTTCTCACTCTTGTTTTGCTGTCCTCTATTACGGATTGCTTTACTTGGTTTGGTTTTGTTTTGTTTTTGGTCAGAAAGAGCTTTTAAATAAAGGCCCAAGGAAATCAGGTATTGCTGTGTCATCAGAAACTCCTGTTTTTCTGCTGAATTCTCATTTCAGTTCCAGCTGAGAGTGCTGCGGTAACTCCATAGGCTCCCGTGGATAGTCTCACAGGTATTCCTGGGCCTCCTCAATACGAAAGCAGGGTAAGAATTTGACTGTTCCCCTTCTAGCTGAAAGGAGTTGGAAGGATCTCCTGCATCATCAGAAGGTAGAAGTTGTTGTAACTTCACCCCTCATACAGCTTCAATT
Organism: Phoeniculus purpureus; assembly: GCA_028565055.1. NCBI lineage: Eukaryota > Metazoa > Chordata > Aves > Bucerotiformes > Phoeniculidae > Phoeniculus > Phoeniculus purpureus. The sequence continues at coordinate 18,882,724 of JAOXOE010000602.1, forward strand.
TCTGAGCTAGTCAGTTGTCAACACATTGCCTCATTATTTTAATCTCTACACAGTTTCACAAGGGTTTTCTGTGTTTGCTTTAAGAAGTATCTGCCATGATTTGGCAAGGGGGTGTCTTCTGTCAGCCTATTTCTGGTAAGAGTGTTCTGAAGAGTAGGTTTAGTTTTTGTGTTTCACATTTTAGTAATAAATGCAAACACTTCTCTTTCTCTTTTCCTCCTTTAAATTGTTTCTCTTTTTGCAAGATCTGTTGTTAAAACTTCTCCATTTTTGTTTCCTGAAGGTGTGATCCAAGGCAGCAGACAGGGTGCCTGCCTTTCATTTTAGGTTCATCAGAGGAACACCCTGGGCCATGCATTGCACAAATTAAACTGCGTTTTCCTATTGCAGCATTCAGACTTATCGCATGCCTTTGCTGTTACACCCTTCCACTTCTAAGTTCCAAATTTAACAATATTTATGCTTTTTTGGCTCAAAAAGAACAAACAGGTCTTTGTCTCGCTGCCTGACCTAACAAACACTGCTCGCACAAACCCGTGCTAAGCAAATGCAAGCTCTGGCCAGACAAAACACACAAGCTCTTATCTGGGAAAAACTTCGCATGACTTACACTTTCTGTAACAGAGGCTCACTCCTGCAAAGGATTTAATTAATTAATTTTAACTAGCTAAATTAAGGGTAGATCTGCCTTTAAAATTTGTGAGTTATCCTATCAACTTTCACAATTTTTAAGAAATAAATGTAACAGTGGGTCTATCCTGCCAAACAAGATGGTATTTTCCTGCAAAAGCCCACGGTAAGGCTCATATGAGTAAACAGGTACATAAAAACTCTGTAGAATGAGGAACTTCAAATGGTTACTTTTGAAAGCAAAGCTGCTTCCTGTCATACCTGGATCCTCCAGTAGATAAACAGTTATCTGCAGAGCTGGTTCACTCGGGAAAAAGGTGGTTTGGAGATGGTATTTTTGCTGCAAATACAAATAGCTTAAATATTTTCTATTTAATTTAGTTTTCTCAAATATAAAATAGAAACCAGAATTACACTTGACCTGCAATTAATATCAGCATTGAACTGGTACTTTCAGATTCACTCTTTACTGAAGTTACAGAGGGGAGGACAATGAGCAGTTAGTGTTTATGAGCCTGTTGTTTCTGTTATTGCTTGGCTGGAGGTACCTTCTGGTAGCTGTAAAGCCTTTGAGAGTTGTGCATCTTTTTCAAGTGAAAAAAAAAGTTTACCTTCATTGTCACACAGAAAAAAAACCAAATACATTCTCTGTCTTTTAAAGATTAAAAAACCCCCCCAAATAATAAAACAACAGAATTACTTGAAGCACAGACAAATTGGGGGAAAATGCCTCAAGATTATTTGTTAGTGAAATATGTGGGAACAGTGTTTTACAATAGAGTTCACTGCTTTAAAAGCAAAAACAGGGTTTTTTTTTTCCTGAAAAACTTATTACCTACATCATAACAACACAGTAAATGACCTTTAAGGCACCTCAGATGTATTTTTGCTTCAGCTCTGTTGATGTAGTGTTCTTGGAATATTGCCAGTTTCATTATTTTGTTTAGAAAGTCCCTTTTCTCTATTGTTTAAGTGGATATTTCACATCCTATCCCCAGAGAGAAAGTTTTCAGGGAAATGTGTTCATAAATAATGGAAATTACCAGCGACTGTTGTAAAACATGGCAGTAGTTTACTCTGTTTCAGCTAAAACCATGAGAAGTTTAACACTGAAGAGCCTGTTCCAGCTTTTCTCTTGCAGGAGGCCAGAGAAGGTTCAGGACTGGATTCTGAGAGGCACCAGGGGTTCAGAGAGTGGTTACCCAATGAAGTAGTTCACTTGGAGGTAAAGCTGAGCACCAGTGACTCAGTTACCACCAGTTCGTGTTCATCTGATCCTAAAATTGGCTACTTCTGTAATTGCACTTGTGTGTTGATTAAAGTTGTTTCTGATCGTGCCTTTAATTCTTGGCACAGCTGCTGACCCAGTTAGGCACTGAACCCCTTGTTTCTGTCAGGTCCCTCTGGCAATGTGTCTTTCCACACAGAGGTTGACCTGATCTTGGCAACAAATCTTGCGGACTGAGACTTTGGGAGAAGCCCAAAGCATTGAGAGTGCCAGACCTTGCAACATAAACATGTATTGGACCTAACCAAAAATCTAGTAACCACAGGTGGAACTGGGGACAAAAGCTAAAAAAAAAAAGGCCACTGCTTCACATGAACTCTGTTCTAGAATAACCCAACCAAGCTGCGCTTAACTTTCTTAGCTAGGCTGGTTCTAAAGGAAATACAAGCTCATTCTATGAATGACAAAGACAGACTCCTACCTAGAATAGATCAATATTATTTACACTTTAAATGAGCAGCCGAAAGTTGGCTAATCCACAGATCAGTCATTGTGTGTAGGGGGAAGAAAATAGCAAATTCTTTCTTTCGTCCTATCAACTTTAAACTTTTGAGTTTCCTACTGTGATTCTCACTCAAATGTGTTATGTCTAGGTAATATCAGATTAGAAGCAGCTTTGACAGCTTAGGAGACTTCATAACCTTTTCTGGGTGGCAGCTGTAGTATTTAGAAACCTATCCAAGCCAGAAAAGTATCTACATTTTCCTTTTTGTCTCTCTTGACTTATAACCACCCCCACAACACAGCTCAGATGCCCCATCACCCCAGAGAGGTGTTGCCCAACATTGTTTACTCTGAACGCTTAGGGGGCAGAGCAAACATTTTAAACAGCAGCAAACACAACTGTCATTTATTTTTAGCAGTATCATCAGGGTCAGATAAGTTCAAAGGTTAAAATACTCGCATTGCCATACAAGATCATTCCAGATGAGGACTGAGGAATTTTGACAGATAGTTGCACGCTGCAGCGTGGAGTACTTTTTAGTCAAACAGAAAACTTAACTTCACAGGGTTGAAAAAGCAGTTGTGGGTCTTAAGCAGCACACGAATCCCTATTTCTTAAATCTGGGCTAGGAGTGTTGCACCTTTACATTTATCTGGTAAGAGCAAGCAAAACTCACAAGGGAAAAACCCAAGGAAAAAGACATCCCCATTTACAGCCTGTCTCCAATTGCACTGGGTGTCAATCAACCAGCTTCTCTGTGCAAGAACTAATAGAACAAACATGATAGAAGGAACACTGGCTTATCACATACAAGTTAACATTTATTATTGCCATATCCAAAGTCCAGATTCCATCCTGCACACACTGCAGACTCAGCAAAGCAGGCCTGAGTGCCTGTGTACCAGCTGGCCTCTGACCTCCCACGTGTCAGGCTTGTTTCAGTGCATGTCTTCTCCCCCTTGCAAGGATCAGGATGTTGCTGCCTGCCTTTGATCCAATACAGAGGAAATAGCAGGAACTCCTTGAATGGGTGTCAGAACAATTCCCTGTTTTGCAGCACGGCCCAGGTATCAAAAGCAGCATTTTCAGACAGCTCAGAATCCCTCGCATCTACAGACATTCATCGTGCTGCTAAACAAGCAGCCCCCCAACCCAGTGCAGCCTTGTTCACCGCTATCCCTGCCGTGGTAGCACCTGCAGTTAGCAGTGGTGCAGCACTTTTGTGTTGCTGCTGCTCCTCATGAACACTGTGCACAGACATCAGTACCTTTGTTCCTGCCTTAGTGCCGTTTGTACAGTCTCTGACTGAACAGCTCCCTTCCACAACTCGAGTTTTTCAGCTTAGTCCCGAGATGCAGTTTTTTGCCAAAGGGTAGATTCATCGCCACAGGGCAGGCTAAGTGGTGAGGTGTTGCTTTCCCCAGGAAGATGAAGTTGTAAGCAGGAGGGTATTACTACAGTAGAAATGAAGTACCCAAACAAAGGCACATAAGATGGAGTTCTGTCATTTGTGTGGACTGGAGAGCAGCGTTATTGGTAGATACAAGGCAACATACAACAGCTTGGCTGAGACACAGCCCACTCTGGGACACACAATGTGTACACAGTGGTGTTCTTCCAATGCCAGGTGGTTATGAGACAGGAAGGCAGCACAGTAACAGTTAAGTTTCACGGGAGAAGTAAAGACTGATGAGGACTAGGATATAGAACTTGCTACTCGCAGTTCTTTCTTTAGACAGAATCCAGTTCCACTGCTTTAGCAGTCAAAACTTCTGAAAACCCCTGTTTTGATGACAGAATGCACATTGGCGAAGTACAGCATTGCTCCCAGCCCGTCAGCTCTCAGCAAACAACAACAGAGTGGGAACACTTGCCAGCATCAGCTACATCCTGCTGCAGGCTGTCAGAATCCTCAAAGGATAACCAGTTTCACAAAACACAGCTCTGAAGATAGAGCTGGCTGTGGAATTCAGGGCTCGCAAAAAGCTAAACCCATCTCTTAGGCTGAACATCTGTTCTTATCCCTCTTTTGCAAGGTGAATGAAATTAAAACAATCTCAGATAACCAATAGAGGATATAAGAGTAGGTAAAAACCCCCAAGTGCTTATATTACTTACCCAGAGGAACAAGAATGAACAACCTTTTCCTCATGAGAACAGGCAACAAACCTTTCCTTATCTCACTACATTTTAAACTGTGAAAAAAGACCTCCAAGAGCATTTCCCATTGAAAGTAGCAAAGGAGGAAGTTAAAATTTTTGAAATCACATGAGGTAAAGTTATCTCCATTACTTACCAGTGGTGTGTAAGAGAATACAAGTTAGATACACACAGCAAAGCTGTAATGATAGGTTTTGTCTCTGTGTATTTTGTAGATCAACTGCTTGTCCAAAGACTGTTTGATTTGAAGCCCTCACTTGTTCAGATGGTAACCAGTACAGTGGAAATTAGAATGTCTTATATGAGATGGGACTTCATTCTCATATGCTCTATGCTGTTGTAGTTTGATGTCACATTTCAAAGGCCAAATCTCTCTTTCTAGCATCAGCAACTCCAACAGACTATACTAGGCAGCCCACAACAGGTACAAGAGATAGGCACAGCTGTGGGCTTTATAATCACTTTTGCTGATGATCATTGTTAAGTCTTCCTGTTTGAACAGTCCTGTCTGTGTTAAGTCACTCCACACTTGACTCAGCCACCACTGTAGCCTCAGCACAGGGCAACACCAGTACTCTGGATTTACAGCAGCACCGAATCAAGGCCATCAACAACTCCACTGTCTGCAGGACCTTTTCTTTCCTAGGGAAGGCTTCGCATTCAGCTGCCAAGGATTTACCTTCTCTCCAGAAGCTTTACAATGCTGTTTGGAAATCATGTCCAGGAAGTGTTTTATGGAAGATGATTTGTCAGTTGCTGGCTAAGTCCCTGAAAGCCCCAGGCAACAAATATCAAGCACCTTGTTTTTTGTATACAGAAGAGACCTGGGTTCTTCACAACTGTTTTTGTGTTGCTCCAGCTTTCACTGGTTGCCACTCATCTACACGAGAAACGAGGTACAGCACTATCGGCCACCAGGGCATCGCTTTGGACACACTGCGGGAAACAGATTACTGAGCCCCCTCTAGTGGCGCAAGGGCTGCAGAGGCTAGCTTGACTCTGCAAGGAAGTGTTTGACAGCAGCAAGGCAGCAATTAAGGGGATGAACTCCAAGGGATTATACCATCACAACAGCTAAAGTACCAAATGCACTTTAATGAGTTCCAGATTTTGTTCCCAGAAGGAATTTATAACGTGTCAGTACATTATGCAGGGACACAACTTCCCTTGAACTACAGGCATGAGGAGAACTGGCTGTAATATGCTAGGTATTTAAAATTATTTTCAGAAACCAGTTTTCCACAGTATTAGATATAAGGCATGTTTCAGGCGCATAAGTGGCTGCTTTATCCAGTCCTCAGATGCCGTATTTGCCCTTTAGCTCTTCCACTTTTGCTATATAAGCTTTCATCGCATCTTCTTTGGACATTCCTGAAGGACAGAACACAGGAAGCATTCAGGTACCATCTACAGCCAATGACACCTTTCACACATGAGTCACAGTTCCTTGCTATGGCATGCAGGAGCATGCCACCAGACAGCAGAGAAGCTAACTAGGTCACTTAGCTGTAAATCGAGTACTAAAGTTTTAAACAGATATGCTCAGTAGTTGTGAGAAAAGAGTGTTTCAAAGCAAAGTTAAGTCATACAGACAGCAGCTCATTAAAACCATTCTCAATTACTACAGGAAAGCTGATCAATCGATATAGGCTGCATTTAGATGTAGTGTTGGCTCCTTAAAACACCAGAAAAATCCCACTATCATAAATTAGACGAGTTGTTTAGCTCTTCATTCAGAGCAGAGCCCAGCTGCACCTTCCAGTTAGAAAAGCTGTAAAAGAAACAAAGCAACTGGAGGGAGATCTCAGTCTCTGGGGTGCTAGGCTGGAAAACATATTTCAGTTTCTGCTGCTGCTACAGTTCTCCTGTGTGTTACACAACACCTTGGGCCAGATGGCCATTTCGCACCTTAAATTCCTTTCACAAAGACTACCTTTTCCAGTATCACTTCCGCCTTGCAGAGGTAATTGAAAGAGTTTATTATTATGGCATCCTGAAGCTCTAGAACTCTTGTTCCATCATTTCCTGCTGAGCCACATACACTTTTCTGACTACTTTGCCTATGGTTTTATTTATTAATTTTTGTTTTTTAAGCACTTACCTTTCAATGCATTCCAGGCATCCCACTTTGCTTTACCTTTGAAGTCCAGCATACCAGGGCGATCTGAGAGAGAGAGAGAGAGAGTATAAGAGGAATTAGTTCCTGTGGTCTGAGTGTAGGTAATACCTACTCCTTTCCTGAATGCTGTTTAGCTCTTAACTACAATAAAATGCAATGGTTCATATTTGCTGCTATTATTTACTAACTCGTAGTTAGGAGAACACCTCAGGGGGGCATGTCCCAATGCTACTGGTGGCAACAAGGGATCCTCTCAGTCAAGTTCCCTTAAGACAGCAGCCATTTGAGCAGAAGAACACCAGTATGATTTGGTTTAATTGTAATGGCCTAAGGTCCATTACAAAAGCTGGTAGCAAACAGCTGAGAACTTGTAAGTGACAGTAATGATTGGGACAGTGTAAATTGATGGCATGTTTCAAACACGCAGCTCTTTATTTGTTCTGTCATCTAGCGGTACAGCTCTGAACTGTAACTCACTTCATCACAGGCTACACTGTGTCCAAATGCAGAAGAAATTAATGAGATAGGGAAGTGCTTATGGTTGCTCTTCTGTGTTTTCACTTCCTCTCTGTCTCCTTAAAGAGAATCCTTAGGATTAACAAATAGAACTAGATAGTAGCCTATACCCTTGCGCTGCTCACATGGCAACCTGACCCACAGAGCTAGTTGGCAACTATACTTCTCTACAACAAAAACCCTATTAGCTTACTCCTACACAAATTGCTTTTCTGGCCAACTCATGCTCACTATTGCTTCACAAGTACACAGCAACTTACATAGACATTGGTGTATTAACTGCTTAATTTCTACAACACCCTTTTACCATGGCAAACACTAATAATTGTAAGGTCCAGGCACACCAAAAGGATTGTATCTGGAATCCAAAGTCAGTTCTTCCTCCATGCTGCCTACCTTTGGAGAAAAAGGGTCTGCAAGCACCCATACTTACCATTTCCTGAACACGTCACTGTCAGTTTTTAATTTGAAACACCCCATAAACTTCATCAGCAACTGGGCCAGGAGACCAGCACTCCAAAAAAATGACCCTGTTCTCTTGTAATTGTAGTCACCGAAGTGTCACACAAGGTCATCAGATACAGGCTTCCTTCCACTAGGAAGGCTGAGCTGCCAGTGGCACAAGTGTAGCAACTAAGTAGCAGGAGAGATTTTGCACGGCATACCTGCAGAGATAGTCCTGCTATGGTCCTCCTCCCAAGACACAGTATTTAACTGCAGGTCCGCCAAAGTTTTCTGTCCTGTTCTTCTGTTTTGCTTTTCCAATATTATTTTTAGCAGCCGACCCAGCTCGAAAAAACTGCCCTTCCTCCACTGCCATGCCATACTCATGCAGTTTGCCTTGCTGGTTTAGGCCTGTTTAACTGAGAAGTGTTTGCATTAACACAGCATCCCTTGACCTAGGCAGCCACTTTCTGATACAGGACTCTCAAAATCCCAAACCCAATATTTGCACAAAGCTAATGCAAAGGATTCTCAGGCCATTGCTGTACTATTTAGATATCTGCAGCTGGGTTAATTGAAAATCTGCCAGTTGCACAAACCCTTATCAGATCCACTTTCGCCTGCTTGTGTACAAACTCATGCCAACTCGGGATTGAGTCATTTTCACTGAACCGTTGGGGTTGCATGGAATAGGGGAGAGGTTTTGCCTCCCAAAGCACCGCTGGCTGAGCCTCAGACCGCAACCGGGGGTGTGTGAGGCAGTACCCACCCGTGTTCACGTCCCCCACCGTGGCCTGTTTGTAGTGGCTGTAGATGTCCAGCATCTCCTGGTCTGTGGGTTGGGACTTCAGCTGCTTCACCTCCTCAGCGGCCTTTTGGAACGCAGCCTGCAGGGTGAAAGGTTGGGGTGGGGGTGAGGCCCTGGGTACGGTGGTGAGATGAGGGATGTAAGGGGATACAGGGTTATACTGTAGGGTATAGGGGGGTATTAAGGGGATACGGGGCTTATAAAGGCGGTATATCGGGCTATAAAGGGGACATAAATGGGACATAAAGGGGTCGTCAGCCCCAGCTCCCCCCAACAGCACCCTCGGCGCAGCCCCTACCTCAGACATGGCGACAGTCTCAGCGCGATCGGGACCCCCCCGACGTCTGTCACGTTCCCCTCAACCGGTCGGCAGTCTCACCCCTCGCCCGAGCGCCCCCTGGCCAATCCCAGCGCCATGGTCAACACGGAGCCAATCGGCGCCTGGAAGAGGCGGGGCGAAGCCGGGCAAAGAGCCAATGCGGAGGTGACCCTGGATGGGCGGGGACCACAGCGCTCCCCAGCACCAGGCGGGACATCGCCCAGCAGGAGGGTCTGGTGGGCGGGACCCCACTGCAATCGGAGGGGCGGGGAAGGGCTCACTGCATCCAATCATGCGTCGCGACGGGCGGCACCGCAAGGACGCGATTGGTGGATGGGCATGGAGCGGGGAGAGGAGAGGGACGCGGCGGTGGCGGCAGTAAGGGCTGAGGGCAAGGAGCATGCCGGGCCGGGCGCTACCGTGCTGAGGGGGGCGGTGGGGTCATCGGGCTGCGGGGCAAAGCGCGGGGCGGGTTGCCTCCTTCTCTTGAGGTGCTGACAGGCAGCGCCTGTGTCTGAGCAGCGCCTCAGAAGGACCCGCCATGCTGTCCCCGGGCAGGCGCTGGGCAGTGCCTGCTGCAGCCCAGGGGCGTGTCGGTTCGTAGGGTCTGTGCAGGGAACGTGGAAATCGGCGATTTGTGATTGTGTTCCTGCGTCTGTATTCCTGCAGGTTTCTTCCGTGTTGCTCAGCAAAAAGTGAATTGAACACCATCCCTTTCTCTCTACTCCGTACTGGAGGCCCCAGATCTCAAGCACGTGTGGAACAGCATCAAGGAAGCACCCATTTTTGCTGTTTAATGTAAATCTGGTATTCAGATCCAGCTGAAAGGTGTGATTTTATTGATTGGCATCTTCTATGCGCCCATCGCAGCTTCGAGTTTGCTGAAATGTTAACCGAGGGAGTGTAAAACCAAATTGTCCTGTGATGCAGAAGGTCTGTGTCCCTGAAGAAAGTATTGCTGGTCTACTTTGGGATATAGTTAGGACAAATCCAGCACAGACCGGGAGGTACTTGGATTCCTACATGGTGGTGTTGGTGGTGGTCTTCAATAATCTCCTCCCATAGCGAAAAGAATAAAAAGAGAAACACACACAAACCCCCAGTGATAAATAGGTGGAAAATCCCTTGCAGGTTGGGAAGAGGTGAAGGAAATGGGTACAAATGGATAGGAGATGCAGAGATTGTGCTGTGCCCTGAGTGATGCTGCAGCACTCACAGCAGAGTCTTTGCTGCTTGCTGCAGCAGCCATGGCAGTTTAGTGTGTGACCAGAAAGCAAGGGTAGTAAGGAATACCCCACAACAAAAACAGAAAGATTGCCGAGGTAAGAAGTAGCTTGTTTTCCTGTAGAGAGGAAGAACCCAGTACAATGTATGTGCTTCTTTGAACAGGGGCTCCTGCTGATAAGTTGGTTTCATTGTAGGTTCTGCTCTCTGTTACAAGTGGTGCTAGCCCTATAGAGCCATTCTAGAGACCTACTATTATAAATTAAGCTCCTTAATTATATAGTCGTATGCCAAGAGGATCATTTGCATGTGTATGCAGGGGAGGTTATTCACTTTCTTTGGAGAGGTGAAAATGGCATTGAGTAAGAGCTTACACATGTTTCAAGGTATTAGGCTCTCTGCAATGTAAGTGTATTAAAAAGGTTTTTGTTGTTGTTCATGTTAGTACATTCTTTTAGAGCACAGTAGGTAAAAGTCTTCCATCACTTAAAACCCAAATGACATACCTGCGTTTATCCATAACATTTTTCTGTGTTTAATGTGGAGTCTGGTGCTGTAGGACACAGCACTGGTACAAATTCTGGACTATCTGGTGTGCAGTATTGGTAATACCCTAGGAAACCCTGTTTGTTTTGAAATCTCATTGTTACTGCTTCTATAGGAATACTAGAAGTACAGAGAGCTTTAACACTATTGAATGTCTCACCATGTTTTAATCTTTGAATGCAGCTACCCTGCACTGTGTTTCATAGCTGTGCTTGTACACAGAGGAAATTAAATAATTCCTCTTTGTAATGTTTTCTAGGTTATTCAGAATTAAATCTCATGTCAGCAGAAAGCTCAACCATCACAGTTCGTCTTGTCCGCTCTTTTGAACACCGGAATTTCAGACCTGTGGTGTATCATGGAGTTAACTTGGATCAGACAGTAAAGGAGTTCATTACTTTTGTGCGGAAGGGTAAGGGGCGGTTGTCTTATTTATTCGTTTCAGTCCCATGTGTTGCTGTCTCTGCACAAGAAAGTGGAGGGGGGAGCAAATGAATGGGAATTCTGTGGCTTTGGTAGAGGTGCCAGATTTGTGTTTACATCCCCTGCGTGCTCTCCTTCCTTGGATGAGAAGTCTGCAGTTAATAAGAGCTTCCATGGTCAGTGTGCCATGCCTAAATTTGGAGAGACTGCTCCCCCTGTCCAATCCCAGTGTTTAGTCAAAAAGAAACGAGGGCATTGCTGCATTTGGCTCAGTGCCTCAGGCTCCTTGAGTGGTGCTGTCAGGCAGCTATTCATATATTAACAGGAGTAAATTAATAGAGAGCCTTTGATCTTTAGAAACTACACCAATATGTGGAATGTGGGAACGCAGGACTGTTTGCTATTTGTGAGAAGAGAGGATCTTGAAAAATTGGTTTTGACACTGCGAGATCTCAGTGTGCATGTTTGCTTCCGAGTTTTCTGTGTCCATCTTGAGCTTTGTGGTGCAGATTTGCTTGTCTGTGTGTTTTGTGTTTTAGAAGCCTGTTTGGAAGTGAGAGTGTAGCTAAAGTTAATGGAGATGGACCAGCCCACACAGTGACTCAGTAGTTAGGGTGTTACCCCAGTCTTGCAGGTGTATTTCTACACATCTAACTGGAGACATTCAGAGGGTGTAGAATAAGATAATGTGATTTTTTTTTTTTTTTTAATGAAGTCAGCTTAAACAAGTCTCGAGCTGTTATAGCTGGTAATGTTTGAGCAACTGCTAGGACACTACCATGGGCCTCATGGTTGTATTGTGTTTTCAGCACCTTCCATACATCTCAACAGTGACAGGTATGACAAGACCTTAGGATGCTTTTAGAAAACTACAAGCACTTGCAGAACATACTCTACAACTGCTGTTAGGAAGAATTGATTAAAGAGCAGTGTTAGGAAACTTGCTTTTGATGTGTGCAGGATTGCAACTTGTTGTTATTTGATATGAGCTAGTGTCTTGAACAAGAGTCTTTGGAACCTCATTCCACAATGCTCTTCTGGGTCCAAAACCAATTCCTTCCTTCACTGTAATCTGTTTTGAGTGGAGAGTTTGAAAGAAATCATAAGCTACTGATGCAATTATGATTTCAGCTGTCTTGCTGCCAACTGCCTACAGGTGGCTGCCCCTTCCAAAGCTCTGGTAAATGTCCGAGTGTCACTGGGAACACTAGCACCAGTGAAAGTGTTAGTGTTCTTGCAGTTACTTATGGGCTGTGTCCTGAATGGAGTTAGAGAATTAATTTCCTCTAGTTTGGCTTCCTTTTTGTGACTGTTTCCAATGGCTTTGGTTACTGAACAATTTGGCATGAAGGATAGTTTTCAGCTGTTTGTATAAGGTAGAGAGAGGTGTTGCACCAATGGTTAATGGGGTGGTTGTTACAGGTTTCTGAAGGCTCAGAATCCTGTGGTGCTGTCCTGATAGCATTGTCTCCTCAAGGGTCATTTTGTTCAGAGGGACTTCATGCTCAAGTGAAGTCAATCAGATAGGCAATAAGTACAGAATCTCAGGCAGGTTGTGTTTTGGTATTTTATGCTCAAACAAGTCTCCCATGTTGTAGATTTATTTTGATGTAGATGATGATGCATCAAGTACTGGAAAATAAAATACTGGAAATATTAAAAGTAGGCAACTTTGGTTTAACTTGGTGCTTTTGTTTTAATAGATGTGCCTTCAAGAGCAGGACTTCCTCCTCCTTTCAAAAACTACAAGTATGGTACGTGGGATCTTTTTGTCTCTTAATTCCTGTACAATGCAGACATAATATTTCATACCACTTTCCATACAGTTTAGCAGATAGCTGCTTAGAATACTTACGTTGGTGGCAGTACCTGCCTATGTCTGCAGCTCTATCCAGCTCTTGTAGTTGAGGTTATGCCACTGGGATCAGGTCTACAGAACTTGACCATTATTTTAAAGTTCGTATTTGTCTCTGAATTAGGCTGCAGGTTATGCATTATTTGCTAATTGTTGCTGATTGGTTTTGGTATAAATTTTTATTGCTTTTATAAATGCCTTTTGTGCCTTTTAACTGTTTTTACTCTAGTGAACAGCTTGTGATCTCAAATGCTTTGAAATTGTGGTTCTTGATGTGCTTATGTAGCTCAGTATCTATCTGCTAATCGTGATGAGCTTCAGTAGGAGCTGAAGGCAGTAAATGGAAAATGTTTGAGACTTACATATTTCAATCATTTGCAGGATACAAAGGGGAACTTTGCTCAAAGTAGCAAAAAAAGAAAGTAGAAAGAAAGTAGAGTAGAAAGCTCTTAAATACAAGCTGAAATAGCCTGGTGTGAAATTTAGGTTGACTTTGTCCTCTAATGTAAAGCTCTGTGTGTATTTCCTTTTTGGGAAGGTTGGCATGAACATGTGCGATTCATCTGTTGGGAGAGAACGTACTTTCAGAATGGACTAAATTACTTCCCTTCTTGGAAGTAACATCTTTTCCTAAACTCATCATTTCTGAATGTTCCCTTGGAGTTTTGCTGCAAGTCATCCTCTGTATCACATATTCTTGGAGTTGGCAGACTCCTTCCTCTACAGTGATTCAAAGAACTGAATGAGGAACCTGCTTAATACATGTGAATGGTAAAACTAACAAAGCCAGGTTCTCGCTGATGATGAAACGTAGTGCAAAAGCTAAGCAGAAAAAGATAGAGGTTAAGGTTTATGTCAGTGGCAAGAAGTTGAACCTTACTATAATTGCTAATGTATTACTTATGATTTGAAGTCAAGGTAACTATAAGTTTGAATTTTGTGGTGCCATTCCTCCCTCTAGTATCTGTGGTGATAGGTCCTACTAGAACTGCAGCTATCATTTGTATTCGCAGAGTGGCTTATCCCTGCTGCAAGCTCTTTCATTGCTTAGAGCATCAGTTTACTTTTTCCCAGGTGTGTGTTGTGGCTGAGTGCATGACTGTGCTGTGCAGGACTGAGCACAGTGTGGGTGAAAAACACTGCAGGACTTTTACAACCTGTTGCGCCAGTTAGTGGAGGCCAACTTCTTTGTGGAAAGTTTCACACAGAAAAATCAAAGCCAATTTCCTAACCTTCCCCTCAGGCTGTGAATCATCCAGGTTCATGTTTATGGTATTTCTTGTGTGCTCTACTGTCTTGTGTTTTGGTGATGAAAGGACAGTGAGACTTATGCATGAATAGTGCTAGTAAGAGTTGGGTTTTCCCTTCTGCTTAGTTTGGCAGTGCCAGAAATCTCTGTTGGACCTTGTGGTCTCTCACCTTACCTGTTTCAGCCTCCTTCTCTCCAGAATTCAGTGCTACTTTGTTCTCTCAACATCATACCTAATGCCAGTACGTTTTTCCTCATCTTGGTACTCTAACTCACATCTCAAAGCTTATGACTTCCATTTTCTCTTCCTTTTGTTCTGTCCTTGGTCTACACCTTTTCTCAGTCAATCTTCTTGTCTTCCTACCCTGTGACTGCCATCTTTTCAGTAATGACAGTGGTGCCAGCTTGTCTCATTGGCTGCTTTTCAATTTTGCTTTTTTTATCCATTGATGTGGAGCAATACTGTAGATACTTCTCTCAGTCAGACTTATGAAGTGATTTCATATCTGTTGTCAATAGAAGTTGTATTACCAGAAAAGGAAAAATAAAAATTTGGGAACATGATCGAGTGGAACAAAGTGGGGGTGAACTAGCAAAGGTGGTTGAGAGGACATAAGGCTTTAGCTAGGATGAAAAGAGGGTGCAAATTTAATCTCTAACAGAATTAGAGAAGCAATGTAATAGCTAACATAAAGAAACCATAAACTGCTGGATGCCAGTGGGGAAGGTGTGAAAAAGTATTGAGACAGTAGTTCAGAGAATGACTGGGCAAAGACTAGAGAAAAGGGAACATGACAAAATAGATGGGGAAACTTTAAACTAACACTCAGAGGCTGAATTGTATTTGCTGTGGTAGAAAGATTTAATGATTGCAATATATTTTTGCTGTAATTGCTTGGTCTTTTTGCAATGTTTCTAATGTTGCAAATACTACACCATGCTAAGGCTGCCTTCTCAGTGAGCTCTGCAGTGCAACGCAGATTAGTTTTTAACTTCGTGTAGTATTTTAAATAAAATGTTGAAAATGGACCAGAGTGGTACAGAAGCAGACTTCTGACTGTGAATGTGATCTCTGATTCTGAACAGCTGAATACTTGCTCTCGGTAGTTTGAAAGTCATTAAGCTCACTAGTCTTTGCCCAGTCATTCTCTGATCCTGTACTCAGCTTTCTTGTGCCATTCTCTTACCGGACTATTTCTACACACCATGTTCAGTTAATGCACAAACCCAATTAGAACTAAGCATGTGAGCAGAACTGGGTTTTGCTCCTTTACTGAGAAAGGATTGATGTGTTATCCTGAATTTGTTCAAACACACAGGGTTCAGAGTTTAACTTTTTTCCTGACTTCCATTCCCTCTGGATCTTTGCATTCATCTGGTTGCTTTAATGACCGTGTTATTCTGCCCTGTGTTTCTCCCTTCAGTTAACAGAGCCCTGCCCACATTGCCAGAGGAAAGCGATATTTAATTTTTTTTGTTTTGCATAATTTCTTAAAGCAGTACACTGCACGATCATACCACAGGCACATTTCTTGGAAGAGGACATAGCATTAAAAAGAGGAGATGTTTAACATGTTCATGGAAGTGGTCAACTTACTGCGTCTTAATCACTTGCTGCCCTTCAACTGCAGTGTAGTAGCTGACAGTGCCTAAACACTGTTTGTCCTACCCGATTGATGTGTAAAACCTGTTAGGTTAAAACACCCAAACTGATGTTAAAAAAACCCTGATGTTAAACAAACAAAAGCCCAAAAGGATGTGGTTCCTTAATGTTGGATTGACTGGTTTAAGACTGGTTGCAACGCTGGGATACTAAAAAGTTTTCTCGTCTTTGAGGCTGAATGCACAAAACACGTAAGAAGAAAATATTTTGAACCTTACTATTTTGTTTGGCTCTTTTCCCTATACAACTGCCTGCTAGGCCTTATTTTAGGAAAACACTGTGTTTTCTTTCAGATACAATGAAGATTATTCACCAAGCGCACAAAGCTAAGGTACGATTATTAGCTGTATTCTTCCCCTGTGACAAGCGTTAGTGCTGGCAGAGCTCTGCAGTGTCTAACAACACCGCGGCAGTAAATTCTTATTCTTATCTTTGTATTCCGATTCCCTGATTTGTAGACTGGTGAACTTGTAGTGAGTTTGGAAGATGATGACAAACTGATTTTGAAAGAAGACAGTACGCTGAAGGCAGCTGGAGTAGGTAGGAACACATTTGTATTGACTGGGGGTGCTGTTCATTGTGGTTGTCATTAAACTGATAACTGGCTGATTATGTTTGGATAGCCTGCTGAAAAGTAAATGCTATTCCTGATGCTCTTTACACTACTCAATAATTATTCAGGGAAGGATAATGTACATTCAAATCATTGGGTTGAGGGCAGGAGGTATCTGCACTCCAAATGTTCAGAATGCAAATTGTGATTTTTAGAGGGTAGGCTTGTAATTCTGCTGAGAGTAATTTTAAATGATTGACAGATAGGTTATTAGTACCGTGTCTGCTTAGTCTTATCAGTAACATTTAAACTGATGTTTTGGTTAGAAATGTAAGTAGTGGAACCAGTGCAGAATAATGAAATAAGATTAGATTTGTTTAATGTGCAGCGTACAGAGCCCGATAGCCAGATTGCTCAGGAAAGCTCAAGCAGTATCATTTAGAGAATGTGCTGAACATAGCAAAGAGTTGAAACTTGACCTGATTTTGCACATTTTGACAGGGGACTACATATAGGGCATGTCTTTTGGTAATGTAAAGAAGTGTCTGTCATGATAAAATTGATGGTCCCTGGAAGTCCTCTGGGCTTCTCATAAATGTGCCTGAATGACTTTGTGGCAGCAGGGTACTTAAGGGATGTAGTTGCATTCCACCTTGATATGGACATTTGCTCATTTGAATCAGATTTGCCTAGGTGAAATGTATAACTGCCTACGCTCTAAGCGCAGGGGTGTCGCAGAGAAAACTCCCTCCTGTTCCTGATGCCCTCCGATGGCTTGTCAGCTAGCAAATGGATTTTCTTTCTCACAGGTTTCTTGGCTCTTTTGTTTCATGCTGTTTAATTCCTGGGTTTAAGCGACCTGGGATGTCTCTTTAATGTTCTTCCCTGGAATGCACAGTTTTCTCGGTGTGGATTTCCTCAAGGTCTTTGGGCATTCCTGTAGTACAAATTACAGTTGTTCTCTGGCTGTGTGTACTGAAACAGGCCTTTTTGTATGGGGAATAAAGGCTCCTTGGGAAGGAGGATTACTGGACCTTAAGTCTTACAGATTTGTTACATTCTTACCAAAAGATTCATTTAAACATGATTCTTTAGATGCTTTACACACCTATGGAGCAGGAGGCAATACAGCCCGGCAAAGGGGTTGATGATATTGCCCAGAGTTGCATACAAGAGTTGCTCAGAGCTGAGGACTGTAAAACCAGGCACTGATAAATATTTGTGTGTTTCATCTGTCTTTGAAACTTTGTAGCTACAACAGTGAAACACTTGTAGCTCAAAAGAGGTCTCAAAACATCAGAGTAAACCTGACATTGAAAGAAACTGGAATAGACCAGCCTGTTCTGTGCCACCACACAAAGGGGTGGGGTGGTTTATTCAAGGAAGAAAACAATTTAAAGCTGCTTTCTGTTTTTTTCAGGGTATCTCACAGCAGTTAGTGGTTAGTGTGTAGTGGGTGTATGTATGACAGACAAGAAAAGCTCCTGCTTTGTTAAATGCAGTGTGCCATTATAGCATTTTGAATTGTAATATGTTCCAGAATATCTTGATATCAAAATTAGCTGAGTTAGGAGTGGAATCTTTCTAGCAAGACCTTGAAGAAGCTCTCCTTCTTCAACAATAAGTGGAAAAGAGTAAAACAAAAGAGTGAAGTGAGACAGTGTGTTCTGCTAGTGCTCATTTTGTATGTTCTTATTTAAATCTGTAAGAAGATTTGAAATCTCCTGTTCATGTGTTGTGTTTTCCCAATATCTAGTCTAGACAAGATTTACTAGAATAAAATAGAGAATTGCCATTAGAAATATGGGGAATACGCAGAACACTTTTGTTTCCTAGGCTGCAGTTGATTGCCCTTGGCACTTTACAGGGTTGGGCTAGAGAGTTATAAATTATGAGACCATTAGAGAAGTATCCTCAGGAAAGCCTCTGTGGTAGTGATTATTATTACAGCTATTATCTACTCAGCAAAGTTAATGCTTACCTGTTTTTTTTTTTTAAAGCAGAGTGTATGTTAATAAAGTGTTCAGTATTCACTGCAAACAGCCTCATCTGTTTGCTAGTTGAGATTTAAAAACTCCTTCTGCTCTTTTTTCTTTTTTTTTTTTTTTTACAAGACAGCCAGACTTCATTAACTTCAGGTTTAATTTAAAAAATGAATGTGGAACTTATTGGCTCAGCACCTTAAAGAATTCTGTGTTTAATAATTGTGAAGGCTTTCCATCAGATTTGTCTCTGTTCTGAATTAGTAATGTTGCTGACTTACTGTTTTAGAAGAGGAAGTCCTTGACCTACTGGGTTGAAAGAATTGTGACTGCTCTGAACCTTTGTGGGTCCTTTAGCTCTGCCATATCCCCTGTGAATAATTAGAGGTATTTGAAGGTATTGCTGGAGAAGCCAATTTGTGTCTTTCACTTTGCATATTGTTGAAGCCTCATGAATTAATCATTAGCAGGGCAAAAAATTAACTTCTTCAGACACATATTTTGATGGGTCATGAGGGAGAATGTAAAGTGATGTGTAAAATATTCTACTGATCCTCTAAGTATTAAATTATTATACCTACAGGCTAATTTAATGGAAAAAATAGTTTCTTTTTCCTGTCCTAACAGAAAAATGCACACACAGAAGAGAGAAGATCAAGCTTCATTATTTTGCTAGCATTAGCATTTGGAAAGGTGTTAGAAACACAATCACTTAATTTGATTATACAAAGGCTTATACAAACAATCTGCATTAAACAAATCTTGAGGGGTTTTGTGTACATATTTACTTCTATATATTCAGTTCTTGGTTTTTTAAACTATCTTAAGTGATGTCTTTAATACTGGAATATTTTTTTTTGCAGAATTAAGGGGCAGGGTAGGGTAAAGCATGTGATGATTTATAATTGTCCTTGACCAAGAAGTTGCCAGTTGTCTTCTAAATACATTCTAAATAGCTGGCTGTTGGGTGGTTCATTTACTGATGTACTAAATATTTAATTTTTTATTCATTCTAGCAAATGAGACCGAATTAGCATTCTTCTGTGAGGAAGATTACAGAAACTACAAAGCTAATCCTGTTTCAGCCTGGTGAAGATCCCAAGAGATTGTTTTGTTTTCCCATACCTGTTGTAAATTCTCCTTATTCTGCTTAATGAGATTTTTCTTAAAGATCAATAAATCCTAGAGGATTGCTTTGCAAACAGTGTGATTCCCTTCTTATATAAATTAATTTCTGTCAATAAGCTAAGCTTGAGAGAACTAAAACAGGGACATAAATGCCTTTTTTCTTCCTTGCATGTCTTTTTTCTTTGCTTGCCTCTTGTGATGCAGGCAGTGCAGTCTCTGCCCGGTGACACGCGCTCCTGGTGTGATCCTACAGCAGACATTAGCTACATACAAAGATTACACAATGCACAGTAAGATTCCATCACAGTACTAACTTCTAATGATAATGGAAATGTTTTATGACCAAATCACTGGCTATTTTAGAGAGCCTGAGAAGAGAATCTCTCTGTTTCAAGTCTTAGCTTTACTTCTCTCGTTTTTATGTTTGGTTTCTTTTGTTTCAGTGGAGCAGACTGGCAAGTGTTTCATGCTCTTTGCTGGTGAATGATTTCTTTTATACTCTTTCCCAGCCCTCTTTAGCATGCTGAAAGAGACAGATGACTTTGAGCAGCTTTTGTGTTCGAGAACCGGCACACTTCTTTCTAGCTTTGCTTCATGGAGGCACCTTCATGTAGGAGGTGGTAGTCTGAGCTCTGCCAGGACCTCAGAATGCATAAGTAGGAAGTGGGCTTTTTTCCAAATGGAGTGAAAGCTCGTGGTTTCAGTTTTAAGAATAAAACCCAAATGACAATGTTTTTGTGAGGAGAGGCCCTGTCTGTGAGCCACATGTCTTCAAGACTGGAACAGATTCTTTCCTGTTTTCCAAGAGCCAAATACTCTGTTGCTGTATATTAGTTCTTGGTAAATCCAGGCTTTCCTACTACATGAACCAAATCAAAAATAAGAGAGAAAATAATCATGCATCCAATAAAGTACCTTTAGATAGCTACTGCTTATGAAACCGATTTTTGGTTGGTACCAAGATGGGACAGTGTTTCTTTAGGCTTCTCTTCACAGAGATAGAAGGGTTGCTGGCTCTCTGCCTTGGCACAGTTTTTGGGCATAGGCTCCACTAAATGAAATCCTCAATTGCTTTAGACCCACACATCTACCCTCAACTCTGGGTGAGAGCTGACAACACCATTTTCACAAGAGACTTTCCAGAGAAGTAAACTTATCATTTCCTAGAGCTTTAATGATTTTTTTTTTTTAATCGACATGTGATAGTAAAAGCAGATGTGTTATTTCCAAAGTATCTAAATAAAGGTTCTCTTTACTTTAGACGTAGGGCCAAAGGAACCTTTACGTATTGTTCCCACCTCATTTTCTTCATCCTTCCTGACAGCTCTGGTTTACTCTGGTTTTGGTAGCTGGTGTTACTCACCAACAGCTTTACTTCAAAGAGAGTTTTATTCTCTTGTAAAAGTAGTCTTCCACTTTGCTGTCTGCGGTTAAAGGGTGGTTGTATCTTTATCTTGTAAGGAGGAGTCCTGTGTCACTGAAGTCACCTCTGTTCTATTGGGGCTTAGATGCTGTTGGTGGTGCTCTGATATATTTGTGAGGAGAACTTACACTTGGCTCTTCTTTCTGTCCAGGACACCTTTCTGTTGCTGGTACCTGCTCCCCAGGCATGGGCCCATGTCTCAGCTACCTTCTTACATAGTCTGTTGTGTTTGCAGATTCAGTTTGTACTGATCTCCCTAGGCAGCTTGAGCTCATATCACAGTATCACAGAACATTAGGGATTAGAAGGGACCTTGTACTCCAGAGTATAGCAGCTGTGTTCAGCCAAATTTGCAATAATGAAGGTGATGTTAGAAGAAGTAGATAACATACTGGAGACAGCAATGTGTCAATCTGTCCTACCAAAGTATCTAGATGATGTCTGTCAGTCTACTCTGGCTCTCAGACCGAGCAAACACTTGTCATTCTTTTTCTCCTGTTCTGAGGATTTAGTCTCCAGTCCTTTCAGACAGATTTGAATTGGTTTTGTGATCCCTGTTCTCAAAGGCATTTGTGTTTGAAAGAGTCAGCAGATTTTAACAACTGTCTTTTCTGGGCTGGTACAATTATGAACGTTCAGGGCCATGTTGAATGTAGCACAGGGGAAAAACAATTCCACAGCGTCAGCCAGAAAATGGCGAATATTTTAATGCGAGTATTCAAGACTGATGTGTCTGGCATTCCAGATTGGCCTTGCTTTCCAAGGGAAGGGTTAAACTAATGCTTTGTGAGCTCAGTTTGCTCTGCCATTGGCACTTTGGCTCCTTTCTGCAGCAGCACAGTGGAGCCTTTTGTGATGCCCTCAATGGACGTACTTATAAACTGGTTTCTTCCTGAAGTATTTTTCTACTGTGGGTTGTTTGTCTTTTTAATTGGATCTTTAATAATGCTTCTTTCAAATAAACCCTCCAGAACTTGTTAAGGTAGATTGTGTTCCAACATTTTTCGGTGGGATATGGTATATGGCTCCATGTCAAAGTTTGGTTCCAGGATTGTGGAGTACTGAATGAAATTTGTGAACACGGGCTAATAAATTACTGGAGGCTGAGATGTCTTTACTCATGTTGTTGTGAAATCCTCTCTCTATTGAAAGAAACCACCTACAGAGTTGGCACCATGGTTTGTTATTCTGGCAGAAGTCATGAACTGAAGTTTACAATTACTGTTAATCAAAAGTGGTTTCTCCGTTATGAGTAGTGGGGTAAGTTACAGCTTTGCTAGTGTTCTGGGACATCGTGGGGTTAATAAGGACTTTTCTTTCAATGTGATGTCTTTGGAGCCTTTTGCCATCCTTTTCTTTTTTTTTTTTAAACAGAAATAGCAGCACCCAGAGTGGATGCTGAAATAAAATACAGCTTCTCCTGGGTTACAGCACTGTAGCAGACACAGGCAGAAGCTGTTGGGGTGTGTTGGGTTTGTGTATTCCTTGGAGAAAAATGTCACTTCAGAAAGCCTGGAGTTTTGGTTAGGTGGGGTGGGAGAACATCTTCTGTAGGAGAAGAGAAGAAATGAAGAAAGGAATTATGACAATGAGAAAGAAGTGGTAGTGGTGTAACTGAATAAAGATGCAAAATGGTGAATGTACAGCACGCTTGGGACAGAAATATCGTGAGCGGTGCTGCTTTTTGTAGCACTAAAGGTAGGAAGACCGTGTATTTTTTAATAATTTCTAGAATAGAACTCAAACTGCTGGAACAGGCATCTTGTTTTACCTGACTCTGTCACATTATGCTTTCTCCATGCAACACTTTTGTGTGTTTTTCCATCCAGAGGTAGCTGTGTTGCCTTCTGAAGAAGGAAGAGCCAAGAAAACTGCTGACGTGGATTGCTCAGTTAAATGTTGACAGTTATCAACAGCATAAAGTAGTCCTCAAACATCTGATATGCACCACTGTTAGACCAGGGGAACTGCTTTATCTGAGGTAAACATTCTGTCTTAAAGGTGACTAAAAGATGTGTTGTAAGCTGTAATATTTCTCTTTCACTCCTTGGGAGTTTTCAGCACATCCTTTGACAGCTCATTTACTTTAAAACGGCCCAAGAATTACCATGCATGTCACAGGACATCTGTGGGTCCTGTCCTTGGAGGCTAATAGCCACAGAAATCCTGAGTGTCCAGAGATCAAGAACATGCGATACTTATTCTTGGTCTCATAAGACCAAGGTAGGATCCTGGCTCCAGAACCACAGCAGCCAGCTGGAGGCATTACAAATGCTTAAGGCAAGAGCACGCTTTGCTTAGTGAAGAGTTTGGACTGAGCTCAGTCTTCCTGGTTGGCAGCAGATCCTCCTTCCCTGACTTCCTTTTTGTAGTACTACTTGGCACTGATTTGCAAATGATGAATGAGTCAAGCAAGGATGCCCGGTAGACAGCTTTGCTACTTTTTGTGTTACTGGGACTTTGACTTTTCCCCATTTCTTACTTTCCTGTTGAGTTACAGAATCAGACACACCTTTGCATGTTTTCCCAGCCACTTCCCTTTGCTTCTTGCTGCCACTTCTGCTGGTTTGCAGTGCTTCAATGGTAGGTGTGCACCTCCTCTGGCATAGCAGCATTTCCCATGACAGTGAATGCCCTTGTTAATTTTTTTGTAGTCATGACAAAATGTGCTTCAAAATAAAGAGGGCACCTTTTCTACGCTGCCACTAATAGTGCACACCCAAGGACCCTCCCTGGCTTTTCAGGAGGACTTGCACAGGACAGCACTCTCCACTGCTCAGTGGAAACGTGTTTTTATCGTAATGCTTTGTATCTTAGAAGGAAAATGAGAGAGGTTACAACAGGAATGCAAAAAAAAAAAAAAAGGCAGCAGAAAGCCAAGATTTATTGATATAAACTCTTTGTCTGCAGAGAAAGCCACCAGATGTCAGCACAGCCTGCTCTTTCGTTCTCCAGAACCTGTGCAAACCAAGAAATGTGTAATGTTTATGAAAAGTGCTTATCTGTGAATTGGTTTAGCCTGCAAAGTCTGTGCTAGGGTTCTGGTGATGAGAGCTGAACCCTTCCTTGCAGAAAGTATTTCTTTTTATATTAAAATCAAAAAGCGGCAAATTGAAGTTGTA
Organism: Phoeniculus purpureus; assembly: GCA_028565055.1. Taxonomy (NCBI): domain Eukaryota; kingdom Metazoa; phylum Chordata; class Aves; order Bucerotiformes; family Phoeniculidae; genus Phoeniculus; species Phoeniculus purpureus. The sequence continues at coordinate 18,906,621 of JAOXOE010000602.1, forward strand.
CGAGCGCTCAAATTCCTCTTGTTAGAGAGCATCCTTTGCGGAGCCAGCTCCAGCATGTCTAAACCTTTGCATGCTGTGAGAAGGCATTGCAGAACATTCATTTGAAGTATTGTCTGGAAAAGATCAGAGTTAATTTGCTGAGGTTTTGTAAAGTAGGTTTTAAGTATGCCTGGGTTTTTTTCAAACACAAGGAAAACCACCCAGAACAGGCACACATGCAAAGCAGAGCAAAACCTCTTCAGCAACACAGCTTAAACACACAATCAGTGCATCCTCCATGCTTCTGACCTTAAGCTCCTACTATTTCTTCCTTGTAGTGCAAGGGCTGAGGAGGAGCCAAGGCGCTGTGTTCTGTGGGCCGTGCTTTCTGAGCTCTGATGAGCCGAGATGGAACGCGAGTTTTGGAACCCGAACCCAAGCGCTGTGCGCAGCTTCATGCTGTCAGGGATTGAGGTGTGCAGAGATGCCGCCTCATTAAATGGATGACTTTGAATTGCTGCACAGGGACAAGGTGCAACGGAGCTTTCTGCTCAGATTCCTGTCACTTCTCTTGCAGCACTTTGCAGTTCCAAGTGAGGCTATTGAATAGAGGGATAAGGCAGGTGGCCTAAATTCATCCTTGAGTTTCAGGTTGCTTCTTTAGAGGGTTTTTTTGTAGCCTCATACCTTCAGTGTTGTGCTAGGGGTTTACCACAGTTTGCTGTGTATGAGTACTGCTTGATTGTGAACTGTCACTGCGTCCCTTAAACGCTGTTCGCAGTGTGGAGGTGGTGCACGGGAGGTCACAGCCGTGCAGCGTTGTGCTGTCTGCAGAGGAAGATCACTGTGTGCATGGCTGCAGCCAGCTTGGTGATGCAGGTTATTTGGGAGGTGTGATTCTCACTTTTCTTTGTTTTGCACAGCACCCAGTTCTGCTTCACTGGGGACCAGGACTTCGTCTTGGAGCGTGATGTGCATGGCAGGTGGCAGAGAAGAGAGGTGGGTGTTTGGGCTGGTGATGCAGTGGAGGAGGATGTGGCATAGAGCTTTCATCTTGCTGTAGATATTTGGTCAGGTAAGGATTGCACTTCCTTGCAGAAAGTATTTCTTTTTATATTAAAAAATCAAAAAGTGGCAAATTGAAGTGGTATGAGTGCTCAAATTCCTCTTGTTAGAGAGCATCCCAACAAGATGGCATCTCTCTCTGATAGCAAGATTCTTTCTTTTGTAGTGGTCCAAAAGCAGCTAGCCAAAAGAGTGAGAGTTTCAGCTGGCAGTGAATATGTTCAAGAGCTCAATATGACCCATTAATACCTTGGTTTACCTTGGTTTGTTTCTGGGCAGAGCTGTGTATCAGCCAAGATTAAGGTAAGAAATGCTGCTCTCTGCTCTCATTTGACATCTTTGGAAGGTTTAATTCTGCTTGCTAACCTGAAGCCTAGGGACCATGTTCTTTAATGACAATTTGGGAAGTCCCTATTCTCCAGTGAACCAAGATTTTTAAATGGTAGCAGTATCAGGAGTGGTATCTGTGTATTTTCCACACCACTCTGAGGTTACATCTTTTGCTTCTTGCATCTGCCCACTCAACTGGAGGACATCAGTTGGTTTTAAAGTCAAAGTAGGAATCTAGAAATGATTCTTATATCCTGGCAGTTGTGTGACTGCCTCACAAATCAAATGGACCTGGTTTTCCAGAAAGAAGACTCAAAACTTGCACAGCAGCATTGTTTTCTAGAGCACTGAATGAAACAGCGACTTTGAGCAGCCGTGGTTGTAGACAGCTCTTAAAGCCAGCAGACTGGCACAGAGCAGCTGAAGCTAGCTAAGTGCAGATCTGATAGGGGAAATGGAAACAAAGAGTAACTCAGCAGTTGAACAGCAGCTGTAGTGGATCCTCTAGTGCTGAGGTTTCTAAATGTAAGGCAGATTATCTTTCTAGGAGGACCGCAGTAGTGCTACTTGAAGTCTTTGGAAGACGCCGTTAATACTATGACTTGTAATATGTGATCCTCCGGACTAGCCATGCAGAACAGTTATTTTTAGTCTTTAATTAGGAAAGTTCTGCACACACTCTGCTAACAGGAACCATCCCTATTCACAGATGGTATCTTCCTGCTGTATATTTTTTGATTTGCTTTCAAGTAAGCACGGTTCTGACTTGCTCTAGAAAAAAAACTTGTGCAGAAATTCCGCAAAACTGGTGCTGCTTGTTAAGGCACAATAAACAGATAAAACTATGCCAATGTGACAAACCTGCTGCCTCAAACCTGAGGCACAGTCTGCAGATCCTGTGAAATTTTGAGCTCAGGGATAACACCAGAGTTTCGTTGCTGGTTGTAGCAGGTCAAGCAGCTGCACTGGCCATCTTGGAGAGCCTGGAGGAAATACGTTGCATAGAAATGCAGAAGCAAGTGTATCCCTCTAAAGATTTAATTGCAGTTTGATATATCACTTTATAAGTAAATCCCAGAGGAGCAAGAAACCAATTGCACTTTTAAAAGCCCTTGTACGATACAACAGAAGGAGCGAGAGAACTGTACCTGCAGAGGTTAATCTTCAGCACAGGAATTTAAATGAACTCATTAGAATCAACTTACAAATGAGCTTGCTCATTGAAATGCAGCACTGTGGATGCAGAAGTTGGTTGAAGTGGCGTGCCACATCTGTGAAGAAATAACTTAAGAAATAGAGAACAAACTGGTAGTATTAACACTTCCTTTTTCTTTCCAGTCCCATAAACCCTCATCTGGAACTCTCCCTTACTTAAACTCCGTATCAACAGCACTATGTGATAAAGCTTGTGTGATCCTGAGCTCCAAGTGCTGTGTGGTATCACTAGACTCTGGTAGTGAAATGTACCTCTGCACACAGTGGCGTGGGAACTCTGGAATCAAGGCCTCGGCACCATGGGTCACAGCAATGATCATTTTCACTTATTACCGTGATAACGAGCCTCTGCCAGCTGCTGGCTGTAGTGGGTTTTATTTCCTAGCGGTGAAATTCTGGATAATCACACCGCTCTAGTATTGCCATTAAAGTAATGGCATTGTTTAAGGGGAGGAGGGAAAAACAACTCAAATGAGTTCTGATATAATTACTTAGACACATTCAGGATATCTTCTGTGTAACTACAGATGTCAGTGATTAAATCTGGCCTTACTATTACAGCTTTTCTGGTGGTTCTTACGTATCCCCAGAGGCGCACAGACAGTACAGAAAATAAAAATGTAAAGACTTTACATTCCAGCTCTATATTCTGCAAAGTGTGTTTGCATATATACAGAGAGAAACCCCAACTACAAAACCAGTTGATAGGTTGATGTTAATCTAACCTCACTGAAACCCTTATTCACATCAACAAAATCTGTAGCAGGAATTTTTCAAATCTCTTTTCCAACTGCATAGAATCGTAAGAAATTACTGTTGTGTCAGTGTTTTTAAGGCCCAGATGCCTACAGAGGGCACCATTTGAGCTGTTGTTCTGCCTTTATAGGGATTTGTTTTAGTCTGTAAAAGGAATGGGACTGGCACAGGCGTTATCTGGAGACACTCAGCCAACCCATTTTAGATGTGCTGTGGAGATTTTGAACTGGCTCATCGCTCCAGCTGGGCTTTTGTCCATCTGAAAAGCCCTCAGATTAGGTGTGGGTGCCTGACGCTGCTTCTGCATTAATTGTAGTTTGATGTATTGCTTTATAAGTAATAAGGGAAAGGGTATGTGCCCATGAAAGTCGCATAACCAAAGCAAATCTGCAAACATGGCTTCTGCTGGGCAGAAAGCTTCAACCTTGCAGCAGCTCAAAATGAAACCACACCTTTTCCCCTGAAGAACAAAGCTTGGTAGCCTGCGTGTGTGACTTTCTCTCCCTGCCTCCTAATTTTTTTTTAATTTTTATTTTTTGGCCTCCAGGCAGAGGTATTCAAGATGTGAAAAGAAGCTCAGGTGGAAAAAAGAGGCACTGGAACACACTATTGTAACCAGAAAATGTGTAAACTTTTATGTTTTTCTGTACTTACAGAATCGTTAGGGATTGGAAGGGACCTCGAAAGATCATCTAGTCCAATCCCCCTGCCACAGCAGGATCACCCAGACCAAGTCAC
>JAOXOE010000602.1:18910803-19008248 GCA_028565055.1 Phoeniculus purpureus
CCGCGAACTTCGAGCCCCGGGGGGGCGGGAGGGAAGCGAAAACAAAAAACCCCACCAAACAATCCACGGGGAACAAAAAAGAAAGAGGGGAAAAACGTAAAGAAAGGAGAAGAGAGGCGCCGGCCGCACCCCCGCCGGAGAAGGAGCGGGGGCCGGCGGGACCCCCGGGGCACCCCCGTTGTGCCGCTGCGGGGGGGCCCGGCCGCGCCGTGTGGATTATCCCGCGGGGACCCGGCTCGCTATGGGTGAGTAGCTCCGGGCCGGGGACCCCCGTGTCCTGCGGAGGATTCTCCTCTCACCCTGCCTTCGTCGAGTCCCGGTTCTCGGGGGAAGGTGTTTTCCAGCCGGGGCGGGGGTTGGGGGGGGGGGTCGGCGGCTTTGCGGTCACACGGGAGGAGGAAATCGCTGCGTTTTCCGCCCGGTGCGGTGGATATGTGCGTGCGGTTTGTGTGTGTCTGTGTCTTTATCTTCTTTTCTCTGTGTGTGCCTTCAGCATGGTGGTTTGATTTTGTGATTCTTCCAACCCCACTCGCCCCCCAGCCCTGTTCGCTCTGGGGTTGATTCTCGTCCCGCTCTGCCAGGCGGATGCGGGTTGCGGCGGACATGCTGGTACCTGGGTTTGGGGACGACCCCAGGAGCCGTCTGTATGGAGAAGGGGCTTTTAGGGGGAGACTTGTGCGTTTAAGTAAAATACAATTAAAAACCTCAAATAAGGAGGCGCAGCAGCGCGGAGCTGTCGGGCCGCGATGCGCTCCCGAGCTGCTTTTTCTTCCCACCCCATTTCGCACATTCCTCCAGTGCGGCCGCATCCCTCTTCCAGCAGCGGGGAAGGGAAATAATAATAATCGCTGCCTTTATCTGCGGGGGTGACACCCACCTCCCGCCCCGCAGCCCTTGGGCTGGCCCCACCGCCCGCACAGTGTCGCGATCGCGCTCTGTCGGAGCGTCCCTGGGCAGGGTGAGGACGAGGACAGGCTTTGGCTGGGTCTGCTGGCTCTTAAAAACGGTGACAAACTTAAAAAATCCGTAGCCGGCGATTAACCCCTTCTGCGGAAGCCAGAGGTCCGCGACTCACAAAGAAAAACAAGTTTTTTAATGGGCTTCGGGGATTTTTTGGCCCCCACCTCATCCCCCCGGCTTCGCAGATGGTGCGGGGTGGCTGCCCGGGCGTTGTCCTGATCCCCGCGTCTGCTGCTGGTCCCCTTTACTTAGCTTGAAAGAGAAAAATAATCCAATTAAGAAATGTTAACTTTGTGTATTTGAAAGTGACAAGTTCGAAGTGGGGGGGGAGGGAAGGAAGGTTTCCAGGTCAGTGGTTAACTAAAGATGGCTTGGAAAAAGAGCTCGGGAATAAGACGAGGGCAAGAGGGAAGGAAGGAGGGACCTTTTAAAATGGCAAAGGCTTGTACGTCTCCCTGGAATGTATACTGGTTTTTAGGCTTGTAAAATCTTCTTGAAGTTGCACATTTATCTCAGGAGGCTGCTTGCCGGCTAATCTTCTCAAGGCATGTCCTGATTTTTTTTGTAACATTACAGTATCTGAGGTCCTTTTAACCTAATTTTGTAACAAAGATAATTTCTTGTTATGTAAGTTACTGTTCTGAATGATTGCTTTGGGTCTTGGAGATCGTCCTTAACCGGTCTCCACTGTGCCGCAGAAACTGGAATTATTTACTTCGTTATCAATTCTTGAAAGAGAGCCTCGCTCAGCTGGAAAAGGCTGCTGGAGTATTACGGAAGAGTAGTCTTCCCATTCCTCTTTCTAGGGAGTTAAATCTCTGGTCATCCCTGATCAGAATTTACTTCAGAGGTTTATGTTTATGTATAAATCCGATTTTCCCCACATACAGACTTACAAGGGTGAGCTGCTTGATTTATACACACAGCATTAACTTCCTACAAGTGGCAGACTCCTAATGCTCTCCTGAAGAATTTTCTTCTTTGCTGACAGCAGTTCTCTACAACTGCCCTGTGCTGCAGCCAGAAGGGACTACTTGGGCTGCCTACTTTTCTTTTCCAGAGGAAGTTAATGCTGTAAACCAAGGAGGCAGCATTTAATTTAGTTGAAAACTGAGGCTTTGTTACTATGGAGTGATTTTTTTTTTTTTTTTTTTCCCCAAATTTTATTTTATTTGGAAGATGGGTTATTCTGAGTGAAACCCTAAGCCTTGTTTATCAGAGAGGGGCAGTCTGTTCCCATAAACATGCTAAGGAGCAAAATATATCCCGGTGTTATTCTATCGGGACACGCAGTCATCTGTTGGACCCTGTGGTGTGTGCTGGCTCAATGGAATAGCAGTGTCACGAGTGGCTCTGGTATTTCGAAGTTAAAAAGGGGGATGGAGTATGCACCAGATTCCAGTGATAAACTACAGATATTTAGCAATAGTTGATATTTATTTTGCTCTGATTTTACAAGAACGTTGGTATTTGAAGTGTTTTCAGTAAGGCGGTGCAAATAGTAGTGTTTGCTCTAGTCACCTTTTTTTTTTTTTAGTAAAAACTACTAGTGATGTTCAGTGGTTCTGTGTGACAATAGTGGCAATGGAAAGGGCTGCATTCCTCAGTGAGCCACTTGGTGCTATGCAGGGCTTTGGGAAAGCACTCAGAGATACGTCGTTTTCTACCTTAAATCCTTTTTTTTCCTTCCCCTTGACTCCCAGCATCCTTGTGTCAAATGACCTGCAGCGGCCAGGGATTGTGATGTCTGGATTTATTTGAATATGAAGCAGTCTTTTTAAAGCCATTACAGAAGATTTAGTTAAGTAAAATTACTTGTTTCATTGGAATAGGAAATGTAAGATGGTTAATTTTAATGACTTTATGAATTTTCAAGATCTGAAGTCAAGCAGGTACCAGAATACGTTGCTCCTCACTTAATAGCATGTTCAGGCAAGGATTGGCATTCTGCATCTGAAATGGAAATTTTAGGGCTTCTTGCAGTCTTTTAGCCTCCTGAATAAAGATGGAAATTCTGAACTCGGTAAAGAAACATATGGTTTTACCAGAAATTATTTCCTAGACTGATCAATTACTAGGAGATGTAATGAGAAATATAGTCCTTAGGGAGAGGAAGGAGGGATTGCCATTACATAATGTCCCTTGGGACAATTTCTGTATCACATAATGAGGTTGGTGATGGAGCATTTGGGGAAAATGCCTGTGGATAGGAATTTATTCTTCAGATTTCCATAAACAAAACATATTCCTGAAAAATAGGCTTGTTAAAAGTAGTGCTGATACATTAGTAGGTGGGTGCTTTGCCTCTACGCATTTCTTTTGTTCTCATAACTACTATGTGAGAGATTAGGTAACCATAAGATTAAAACGTTCACAAAATGAGATATGTTAGTGATTAATTTCCTGACTTATTTAACACTGAGGGTAAGCATTAAGGGCTTATGTTCTATTCCACACTTCATTAAATTCTTTTTATCTATTGAAAATAGGTCCTAAGGAGAAGAAAAGCTCTAACCTTAATGGCATAAGCATGAATGACCTTGTCCTTATGCTGCTGAAAATGAAATGCACAGAAATGGGTGATGATACGGGTTCAGGAAAACTTGGTAGCTGGATGTGTGTTTTTAGAGTCCTTGTAATATCCTGAGAATCACCTAAGAGCTGAGTTTCAGATGGGAGAAGAAAGTGCTTGTTAAAAATGCCTCAAATGCAGCCTTGCTTTTTTAGTAGCAGTTGCCCTAAACAGGAAAATAATTCATTTCCACACACCTGCCCTTCAAGGTTTTTCATGCTGGGGTCTGGAGCCTGCAGGAACCCAACGCAGAGCTGGCCGGCAGTGCCTGCCTGCGCACGCAGGGGCTCCGAGGTGTTAAAACCAACAGAGGAAAAGGGTGACCAATCTTCACACCTCTGTCACAGCCGGGGAATTTGCCTAATTTTAGTTGCTCGTTTAAAATCCTGAGCGCTGGTGATTCCAGTAATTTTTCAAATGGCTCGTCCAGCTTTTGTCCCTGGAGTTACAAACGCGCTCCAGCTTTGTGGGTTTCTCTGGCTTTTAGGCGGGTTCCAGCAGCGGAGGAGGAGCAGTGACCCCTGATGGTGGCTCTGGATGAGGTTTGCAGAGCTCTTGCAGTTATGAGCAAGTTCAAGGTGCGCTGATGGCTGTGCGGGAGCGGCCCCACTGCAGCGCTTCATTGATAAGGTTCTGTAGTATTTGGAGTGCCACCGTGTGGCAGCCGGGACACACTGCACGTGTCCGGGAGTGCCTGGGGCTTGGAGTCCAAGCCCGGGTTCAGTGGCTTCTTGATGGTTTTATATTGTGTCATGGTTTAGTGTCGGTTGTCTGTTCCGATTCAGCTGACACTGGCTCGGTTGTTAGGTCCTGGTCATTGGAACCAGAGAGGTGCCCACCCACTGCTGACCACCATGTGGCTTCCAAAGTTTGTAGCAGGACTTGGCCTACCTAAAGGGTGGGAAATGATGGTTGATTTGAATACTAAGAGTTTGTATAGAGCAATTAGTGATGTTTCTGCACTGTGTAGGGAAGGTCATCATTAAGGAAGCTGAAGTGACTGAGAGTGGTGGTAGCACTTGACTGCAGACGGTGACACTGGTACGTCCTTGCTGCCCTGTCCTGTTAACAGAGTTTTACAGATTGTGAGCCCTGTGTTACTGCGATAGCAGATGTCATTTTAAACAGTAAGACACCGTAAGAATGGCAACCTATGGCTGTTGATTCTTGTAAATTTAAACTGGAACAGCGCTGTTGACGCGGACATAGAAAATGAGTTCTTCAAAAGATCCATTTTTACCTTCAGTGGGTGCTCTTACAGGGTTAAAGATAAATAAGCTGTGTATACTTTAGTGTTATAAACCTTACCTTGTGGTGGGTGGTAGAAGAGTTAGTTTATATGAAAACAGTATTTCAAAGTGGCTGTTTATGTTGTTACCAGAGACAGTTCTGGCTTGCTTATAAAATGAGATTTTTATTTTTGTTTTAAATTTATTTTAGTTTTGGTGGTGCTCAGCCCAGCTTACATTCTTGAGGGAAAGAATGTAGCAGCTACACTGCTGTGGAAGGTAGCTACAGCATTTTTGATATGGAGTTAAAGCAAGCTGGGTACATTGCCATCATGTTTCTGTGGAGGGTAAAGAACATGTCTACTTGGATGCTCTTTCTGCAGAAACTGCTGTACCAAGGGAAGATGGGAGACATAAAGGGTGTAAATCCTGGTGGTTTTTTCCATGAAACTATCAACAACACAAAGCGTTTTGGCTATTAAGATACCTGCGAGTAGATCCTTACTGCAAAGCTGTGGGTTGTACAGTCACAGTGTAATCTGCCTTCAAAATGGTTGGGAATCTGCCATAAATATCTCTTTACCACATCCCTTGCATCTCCCTGGATGATTGGCTCTCTTGCAAAGCCTTCCGTCGAGGGTGTACTGTAATCCTTTTATGTTACTTCTTCAGTGCAGATTACGCAGCAAGAAATAATTAGGAGATTAATTTTCACCTGTCACTGCCAATAATAGATAACCTTGATACAGTGACAGGGCTTGGAATTTGGGGAGCGGAAAAGCGCTTAACCCTGTGGTGATTGCTGCAGGGACCAGGCAGAAAATGGTTGCCAGAACATGACCTCCCTGCTCACTGTCAGGAGAAGGGAGAGACGTGTTAGTCTTTTAGCTTCCTTGTCTCCCGCGAACACTTTGCCTTTATCTGCGAACGTGCGCTGTAAAATTCGCTCTGTGCCGCAACGGTGCCACACGCGCCTCGTGCTAATCAGCCTGGAGCAGACGTTGGAGACCTTTGTAGCCTCGTCTTTTAATTCAAATGCAGTTCTGTTGCTTTTCATGATTTCAATTCCCAATCTGACTGGTATTCCTAGTCTGCTAGGGAAAGGAGCAAACTAATGAAGATGGCTTCATTAGGCAGAGTGCAATTTAGCCCTTGCTGCTCTCCAACAAATGCAGCTGAAAAAACATCCCAGCAGTAACTGTGGTTTTGGTCTTCAGAGAAAGCAGAGTGAGGTGTTTCTGCTCCCTTTCAAAATTAATTACTGACTCGTCTCAGGTGAGCTAAAATAACCCATCCCGGGCTCTAAGACAGGGAAGGTAAAGGGGGAAGAATAAAACCAGTCACCCTTCCCTGTACTTCTTTTTGGGGGTTTTTTCTTTTGTGCTGAAGTTTAAATCTACAATCTGTTGAAAATGTAATGGGAAACCAGCATACAGAAAATGCCATTATTCATATCATCCTGAGCTCATTTATTTTATCTGCAGTAGTAATGATAAGACAGACTGCTTGGCATTGCTGATAAGCTGAGAAATATCTTAGAGCTATTTGTAAAAGTTAAAGCAGATCTTGGTGCTGAGAGATAGGGAACCTGATGAGCCTTTGGGCAATCTGCAAAGCTGAAAGCTAATAAAGATTTTAATAGGAAGGCCTCATTAGGATTAAGGAGAAGATCTATTATCTGGGATTTACACAACACAAACAGTGGGGCAACTTCAATTTTTGCTTCTTTGTTCATTAAATGCTATTGCTCAATGTGGAGCATTTTAACTCTGGTGTGGATCTCTTCATACATTCAAGGAGCCATCAGCAGCCATTGCCTGAGCAAAGGTGGAAGGGCAGTTTGTGTGGCAGTGTGTTTTGCTGCATGTGAGAAATGCCAGGAAGGCATCCCAGCTTTCAGGAGCCAGTAGAAAGAGAGTCATTTGCAGGTGCCTGGGTGGGAGGGTTCTCATGGACACTATTTCTCATCTTTTGGTCCTGAGGAACGTCTTTACAAATACATTAACGTGTTGCTGTTGTGCTGGTTCTTGTGATGCTGAGACTGAAATACTGTTACTCGGTAGCTTGTCTGCCTGATGGGGTTGCAAACTCCCAGTTCCGCAGTGGTGGCTTTTTAATGAGCTGTGACCACAGAATCACTCTGGCTGAAGAAGACCCCTGGGATCATTGAGTCCAACCATCTACCCTACCTTACAAGTTCCCCCCTAAACCGTATCCCTCAACACCTCAACCAAATGATCTTTAAACACATCCAAGGGTGGCGACTCAACATCCTCCCTGGGAAGCCCATTCCAGTGCCTGACCACCCTTCCTGTGAAAAACTTCTTCCTAATATCCAGTCTAAACCTACCTGTTGTAACTTGAACCCATTTCCTCTTTTGTATCACTAATTGCTTGTGAGAAGAGACCAGCACCAACCTCTTCACAGCCTCCTCTTCTTCAAATTAAAGAGCCCCAGCTCTTTCAATCTTTCCTTATAAAATTTATTCTCCAGGCCCTTCAGCAGCTTAGTTGCTCTCCTCTGCACCTGCTCCAGCACCTCCACATCTCTCTTGTGTTGAGGTGCCCAAAACTGGACACGGTACTCAAGATGTGACCACATGGATGAAACTGTTGCCCGCAGAGGAGCTGTCCCCAGTGCCCCTGGAAATGGGATGGTAAAAGTGTGTGCAGTGGGTGACCTCAGCAGGTGATTCGGTAGTTACACAACAGCGCTGATTTTAGCACTGTGTGCATTCTTGGACACGAGATGTTCTCCTTTGGTGTGTGCAAACACCTATCACGTGAGCTCAGCTGCCTTATTCCTTGTACTTAGCACAGCATGTAAGGTGTGTGTTAGCCACTGAAAGAGGACTGGCTTATCTGGGGTTTACAGATGTATTTAATACTTTTTAATTAAGGACCAGCCAAACTCTTTTTTGTGGTTGTAAAGCAGGAGTAGAAGCCATGCTGGAACATTCTTTGGTTTGCTTCTGAGGTCCAAGCCACGGTATAATCTGATTCTGCTAACCTGCAGTTTTTCACACAGCTGTTGAGATCTGGTCAAGCCTCTAATGCGGATGAAGGGTTTTGTGAGGTGATACTGTGCTGGCTGTGAAATGCCACTTGTGTGACCACACTTAGCATTTGGGAGCAGTCTGGTTTCTTCCCTGCGTGTGCCACACAGTACAGGAGTCTTGGCTTCTCTCCTCTTTTCGTGGCACAGGCTAAGTCCTCTGTTGGATCAAATAACCTTCATGGTACCTACAGTACATTGCTTCCCAGGAAGGCTAATACTTGGAAAACATGTTCTTCTATTCTCAGTTGTCTTTAATGTATCGTAGCAGCCAAAACTCAAAAGGAGCACAGCACCACTAGCCACAGAAAAGCTGTTCCAGACCATAGTTTGGGATCTGCTGGACTAAACGAGTGGTTTTGTAGGGCTTGCAGTGGACAGTGTAATGACAGATTTAACTCCAAATAGTCCATCTTCCGTGTGCTTATGGAACTTAGAGCAGCTGTAATCCCGTCCCTTGTGCCCTCATCAGCATGAAGACAAATGGGTAGGGCTGGAGGAAAGCACCCAGCACAAAGTAAATGTCTCACAGTGGGTTGGTGCAGTTTCTTGCAGCTTCTCACAGTTCATGTCAGCAAGCCAGCGTGGCCTTCTAAAGAACGCACACTATTTGCACGTAACATGTTGCTCCAGCAAGGCTGCCGTTTGAGAAGTTTCTAATATTTATGTTTGATATGAATGAAACTTTTTGTTTTGTCTGTAGACCGCAACGGAACTGGAGCTGACTCGTATCAGGAGTGCCTTGATAACAAGCAAGGTATGAGATCAAGTCTCTCCAACATGGGCACTTGGGACTGATATAGCTTGATTTCTCGCAGCTGAATTGGTTGCTGTCTCTGTCTCTCACTCTCTGTCTACTCTTTTTTTTTTTCTTTTTTTCCCCCCTTTTTTCCACTGTCTCCAAGCCAATTCACTGTTAACAGTTCCATGTCAGCTAACCTGTTAGCTCAGGGTCTCATTACGCATCTGTGGTAAGCCTGCTTGTTTCTAGCACCCAAACCCTCTGTTATTAAGGGAGGATGACGGAAGGTTGTAAAACAAAAGTAGCATGTGCACTTGCTTGCAGCTGTCTTCTTCCTTGAGGTTTAGTCATACAGCCGTGCAGAAAAATATTAAAGTAAAAGCTGAGTTAAGGGAAGGCAGGTGCTAGCCTGGGTTATCTTAAAGCCAGACATCCTGTGATAATTTGTGTGACGCCATGTTGACTCAGACTTGTCCAGCCTGCTGTCTTCTCCTGTGGCAAAGCTGATAAGAGCTGGAAAAATCTCCTGTAACTTACAGGAGAGTGATGGTGAAGGAGGAACTTGTTTTCCTTTTACTGTAAATGTGGAATGAAGAGTCACGTCAGTAGAAATGAGAATTGTAAAGGTATCTCAGAAACAGGACCCAAAGGCAAGGTTATTGATTTTTGTATTTAGAAAAGGGGTTGGTGTATTATGTTCTCTTCAGACATCCTCTTCAAGAACTGTAGTCAGAAGTGGTACTCCATCGCTGTAGCCATGTAGTGAGTGCTGAATCTTGTGGTAATCAGGGAGAACAAGCACCCTTCCGTCAGAATTTAATTCACTATAAGCTACAGTAAAGAGATAAAAGTAAGTGCTTATCCTAACCAGGTTACAGGCATCAGTTACATGTCAGCTTTTTACCCAGCTGTTGACCCAGATCTGTGACAGCAGCTAAAATGATAATTTGCTAAAATTCTGCCCCTTGTTGCATAATTTCGTCAAGTAGTACCAAGAAACACAAAAAACCTGTCCTAAATCTGGTGCTTGGTTGGGTTTAATTTTCCACTGATGTCTTTGCTTTCAGTATCCATCAATCAGTGTTATATGTGCTTCAAGTCAAAGCTGCTGTGAAGTGCATCCCCCCTGCTCTTGTTTGGTTTGGGGTGGGCTTATTTGGGGCTTGGGAGTTTTTTATTTGCTTAGTTTTTCTCCTCTCAAAAAAAAAAAAAGTACATTGTGTCTCTGGTGACCTTTTCTGCTCGTATTTTTTCACTATTATTCTCTACTGATTATAGTAAGTACCTAACAATTGCTAAGCTTTCGTTTCAGAAGATACAGCTGGAAGACTAATGTGGAAGAACTGTAATCAGCAATGGCTTTCTTTATTAGATGAAGTTTAGAAGTCTTGTACACTGGTGTAACTGAGGATTCTGCTTTCATAGATAGTTTATGCTTAGGGAGAACAGCTTTTTCCAGTAACATTTTTCTGGTTGACTGAGTGGGTTGTTCTGTTTGATATTTTGTAGAAAGTAACTGAGTTTAGAGTTTTAAAAAAATTGAGTGTTCTCATTTTTGGAAAACAGTTGTGGTTCCATCGTGCCAGTTACTCCACTTTGTCTGACAGGTGCTAGTACACAGTGTTATAGCCGTCAGTTTCATTTAGTCATCCCAGAGTCACAGAATGGTGAGGGTTGGAAGGGACCCCTGGAGAACATCTAGTCCAATCACTCCACCAAAAACAGGATCACCTAGGGCAGTTTGCACAGGAATGCATCCAGGCAGGTTGTGAAAGTCTTCAAAGAAGGAGACACTACAACTTCTCCTCTCCTGGCAGCCTGTGCTGGTGCTCCGTCACCCTCACAGTAAAGAAGTCAGTATCCAAGATTTTCCTTGCAGTGTGGTTTTTGGTGGGTTTCTTTATGAACAAGCTGTTTCATTACCAGTGCTTTAAATCCAGCGTGAATGAGATCTGGTTTGGGTAATTTACCATGTCCATGCTACATCATCATGTTTAAAGCAACACATTCTAAGAATGCAGAGGTTCAAGGGTATAAATATGCACAGTGTCTTGCAGTCAGTCCCCTACAGTCCATTTTAGGAGCACGCAGCAGAGATGAATTTGCAACAATTTACGGAATATAAAATACATAGCTGAGAGTGGACCCATAACGCTGGTGGCTTTCTGTTCTATTCAAAACAAAACACCGCCTATAGCAGCAAGTAGCAGTAGCTCTTTAAAAGTACTAAATCTTCAAGCCATGTGAAATGCAATTGCCATGGCTTCTTTTTATAACAGCATGCTCATCTCCTAGAAATTATGCTATAATGAGGTTTGGTTTATATATTTTACCCCTTTCCTCATTAAAGTGCTATCTCTTGGAAGAAGCGCTTTGTGTCTTGAAATACTGCGTGGTTAAAATGAAGGCAGGTTTATAAGGATTTAATGTACTTGGGAGCCAAGGTTTTGCAGCTTTATGGCAAAGATGTTTTAACAAAGGCTTTATGGTAAGGGTGTGCTGTATTTTAGTCAGGCAGTTGCTCTAGGGAAAATTTTCAGTGTGAGCACGTCATGGCAGCAAGGAGAAATTCAGAGGGAAACAGGCCTCTGAGAGCCAGTTGCTGTCTTGGTTGTTATTAAGTCTTAATTCTTTGTAATTTCAAACCCTGGGTTTTTTGTTGGTGGTTTGGTGGGTTTTTTTACCTCTTGGATCTGGAAACATTCAGAGTCACGTTGGACAGGCTCCTGAGCAACCTAATATGGTTGAAGATGGCCCTGATCATTGATTGCAATGGGACAGGACAAGATGAGCTTTGAAGGTCCCTTCCTGATTCTGATTCTGAGACAGTCTTGCATGGTGTCTTGCAACAGGAAGAGCGGCACATCCAGGTTTCTCATGTTAGTGCTCAAAGACAGGGTGCCAAGGGTTGCCCAGGACAGTTCCTGGTGGGATTATTGACATCTCCAGATGGGTCTTGTTTTTCAGCCTTTCCTCCCCAGTACTTGTTATTAAAATCGTACTCAAAAGATGAGACTCTCTGAGTGTTTGAGGTTTGGGAGTGAAGAGAGCAGCAGTTCAGAGCAGTTGCTCATCCATCACAGTAGAAGTGTTCTGGATCTACTTGTTTCTCTGGGATACAGTTAATACACCATCACTTTCAGAGAGCCAAGGGCTTCTGCCACAGAAAACAGACATGGTAGTTACTGTAGCTTCTCCATAGGAACTTGGTCATTACAAATAAAGCAATTCTGGTTTAAAGGTTAGGCAGTGACAAGCGCTTAGCTGGGTCTTGGTGGCAGCCAGGAGACATAACCTCACATCCCTGAAACAGTGGGTAGAGAGAGATGGTATTGGAAGCCACTTCCAAGTATTACATGTTATCATTTGTAGTGCCTTCTTTTATGGATAGAAAATTGTGTTTTACTTTGCTTCAGTGGTCTTCTCTCCGTCCCTGTGTCCTCAGGTGGTCTGGTAATGAGTATTTCACCCTTTTGGGCTCTATTTTTTCAGACAGAGCAACAGGTTCCTACTGGAAGAACCCAAACCCTTTCACTTTTCCAGCTTTCTCTTTCTTGTGGAGTATCATGGTTCTGTGTTACTTCCCCACAGATGAATTAGTTGATATTTTTCCAAGATGAGCATGGTTTCATCTTTGTGATGACATTATATTGACTTCCTAGGACTCTTTTCTGGTATTTTACACCATATCCTAAATTCAGCACTGCTCATTGATTTTGCTAGCTCACCTCTGGAGGGATAACAAATGTAATTTGGAGCAACATTTTAGGAGCAAGGGCAGAGGGTAGTTAATCTTGACAGTGATCAAAATTTGACTGCAGTCAAGGCTACAGCAGTACCTCTCTCCTGAGGTTACGGAGGACTGAGCACTTCTACCCCAAGTTTGTGCTGTGAGTGGGTCTCAGACAGAATGCTGAGCAGTTGTTAGAGGGACGCAATGTCTGTAGGATCAGACTTGACTTTAAAATAGTGGCTGTAGACTGAAGACTTCTCGTCCTTTTACCAACCCCCTGGGCCAGGCAGTCCTAGCGCGTGTCATCTTCTATTAGTCCTGATGCAACCAATGACCTTGTTTGTGTGAGTGCATTAAGTACAACATTAATATCTAATTTGACTGCTTTGAATTCAGACAGGCAGTCATCAATCACCTGAGCAATCTTGACAGCAAATATGGCTGCATGTGATGAGGAGAACAGATTAAATGCATGTTTGGGCCAAAACTCTAGGAAATTGGAAAACTACTTGTGAGCCTGTGTAACTGAAACCGTTGGTAGGAACAGATTATTCACTGGAAAGCAAAAGCAAGACATTAGTGGTCTTTGTAGAGGTCTGTTCAGCCTTCTTCCTGCCCATTGAACGCCACGGTAAATGAGACCAGCAAAACACAGAGGCACCTTTTAGAAGATGTTATTGGGAGAAGTTTTAACTTGTTCCAGGTTTTGGATCCCTTTTGAACCCCTGCAGGATTAGTTTCAGGATAGCAAAGATGCATTATGAGTCAGATAAATTAAAATGGCAGACTGGCATGGCTGGGTTGAAAACTGTGGTCTAAACAGTTCTGTCACTGAAGATGTTATTTCCATTAAATGTTTTGAGATTTATTGCCGATTTCAGTGAAATTACCCTTGAAAACAGATTTCCTCCAAACCTTTTTTTTTTTTTGTAAGAAAAGTTATTTGGTTTGGAACTACCTTGGGTGGTGGAAAGCAGAAACTTCTGCTTCAAACAGTTTTTATGTTTGGAAATAGGCTTTTTTTTTTCACTGTATGAACAGTTTTATAAGTATTATTTATTATTTGTATTCCAGTCATGCCTGTGCACTCTAGTTGTGGGCTGAACATCATTTTGCTAACCACAACGCAGACTGGGGGGAGGGATCAGATTCTGCCTGCAAAAGCGCTGGTTTTGTGTTTCTGACTGGGGCTGCATTGATTGCCAGTACTGATTTAAAAAAAAACAAAACCAACCCAACACAAAAAAACCAAACAAAACCAACCTTCTCATTTTACAATATGTTGGCTGCCTTTTTGTTTAAAGAATTAGAAATGCATCAGCAGATTTTCCACAAAGGCACATATGCTTTCTTCCTGATGAGCACGATGACGCACTGAAAATCCTTGCGAGAGGCCTTGAGTCTCCTTCAAGCACAGGATAGTGCTGAGGTTGAAATTGAAATTTTAAATAACTCTCATCGTTAAAAAAGAAGCTGGTGGGCCCTTGTTAGCCGAAGAATTGCCGTTTTCTGCCTAATTTTTTTCTTGCCGGCATGGGAACAAAGAAAGGAGGAGGCAAAATAAAAGCCTGTGTGAGTGTACGTACAGGGGCTGCAGCTCTCTCCGCTGGTAATGGTATCTGGAAAGAGTCCAGGCTGTTGTAAATATGAACTTTTGTCAATATTCCCCAAGCTTCTTTGGACTCTAGGGTGGGCTTTATTAGCTGAAGGTCATACCATTGTGCTGTCTCCCTCTCCTGAGACCTCTGATACCTTCCTGAAAGGACAGCCCATTATCCCTGGGCTTAGAAGCCAGCTTTCTCTTCAGTGGCTCTGAAGCTGATAAGCTTAAGAGGCATATTTCATCCCCCCACTGCTGCTTTCAGGAGACAAACACTGTTTATCTTTCCCGATTAATTCCAGTTGAACAAAAAACCAGAATAGGAGGCATGTGCGAGTGCACACGTGCGTGCACACACAGACACATGGAGTTGATGGGTTTTTTAGGCTGGTCTTCTTGCGTAACATCAGCTCCTGGCACTGGCCGCAGCAAGCAGCATCCACTGCTGTCTCTTTGTTTTTCCTAGGTGCCGCGTCCCAAGATTGATGTAGTAGCATGAGAGGATCTTGGGCTTTGACCAGTGTAAACAGAAAGGGTTGGAAAGGGGGATCTGGGTAGCAGCAGCCTGAGCATCGAGGTTGGAATTGATTTGTGGCAATTAAGCATTAAGGTCTGGGAGAGCTGGACCACCCGCTGGGAGAGTGGCTTTCCATCACCTGCACAAGATGAATGGCCTGAGGAAAGAGAACGGCAGGGATTTCGTACTCGGCTACCTGAAAAGAATCATAAAACCACCCCATACCTTGCTGCCCTGTTCACAGCTAAATCCCTTTGGGGGGCATTGTATGCAGGATAGAAATGTTAGTTGCTCCGACTGCTTTGGTTTTCCCATTTCTCGCTTTGGAAATGGCTTGAAATTTGCCAGGCAGTGTCCTGCTGATTTTCTTGTTACTATGATTTCAGTAGGAATGTCTTCTCTATATGGCTCCCAGGTTCTTAGGGTTACTTTTTTCCTTTTACTGAGAATCCGGGTGTAGAATGAATAACAATGAGTAACTCGTGCACTGGGTAGCATGTTGCCTCTCTGAACGCCCCTGCAGCTCTGTGAAATGCAGGACAGGAGGTCTGTCCTGTGTGCTTTTCCCTTGCATGGCCTTGCTGTGCAGGACAGCGCTCCTGCCTGTGCCTGAGGGGTTGAAAATGAGAGTATTTGCTCTGTACACAATCCTGTTTGTTTGGATGACTATGGAGCGGCAGCCCCAGTGGGGTCTTTTTGAAAAGGGCTCTGTTCCCAGTGGTTTTGTGAGGGTGCACTTGCCAGGGTAGAGGAGTGAGAGGTCACACAAGAGCCTGTTAGTGTCTGGACGAGAGGAGATGATGTTTCACTCTGTAAAACTCAGGTTTTGTCAGGTCTTAAAAGACCAAAAGTTAAAATATTAGAGAGCTGTGGTGCACAAACTGCTTTCTCTTGTTTTGCTTTTCGTTCCTATTGGACAAATGGGCCCTGAGAGCAGGTATGGGGCTGTTCTACCCCTACCCTTGCTGCAGCACATGCAGATGTGCATCACTGGACTACTTAATGTGTGTTGCATCAAATGTTTGTTCTGCTTGCCACATGGGCCATGTTTAAACCAGATTCTTGGTACGCTGGTTACAACCAACAGAGCTGGAACAATATTAAAAATAATTTTACAAAACTATGTTTACTTCTTGCCAGCAAGGGCCGCATTTAAAGATGGATTTTGCTATTATGGCTCCAGCGCTAGTGTAAACAAGGTCTAATGGGAAAGGCTGTGAAATAATAGGGCTATTGGTCATCTTCAGGGAAAAAGAAATTTCAATAACGCGTTTCAAACTAGAATAGATCTGCAGCTTCGGCTGACCAGACACAACTAGCACTTCCATTTTAAAATGTATACAATAGCAAGAAAGGCGAGTGTTGAGTCTTCTACCTTGTTTTTTCAAAGGTAAACTGTGTAAGCCTGTGTGAATTGGGGGCACTTCTTTACTTTCAGCATGTGAATTAAGCATTTCATTCTTGGTGTAGAGTACAGTTAAGTTCAGTTAAGTCTTAGGTGAGAACCTCCTTAAATATACCACAGACTCCTTTTTAGGGGCAAAGTAGATTTGAAGGAGAAAATTACTTTGATATTTTAGGGAAAGGTGCTGAAGCTGTGTGTCTCACTCTTTCTCCAGATTGGTTAACATAGTGGAAAGGTTTTGATTAGTCTGCTTGCTTGGACTCTGAGTTTGGTGATAAGTGAAATGTTAATACGTGCTTGGCAGAACAAGCTCTTAATTTCCCTTAAAATGGAGGGGGCAGAAATGATCTCATTGGACAAGGTGTCTTTGGGCTACTGCCCACCATTAGGAATGTCATACACAAGATTTATTTACACAGTGTGAACAGATTATTTCCCTTTCCCTCACTGAATCTGGTCTGCGGTAGCTATTAGCAAAAGAGCTCTCCACCTCCTGTATCGCAGGAAGCATTTCAGCTCTTGTTGAAATATGAAGCTCCCTTCCTTTATTAAAATTAAGAACCACTTTCTCACATGGCAAAGTGATAATAAAGACTGAAATTGGATCTATAACTTCATGAAAAGAAAGATTTATTTTTTTTTTAAGAGAAATCATGCATAGTAATACCTCCATTGTTCTCTCGCTGTGTTCTTTGTATTGCTTAACTCCCTGCGAACAAAGAACCCATAACTGGAATTGTAAAAATAATCCAGGCATTTAAGTCAAAACGCAAAAGGCCCTTGGGAATCTCATGCAAAGGTGTGCCCTTGAAACGGTGGTTTATGAATTGTCTGAACAGGTTTGAACATCCTGGCCCTGAGGAAATCTATGGGAATTTTGCCGCTGACTGTAGTGGGGTTAGGATTTCACACTCGGTGCTTTGTATGTAGTGCCAGGCATTGAGCAGAGCCATCTCTTGGCCTTTGAGAAAGTCTGACCCCCTCCTCACAAGCAGGCGGGAGATTTTCTAGTTGGTTGCACTTGTGAATTTCAGTTAAGGGAATTGCTTTTGGTCCCCCCATATCTGTTGCTTACTTAAACAAACACACAGACTGGAAGCGTGTGCTTGCTCGAGCTTCAGCAGTGAGTAGATGGCTTGTTACTGATCTAGAACCAACTCAGCAGAGAGATGGGGAATTTTGTGCCTGGTTGCCATTAGGATGTCTGAACTCAGCTAGTTTGAAGTGTGAACGTTCATTCTCGGAGCTTGAACACAGACGAATGTGAAGGCTGTATTGTAAATTGAAGCAATGAGTACTTCTTGACCAGTTTATTGCAAAATAAGGTGTTTCTAAAAGCACAGGTCTACCTGAGGTCAAAGTCACTGGGAAAGGAAAGTGCTTAAGTGAACAGCAAGCAAATTAGTCTGAAGTTTGCATACAGATTCAGCTAACTTGACTGAACATAGTTTAATCCTGTTGGAGCAGATTGTGCCAGATGACCTCTCAGTCCCTCACACTCAAGTGACCCTAGTTGTCTAGTTTAATGTCTCGTGTCAGCCCAGGGTATTTGCGCAAACCACTGGATTGTTTGATCATTGGAAGCATGGACATCATCTTCCTCTGCTGTGTCACAGTGCAGGGAGAGGAAAGTCACCAAAGTCATAGCGAATTTCCCGTTGTCCTTAGTTTTCCAGATCCTTGGTGTGATAGCCAGTGACATCATCTGTTGTTTAAGAACTGCTCATGGTGGACTAGGCCCTGTATATAATGAAAACCAAGAAAAACCCAAAGAAACCACAATCCCCAAAACCATGATCCAGGGCTCCAAGAAAATTGGAACACATCAGTTACCTAATCATAGTTCTCCATTAGGAGAAAAAGTTCAGGAAAAATTACTGGGAAAAAACCTTCTAAGGTTTCAGCAATAATATCCCGCAGACTGTTGTCAATCCAAAGTAATCCCATGGTGCTCAACAAACTGATTTTCTAGCAAACTTGTTTGTAATTAATACCAGTAGAATTTAGATCCAAAAATTGGTCTCTCTGCCGCTCACCCCATGTTACTATCAATACTTGGAAGGGGGAGTTGGAAAGCTCCATCCTGTGTGCAACAGGAAAGTTTATTTAGGCTTCTCTGCTGCTCAGGGACTGGCAGAAAGGATGCGGTAGCTGAACAATTTTCTGTTATTTTTGCATGTTTAGCTGTAATGGAATGTGCAAAAACTTAACAATTCCTTGAAGGTGCCTGGAGGGAGACTCAGCCTTGATGTCAGTGGGAACAGGCATTGAAAGCTGCTCCAAAGAGGGACTTTCCTCAGAATAGTGCAAAAAGTAACAATCACAACCCAGTATGAAGAATTAGAAAAGGTTAGAAGTAAATGGTTAATTTTTCCAGACTTGTTCTTGCTCAACCACAGCTAACAGACACTTTATTTTTTTCAAAAAAAAAAAAAAGCTTGGTTGTTCCTCACTGTAGCTGTGTCTTCAGGGCTTTCCCTAATGAGCTGTCTGCTTCTGTCCAGTATGGAAAGAAAAACAAGAGTGTTAGAGCCCCTCCTTTGTCCCCATGTGATTTTAATCTGATTCATTCATTCCTAATCATCCTGAAGGATTATAAAAACAAAACCTGTTAAACCTTGGTTCTTTCTTCTTTTCTTTCTCTCCCAAACATCATCATTTGTTCTTTTATCATGTTGCATTTCTTTGCCTGTGAATCAGCTGTCTTGTAATTTTTTTTTCTATATAACAAAAGTGGGGAGGGAGAGGGGCACTGAGAGTGCTGCTTTCTTTGATTTGTTCGACACACAAGTGTTCCTTGGCCTTTCATACCAAGGAGTGGATGCAACTCTTGAACAAATTGGACCTACTTGTTTGCTGGCCTAGGCCATCTTGTTATCCAGCCAGCTGTGTTTTGATCTTGGAGGGCTGTTTGAAGATTAAATTGAGACATCTTTTGTTACTATTAAGTGCAGTAATTAAATCAGCTCAGTGTTATTTAAGTGTGGAAAATGTCGCTTCGCTGGCCCATGGGTGCCTGAAGTTGCCATTAGACAGCTGTGTTGCTTCCAGTACTAATGATGAAGAGGTAGGAAAAAAGAGCCAAGTGCTCTCTAAATAATTTTCAACTCTTTTACACTGGATCCCCTCCCCACCTTTTTGTGTGCTGTTTTCCCTGTCTCTCCTCAGTTCATGAAGAACAGGGTTTTTGAGAGGGAGCTTAGACTTTGCTGGTGGAGAGCTGGAAGCGGGTGTCCTGTCTCAAATGGAGGGTGTGGAATGGTGTGGGTGAGATGTGCCAGGGCAAGGCTGGGCTCCCTGGATTGACAGCTGCTTCTCTGTCTCTGACTTTGCAAGTTGTTGGTTTTGTGAACGACAAAGGAGGCTAATGTAGCTGGGTGGATGCAATACTTGAGAAAAGTTGGCTGCTTCCCTCCCTCTCCTTTCCTCAACAGGGAGGAGTCTGCCAGTCAGGCTGAGTACATTTGTTCCCCTGAGGGTCATTGTAATACAATTTGCTGGTGAAGTCTGGCCTCACTGTGAAGTGGTGGCACCTGGTAGATGTGAACTCTGGCTTGGGCCAGGGCTGGTATCATTCAGAGGTCACCTGGGGCTTACTGGGGTGAGAGTGAGTTACTCAGCTCCCTTAGCCTGCTGCTTGCTGAGCAGATTGCTTTGAGAGAAGTGACTGGAGGTGATGATTGGCAGCAGGGAGCATGGCAGAGAGGTGCTGGAGGAGAACGCAAGATCCTCAGTGGGAGCAGCAGTTCTTCGGAGGTCGAGTGTGTTTTAATGCCAGGTTAAGTTGTGCAGCACTGTTGTTGGTTCATTGCTACTGGCAGTGCTGATCACTTGAGCGTTGCCTTGCCCCATCGTGCCCTTGAGAAACCTTGTCTTACCCTCCCATGCGCAGCTGAACATACAATTGCTGCTCTTTTGGTTCCCGTCATGAAATTCAGCTGCTCACACTTCTTGGTAAGGGAGCAGCAGACAGGGTCACCTGCAGCCCATTTCAGCTGCCACGTTGCCCACCTAGGCAGAGCAGTTGCTTCCTCCCCAGGCTCGTGCTCCAGCCTTGCTTATGCACTGCCTTGGTAGTCTGTCCTCCCTGATACACCCAACTCTCCGGCTTCCATCTCCAGTAATTGCCCGGCATCATCTATTTGCATTGCTTTGTACGCCCCTGCGTTTTATAGAGGGGGAAGTGTATTTGCACTTGGAGTGGTTTTGAGCAGTGGCAAGGGCAGGAGTATGGCAGATGGGTGGGGATGAGAGCATCGGGAGCATGATGAATCTGTTTTTCTTACCTTGTTTAAAATTGCCTGTTAAAATTCAGCAGCCGCACCTCCGATGAGCTTAATGGTGTCTGCCATGTTGCGAATACACAGTCATTAGTTGGTCCAATTCATGCATGCTGAGGTAGGAGGGTGATGTGAATGCAAAGGAGATGGAAAGAATAGGATTTGGGGGGGGAGGCAGAGGAAGGAGGGGGAGAAGCTTGGTAATACAGTGACAATGAAACATACGGTAGTCACACTGGAAAACTTTCTCCTTCATTAGCAGGGATCTGTTGAGTTTCTGCTCACATTAGGGTAATTAACACAAGTACAGATTGTTGAACATCTGTGCAGTTTAACTATATGGCCGGTTCCCAGGCTTTAAACAGGGCTGTGAGGAGCCAAATGCAAAGCAGTATGAAAAGCCCACACACTATTCATTTTACTGAAATTAGCATTTCTGGATGAACGCTGATGTTGCACGTCGGCTGTAAATTTTCTCTGGTCTGTTGCCAGGTTGGCTAATGATCTGAGGTTAGTGTTTGTTAATAATTTTTTAAAATTTGTTACTTTTAATATTCTGGAGGGGAAGTTTGTATCTCATTCTTCTTTTTTCTAAAACACAAAACAAAAAGGAGGCAAAACAAAGAAAGCATATGGGTATATTATATCTAACGTGCTTCTCATCTTTTCCCAATGGAAACCCAGGAAGGAATTGCTAGTTCAGCTTCCACCAGGGTTGTTGGCTTTGTGGAACCACCAAGGCTTTTTACTTATTTGTGACCAAACTGCGGTTTTAATTTTCTAGGCTTGTAAATGCCTGGAAGGCTCTGCTTACAATGTGTTGTAGATATGAGCTGTGTAAATAAAACAGTTTTTTCTGCAGGGTGGCGGTTACACAGGTATTGCTTCTCCACACATTGCCATCCCATAACGCAGTCTGTGTGCGTACATTGGGCTACCAGTATAAGGGTGTAGCTGTATTGTGGAGAGCCTTCTGCATTGATTATCCCAGAGGACTGTTGCTTTCCTGTGGCATCTTGGGGCTTCCTGCTTGCTCATTTTTACTTTGCCAGCTGAGAGCAGCTGGGCCATGAGGTTTGATGGACTCTTGAGCACAGTGGCTTGCAGCAGCAAGTTCTCCACAGAGGGCTCTTCATGCTGCCATCCACCAGAGCCAGTGCTTGTTGGCCTTCAGGCTATGTATCAAGACCACTTAACACTTTAGGCTTTTTTCTTTCTTTTTGCGCCCATGTGGGTAGCTGCAGGCCAGTTTTTCCTTAAATGGGTTTGTGAAGCCACCTTCAAAATGGTCTCTTGACACTGGTAACTTGTGGTCATGTTTTTGAAGCAGATTTTAATCATCGTTTCACCTTGCGCCTAGAGATTTTCACTGGGAAGTTCAGACCAATGGGTCCACCAAAGGACAATCAACCATTTTCTTGACATGATTTCCTCTTGTGACTTGTTGTAACAGTGTTTTGCAGCATTCCTAGTTTTGTGCGTTGACTTGGATGTGCTGGCTGGATCTGTGCTTAAGCCTAAAAGCAATGTAACTGTACCTGAATGCACAAATGTGCCTGCTTTGGTATACAATTGAATTAAACACATTGGCACCATGAGAAAAACTTCTTGTGGCAGTGGCTGAGCATTTCAACAACAGTGTGAAGGGTGTGCCAGGGCCCATAAGAAACCTTGTGATTCATGAGTGCAATGTGCAGAGATCCTGTGTCTTGAAGGCACTGGCATTTTTTTTAACACATCCTGAAATTAAACAACAAAATAAACCCAAGCACCAAACCTTCAGACTGACCCCTTTTTTTCCACAAAATGGAATTGCTATAAGACCGATAGTCCTTGTAGCTGGGGCAACAATTAGTGCACCATGTGTGTCAGGAAATCTTATTTTAATGGAGAAGACATTCATGTGTGAAGATAAAAAGCTTACCAATGTGCATAAAAATAATAATCCTCATTAGCACTATTTTGTCCCTGCTGTTTCACTAAGGAAAAAAATTGTGTTCATGGTGCGTTTTTTTTTTAATGTAATCCCTATGGGCTTATGTGAACAGAGCTGACCTTTGGAACCCTACTTAAGTTTTAAAAGATTGGTGTATTTTTTTGTTTAATTAGGAAAGGAAGGGACTTGGTGGCTCAGAGGAAGTACAGTTCTTGCCAGGAGTGCAGTGACTTGGTCCTCTAGTTCATCTTCCGCTCCTGCTCTGTAATGGCTCACGCTCCACCCCGGAATTCAGCTTGGCATCACTGGAAGTTGTGGGTGAATTGTTGCTATCGCACCTACCATCACCCACAGCCCTGTAAATACTGTACTCAGTGTTCCGTCATTGCAAGGTCTCTTTCTAGAGTGAAAGTGTCTCCACAAGACAGACTTGCTGAATCATGTAAAACTGCACAAGTTTAGTTAAATACAGGGTTTATTTTTGAAGGCCTAATTGAGTTACTCTAGTCTAAAGGGAAATTCGGGCTGCCCTACTTGCTCCTGTCGCAGTTCTGCGGGTAATTATTTGTGCGCGCACACAGCAGCTTAGTTAGGAAAAGAAAAATTGAGTGCCATGTTAAAGTACATTGATCTCTTACCCCTTCCATAAAGGATGCCAGAATGGGGCACGTTGCATGGTACTGAGGGACATCTACAGCTCAGAGAGCAACGGTTACCAGGTGACAGAGGGCATTTGCCTATTCAGAGAGGTGTATGTCGTGAGCGAGCATTGAGATCTACTGTGCAGTAGTCTTGCCAAAATGTTCCTGACCCTTTGGTTAAGATACAGTTAAGCCTAAACTTAAAAAATAATTGCTTTTTCTCCCCAAAGAAAGTAAGGAATTTTACCCAGTTTTGTAAGAATCAGACACTAAACCAATGAACCAGCCCCATGCAGACAAGTCTGGGGACAGAGTGAAAGCTTGAAAGGAGGAAGACTTGTTGGAAGAGACTGGATTTCAGAGGGATGTGGTAGGGTGGAGTTGATGTTTTGTGTTGAGATTGCTCCAGCAGTTCAAGTATTCATGTATGTAAATGCAGGTATCAAAACATTCGCATGCATAATTCGTCCTTCTCTCTGCCGATGGCAGGAGGGCAGGAGAGGGCTGTGTTTGCAAGGTTTTGAGACAGGGTGGCACTGCTTAGGAGTGCAACATGAGAAACTTTAATCACAGTGTCACGGTGTTAAACAGTTGGGTTTTATTCTTGACTTGATGGTAGTGTTACTCTGAGTGTCGGCAGAATAAAGTCACCTTAAGGTGATGAGGATGTTCAGTCTTATCAAGGTTAACATCCATGCTCCCTAGATTTGCACTCCATGTATCTCTGCTTTGCTTTTTTTTTTTTTTGGCCTCATTCTAGCACAATCCACCTCTATTCTATACAAGAGAGTTGTGCTCAGGAAAAGAAATCGAACAAAATAGTATTTCTATTAAACAAAAACCTGGATAATTTTCACTAACTACTAGACAGAAACCAAAGTCACTCGTTTAGGAATGTGGAATGGACCATGAAATTAAAGGGCTGCCATATCTGCAGATACATTGTGAAAATGAAACAAAATTTTCCTTTATTAATAGCCCCCACCTCAGCACTACTTCTTAAGAATATCTGGGTCCACAGCCTCGGTGTAGAGTGCCTGTTCCATTCCTGAAGGCCAGAAAGTGGCAATGCATCCAAGAGAAGCAGTTTCAGAATTTTCTGAGGTGACAAAACTGTAGCTGTAGCTGGTGGAACAGAGCTATCAGCCTTCAGTTACGCAGCTGTACCTAGGACTGCAGGAATTAATTTCACTTGCACTAAGGCTACTTGTAATGATTTTTTTAGCACACTTTTTTCAGCATGTAAACTGTGTGTTCTTCCCTAGCTGAGGGACTGTACAGCATGTGCCAAGGAACTTGAGGACCTCAAGGACTCACAAAGTTTCCTTGGAGATTTCATTTCATTCATCGCTAAGCTAACTTCTTTGAAGCAGCAAGTTCTCTTGTTCCACTACATGATCACTTTGAACAAGTAGTTGCATTTATTTAAGTTGTTCAAGTGTCAAGTGTTAGGACAAGAGGAAACTGCCTCAGGTTGTGCTGAGAGAGAGAGGTTCAGATTGGATAGTGGAAAGAAGAACTTCTTTACTGGAAGGGTTATCTGGTATTAGAATGGGTTGTCTAAGGCTGTGATGGAGTCCTGTTCCCTCTCTGGAGGTATTTGAATAGTGTAGACATAGTGCTTAGGGATACGGTTTAGTGGAGAACTTGTTGGGTTAATGGTTGGACTTGAGTCTTTTCAAGCCTAAGTAATTTTGTGAGGTACCTAAAATAAGCTCAGGGAACTTGAGGTAGGCTGCATGTCCTCAGCCACCTGAGAGGACCTTTATCAGATGCTAAACTGAGTGTGCCTTGCTAACCTTGCAGCTGCATGTTTGGAATTATCTCCATTGTGTTGATGGGAACTCTGAGGTAGATTTGCGTTTAGTTGCCCCAGGCGGTATGATGCTGACAATAGTCCATGCAGTCCCTCAGCCACTTTCTGTGCCAGAACCATTCTCTTGTGTCTGCCTGTAGGAGGGGAAGAAAACCCCAATCCAGTAGAAAGAGTGGACAGTGGTATTTGTGGTGATAACAATGTGCGTTCAGTCCCAAAAGACTGTCAAACAGATGGGTACCTTTCTGGGAAATGAAAACCAGCAAGACATGTGCGGAAGGAGATGCCAAAATGGTTGTTGCTGTGCACATAGGTAGACACAGGAGCACAGAGGCAGCGGCATTAGAGTCCGTCAGCCCCTGCGCCAGGCAGCCCATTTGCATTCTTCTGTCAGGGAGTTGGAAGCTGCCACAGAGCAGTTTATGCTCCAGCCTGCTCTGGCCTTGAATTATGCATGACCAATTTATCATGCCCCCAGCTGAAAAACTAATTGTGTCCCTGGGATATATTTACTAGAAATTGTAGTTTGCTGTGCTGGGGTCCCCAGAGTGTCCGGCAGAGCAAATGACTGGGAAGTTGGAGCGTGTTCAGAACAGGACTCCTGGCTCCACCGGAGCCACTGCACTGTTGATAGATTTTTCACTTAGATTGACTTTCTTAGAGAGTTTCCTCCCTCCTTATTTTTCTTGCGCTGCATTACACTTAATCGGACTGCAGGAGTCCTTCCAGTAGCCTCTAGTATTAAAAAGCACACCAATGTGCCTGGAAAAAAGGCAATTTATTCAGGAAATGCCGATTGGGTTGGGGGAAGGGTGCTGTTTTCTTCTGCGTGTGGTTTTTCTGAGGGTTTTTTATAAGCACAGTGTGGCATCATGTAATGTCTCCGATTACTGTGAACATCCCCTCCCTCTGCAGGTCTAGAGTGATGAGATTCTCTAATTACTGTCGTTTGAATGAGGGGTTGGGGAGGAGAGCATTTCTTTCCTCGTACAGTGCTCATGGGGTGGGCTTAAGCAGACAAATGGTATTGCCACTGGATCTGGTGAAGGAGCATGGGGTGCCCCAAACCAAACTTCTCAGAGATTAAATGCCAGCTGTCCGACCTGTATCTGGCTGCAAACATTCTCATTAGGTAGAGTTTAGCCATGAAGATCACAGGTGGAGATGATGTTTGAAAGGGAAAGAGGTAATTCACCGATAAATTATTCACCAAGTCCTGTCTGTCTTCCCCCACTTGTCGCAGGAGGAGGATGTCAAGGAGTTAATAACAACAAAGGAGTCAACAGTAAACACAAGTTCAGAGGCTGAACAGGCCCCTGGAATCTTAAAGTCCCCTTTTTATTATCCTTGTTGTCCACTTATACAGCCCAGCCTCACATCAGTTGTGGTGAGGAGCCGAGGACAGCCGGAGCTCTGCCAGCGACTGTCCACACGCCTTTGCTGCTGGCAGCACAGGAAGATGAATGGGGAGGCTTGTTTTTCCAAGACACTGGGGATGGCAAGCTGGGGCTTTGGAGAGAGGGATAGCTCTTTCTCCACCATGGGCAGGAGCTCTGTAGCTGGGCTGTGCTCCCCCACTGGTTTATTGAGATTCAGTGTGTGTGTCCTCTTGAGGGGAGAGCTGCAGAAAGTTAATTGGGCTAGAATAAAGGTGCTGGCAGAGGTGCTTGCTTAAGTAAATTCAAGGTACATGAAGCAACTTGTGGAAACTATTTGCACCAAGTGTATGCATGGGAAGTTGAAAGAAGTGAAGGTGGTTTTATTTTATGTTGGTTTTGTGTATCAGATCAGGATCAGTTTTTAAACATTGAAAAGCTCTCTACAGCTTCCTTCCTTCTAGTTCCCCAGGTCTGTATTAATCATCTACTCCCCAGAAAGATCTGGTGGAAAGATTTTTATGCAGGTGACCACATGCCTTGCTGCCAAAAAAGTAGAACAGAGCTGCGGTGTGATGAAATGGTGCTCCTTTGTGTTGAAATATGTGATACAGCCAGTTGATGTAAAGCATTGAAAGTCGTATCAGAGAGAAGACACAAACAAGCTTGTCCCCGAACGCAGCTAGCCAAACCCAGACTACGAAATTCAAGTTTGGCGTGGACTACCAAACCAGGTGTACTCATACCGTGTCTCCTCACACCCTAATGAGATTCCCTAATTACATTTGGAAATAGGCATGAGTCTGGAGGCAGTGTCTGTGTAAGATCCAGCACTGTAGAGTTGCTTTGCTCCCTTTAAACTACTGCATCTACTGACTTTCAAAGAAAGGTGGATGGTCATGGAGCCTAGTGGTTCAGGGGTTCTCTGTGCAGAGAAGCCAAGGAAATGTTTAAGCTGAGTTGAATAGAGTACGTTACAGTCGGTATTTCTGGACTGTGTTGTGGCACTTAGGAGATCACTGTGCTTTTTGAGCAGTGGCAAGAGTATAGGGAAGACAAACTGGGAAATGGGATGGAGACCACTTTCATGGAGCAGTAGTTGTACCATTAAGAGGTGGTATTAGAGACAATATGAGTCACAGCATCTTCTGTTAATGTTTTTAGCTGCAGGAGCTCAGCATCTGGATGCTTTTGCCCTTCTCATTTCTTAGAATAAAACAAGAGTCCAGGTTACACTCTTTTTGCTGGTGGTTCTTTCTACCTCGGTAATGATTTTCCTACGCTTTAAGTGGCTGAAAATGCTGGTTCTTGGAGAGCTTGAGTTAGAGCAGCCATCCTTGGCAGGGTGTCCTGATTTCTTCTATGAAAATATTTCATGAGTTATTCTCTTCCAGCCCCTGTTAACTTGTCATTACAAAGTGAGGGAAAAGCCACTGGCACTGTGTTGCCTCGTGGATGCTGCTCCTCCCTGAACCTGCCTTCTATGCTCTTTCCAAGGGAGCTTGTCTGTCTGGCAATCAACAGCTTCTGAGTGGCTCTACTGGTTTTTCTTCTTCCATTTTATTATTGAAGCCCTTTTTGGCTTTGCAACCTTTCTTCAGTTTGGTGCTGTGCTGTGCTTGAGTTGCATATTTGTCTGGTTTTATCCCATTTGCTTTGCTCCTGCTGTAGCTAGGGTGGGACAAGAAACTGCAGGGCTGCACAGGAAAGGTGAGGTGCAGGGGAACCTGATACGTCAGCAGCCCCAAAGATGAAAATAAGCTGGTGGAATTGGGGTAAAATAGATGTCAGGATCTGTTTTAGAAGATGGCACAAACTGACCCTCTCACTCTCAGATTTCTCTTAGGTGAAGATCCTATTCTTCCTTTTCTTCATCTCTCCTTTAGCTAGGATACATTTCAGTGTCAATTCTTGTGTAATCTAGTGCTTAAAGTTATGTAAATAGTTAGAAAAGACCAAGTTGTGATCAGCAAGGAGAGAGGGGCTTTATGTGCCTGTTTAGGAAGAGGAATTTGTTTTGTATTTTTGCTTGAGGGTTAAGGGAAATTACGCTAACGGCAGCTACCGCCTAAACATAGCACTTGCTACCACAGCTTCATATCGGTGTGAGCACTGTAAAACACCATTCTAGCTCGATGATTTGGGGTGGGGGGGTGTGGTTTGAGCCCTGTGCCCTCAGCATGATGTATTTTCAAGTGTCAGTGTGCTCCTCCCGGTCAGGAATGAGAACTACAAAAATAGATGGGGGAAAGGGGGCAACGCGGTTTTTTTTCTTGTGATAAAACTGAGGAAGCATCTCTGGAGACGTGCCCGTAGAGTGGCACGTCCATATCCCTTCCTGGCTTAGGCATCTGTGGAGGAATTCTGAGGGGAATGTGGAAGAATAGACCTCACTGCTCAAAGAAATCCTGAAAACGTCCATCAGAAATGCTGCAAGTATTCGGAGGCTGCTGGAAGCTTTCCAGCATTGGAGTCTTTGTCTCCATCCATCACAGGCACTGCAATCTTTGTGCCCCCAGCTTCAAACAAGGGCTTCACGCTGTCCTTGCAATCTGCCTTTATGCAGCGGAGTGTGGAGGCTTCTAATTACGAGGCCGAGATGCGCGGCGGGTGGGATGGCGTGCTGTGCCCCACAGCCGCGTACCTGATTATCCGTTGCTGAGGTCGTTAGAAGGGTTACTCCTGAGTTTAAGCCTGCTCCGCAAGACCCCTAATTATATGCTGCTCTGCAAGTTGCATTAAAAAGAAATTGTTGAAAAGACAAAGGACAGAATAACATTTCCTCCCTCGTCTTCCCCTCTCTCCCCCCCTGCAGCACACACAGACACATACTCCCCCACCTCTCCCTGCTGGGCCCAGAGCTACTTCTCACGCTTGAGTTGGTGCAAGCTCTGATAAAGCCATTGAAAGATGCAGCAGGGAGACAGAGCGCTCCCAGGGACAGAGGGGAGCAGAAGAGGAAGCCGAAGTAAAATGACCCCCTCCCAGGTAGATACAGCCAGGCGCTGCTTGCTGAAGGAGTTGTCCCACAGAGCAGAATTAGAGAAGAGATTAACCGTCCTTTATTGTTTTGTTTCACTTCCTAGGGAGCAATGTAATGTGGTTTCTTCCATCGTGAAAAACCTGCTTCAGCTGGAGCTCCGGGAAGCCTGAATCACTATAGATAACACATTCAAAGTGCAGTATCCCTTGCACATGCTGCCAGTTCTCATTTTAATCTCCCCAGACATCAAAAAAATTAAAATGTAAAATTCAGAGCCGTACAGCTGAGTGACGGGAAGGCTGCACTTGCTGCAATGCAATTTCCAAATCTGGGACATGCACACATGTGTCCATCCCCGCCAGAGATAACGGGTTTATGTGTGCTTTCCATGAGCCCATGAAGTGTACCACTAGCAGAGATAGAGAATTGAATGGGTTCTTCATTACCACATGTCTGGACTACTAATGACACTGAACCCAGGTTGATAACAGCAGCACTAAATATTTCCAGCGCCTCTTGGTGCGATGGTAACATTTTCCATTTACGACGGAGGTTATTATAGGGGTATCTGCAGTACCAAGAGAAACTTTTTTTCAAGATTGTGATTTCAAGGGACAGGGGGTTTTTTTACTCCTGTTTGCATTATGGTACTACCTAAAAGCTTGAGTGACAGACCAGCATTTCACTGTGCCTGTTTCTGTACAATACGGAGGGGAAAAAAGGCTTCTCTGCTGCAGATTGGGGCCTTTTTAGATGCAGTTAATGGGGGTTTTTATAGGTGTAGAGAAACTCGTATCTTAACAGGAGTGTCAAAGTCAAAATGTTAAAGTTTGAGTCACTTCTGTACCAGAGAAGCTTGCTGACTCTATCATATTATACTTTGCTGTAGTCTGCGATCTTTAAATGTTGCTCAACCTCTTCAATACCTCAGCTTAGTGTTTCATTACATGCTCCTTATTTCTTACTAGTTTGTTTTATTGTGATGTGCAACCTTGGATTCGTTGCCCACCCAAGGCACTCACAGCAGGGAAACTTCTGCTCTTCCTGTCTGATGTGATTTATTTTTTTTCCCCTCCTATGTTTGCCTGCATTCAGTTTGTCTCCATGCAGTGAGGAAGGTCCCTGCAGCAATCTTTGTTGAGGCTCTGGTTAGTGAGGCTTAAGAGAGGCAGCACTACATGTTACTCCGATCTGTTGTAGATGCTCCCTCTAAAGCCTCAGGTCAGGCATCAGGTGTGAGGTGGAACACATTTCTCTACTGGTCACTTTGTGCTCCCCAGCTTGCTCCTTCCTAGGCAAGATCCAAACCCATCAATCGATCACACTCTCCCTGTGGTTTGTGTGTTTAATGTGAACTGATGAGCCTCTCTCTGTGTGAAATAACCCCAACCCTTGAACCTAATAATCTAGATTCTTCTCTGTGCATCAGCTTGATGTACCGCTGTGCTGTCTTGTGTTGGCTCCTGCCTATTGAGAGATGTCTTAGGTGTGATTACTGTGGGGCATCGTTCCTACCTACCTACCCACCCAAGAGCACGTGGAAGATGGCCCTTATCCTGCATGCAATTTTATGTGACTTTGATGTTTTGGCAAGGTGACATGACAAAGAGATCAGCTGCCTTGAAATTACTCCAGAGAGCAAAATCTTTGTTTCAAATGGTATTTGGAGATCTTCCAGTCATGCCTCATATTTTCATGGCATCTGTGTCTAAGATAGTTCAAAATCTCTTTGATTTAAAAATGTCATACCACTTGAGCTGGGACTGTAATCTTGTCTTAAAGCCAGGTGCAGGAGCGCTGGTACCTGTTAGTCAGTCGTGGGGCTTTGCTTGTCTTGCTCACTGTTAGTCAGTGAGTCTCTTGTTGGTTTTTTGGTTTTTGATCTGTGATACCTCCCTGCTATAAAAGGTGTGAAGAGCAATCACTTTTTTTGCTTGCATGGTTTGTTGGTTTCTTCAGCCCCAGAGTCCAGAGAGTCTGCAAGCTGAGTAATTTTTCTGCTGGCACAGACTTGTGCGAAAGAGATTACTTGGAGATGGCAGATAGTGCTGGGGCTTTGGCCGTGTGTTGTTGAACAGTCTCCAGAGTGACTGTCTTGCTTGTTTTGTCAGTCTGGAAATAGAAGAACTTGAAATCCAGAAGTAGTGAAGATAGAAGTGAATTTCATTATAAGCACTTGCTGAACCTCTGGATATGTGCAAGACAATGGCACAGGCAACATGTTCAGCCATAGCTCGCTTAGCAGAAGTTTGACACCATAACCCATTTCATTGAGAGGATAAACACTGGGCATGAGCAACTGCTGCTTTTGAAAGACAGATTGATTCAATACACTTCACCATGCACATCTGGTTCCTCTGAGCTTCCTGAGAATTTTTCTGTTTGAAAAACTCAAGGCAAATCTCTTGCACTTTTCTGAAGCTAAAGAAAATATTTGTATTTTGATTGTGTTTATATTTGAAATAAGGGATGAGTAAGAGGACAAAAGCTACTTTTATTTATATGACACTCTGTGCCTTATGGAAAGACAAAGTGTAGAGTCATAGGGTCATCAGTAATGACTCTGAGTCAAAGATCATAGATGTAAAAGGAAGGGAAGAAAAAGAGTTCCTTATTGGTGCCTTCTAGGTATTTGAGCTTTCTGGCCATCCAGCTGCCATAGCCTTAGGATTGTGACCAGACCCACGTATGGGAGGTTTCCTTTTCTAACATTTCAACCATTGCTCCTTCTGTATATCCTTTCCACTCTTCAGGATTGATGCTAGGCAAGTACATTTGAAAATACTGTCAGTGGCCACTGCTCTGTGCCTTGTGTTCACCAGCACTTGTGCCGTGGCTAGGACTGGTGGAACTGGACTAGCAGAAAGGCAGTATGGGTTGGTTCAGCAGAGATTAATGCCAAACGCAATTGTCTGCCGCTAGCATGCTGCAAGAGCC
The DNA here is from genome assembly GCA_028565055.1 of Phoeniculus purpureus. Classification (NCBI taxonomy): domain Eukaryota; kingdom Metazoa; phylum Chordata; class Aves; order Bucerotiformes; family Phoeniculidae; genus Phoeniculus; species Phoeniculus purpureus. The sequence goes on from JAOXOE010000602.1 coordinate 18,942,586, forward strand.
CCCTGTGAATGGAGCAGTATTAAATCTGAACCTTGCAAAGATGTTTGAAAACCAGCAGAGCGGGTGGCTGGAAGATTAACTCTGCACGAGGACACTTTGGAGAGGAGAGCAGAGAGCCACAATAGCAGTTTCCGTGCCAGCTTTGTCCCAGCTGCCAGAAGGGACTTTGTCAAGGGAGTCCTTCACCATGGCACTGGTCCTCCAGTTACTGGAACAATTGCTGGAGACCACTGGCAGTCAGCGTGATTAAAGCAGCCTTCAGGCAGCTTTATTTTACATGGGCAGTTATCCAGATCCAGGGATTGGCTCAGCCTGGAAAGATGTAGAAGGAAGTTTGCCATATCATATCTCTTCTTTTTATACATTTAAGGGTCAGTCCTGGCTCTGTGGTTGACCTGTAGTCACTTCAGACTGCAGTCCATGAAATGCTCCCAGTATGTCTGGATGTTGATTGATGCGTCAAGAGAGAGAATTTTTTTTGTTTCTACATAAAGGAGACATTTAATTGAATTAATTATCTAATTTATTTCCTGCTGAACTGGGATTTTAGCTGTATGAATTAGTACAAACCAAGAGCACCCTTACAACTTTAACCTCTTTCCTTTCTCGTAAACCGCATTGCAGCGGTTAGATCATGTTTATGAACCACAAGTAATGCGACTGTTGATGATGGAGTTACTAATTCCACATCAGGATGGAACTGCAGGAACCCAACACGGCTGCTGGCTTATTCTTTACTTTCTTCCTTAGGCCAGGTAGACCCTTCCCTTTGCCTTTGTGTTTTTCAAAAGGGGAGCTAGGAGGTGTGCTTACCAAAATGGATTTTTGTCCCAATGGGAATGGCCCTCTTTTGCTTTCCTCTGCTTTCCTTATGTATGTAAATATATGTAAATGTATACAGGGGCTTGGATTTACCCTCTTCGTCTCCCCCTCCCATGTATAATGTATGTGTTAAACACGTAATCATTAATCAACTTTGTGGGGAGTGGAGACAAGAAGGGCTCTTTGATGATAGATGTATACTTGTGACTGTGCTTGTATGCGTGTTTATTAGGCAGCACGGTGCTATCAAAAGAAACTCCACATCCCCAAGGATAAGAAACAGCATAGGGAACAAATGAAGAGGAAAAAAACCCAACCCCTCTTACTGCAAAACCCTCTGTCTTCTACCATCTGTCTCCTTTTTCTGGAGCTAAATAAATTGGGGAGAGATCTTTGAATGAGGTGCTTATTTGTAGTGCACAGCAATGTGAATGTAGAGCAGGAGCAAAGTTCTGGTTAAGCTGCCTCTGAGTGCTGGCGGGGTTGGAGGCAGGGTGACATTATTTCTTTTGTCTGTACTCGCTGGAAGTGGTTTAGAGCAAAAAAGGCTTCAGGTTATCATGCACAGGCACAACTGTTTCTTAGGTTTTAATATAATATTTGATGTTATGGAAGGCACAAATTAAAGGTGGTTACTGGCCTGAAGTGCTCACAGTAGAGACAACACAAACAACGGTGGTTCTTTGTGAGTACCCTGCGCAGAATGTGCTTCAGGCTGCTCAGTGTTCTGGAGGAGGGTTTGGGACATTGGAATTACTTGTCTGGAGATTAAGGTACAGGTCTAGGGATTGACTTCTTTACATTTCTCTTCCCATGAGATACAGCTGTAGGTCTTGGGACACGAGAGCTTGGATTGGGTGTAGGAAACCAAACATATCCTTCGTTGTGTTAGAGGGGCACTTAGTCTTGCACAAAATTGTGTTGTCCAAAATGATAATATTGAAATAGACGTGTTTGGGGGGGAAAAATTAAAATACACATTATTTACGTGCCTTGTATTATTTTTCATGGCTCTTACTTAGCTTGTGCAAGTGCCTATTTTGAGAAGTAGCTGGTATTTTAAGTGAGCTTTAAAAGAGGCTTTGGCTCGCTGGGTGCGGAACTGCCACACCTTTTGCCTTGCACTCTTACAGCTAGGCAGGAAATGTTGAGGTCTGATTGGAACTGCTGAAGTGCACAGGAAACAGCAGTCCTGGCTCCATCAGCCATCTGCTCTGAGTCCAGCAATCAGTCAACAGCCGCAGGAGCAGGGAAAGGAGTCACAAGCATGTTAGTGGGCAGCAGCAGCAGCAGTGAGACTGGGAAGTGAATGAGGAAAAAAATGCTGTTTTCTGCAGTCTGCCCAATGCAAAGAAGCAGGTGGATTTGCTGCAGCCTGCCAGATCTGTCAAGGTGTATCTGGTATTGTTTAAGAAAGAGGAAGAAAACCCAATAAAATCTCAGGGAGTGTATATCCCACAAAAGATGAATGCATTTGCTTTGGAATAATCTAGGCTATCTTTCGAAAAGACAACACCTTCATCCACTATTGGCTATTTATTTTTATTTTCTTTTACCCTCTCGTTTGCCAAGGTCTGCTCTTCCAGATTGTTTTGCCACAGAAATTCAGAGCTTCATCAGGATTTTCCTAAACTGTTGGCTATTGATTTTTAGTTTTGGAGGCCTTTCCATCTTTTTTTTTTTGTGCAGAATAAATAAATAGGGCATTGGTTTAGGAAGGTTCTTCAGCCACAGTGAGATTAAGCACATCCATGGAGCTGAGTGTTCGATCAAGTGCTTTTCAGAATGCACTTTCTAGAAAATTGATATCCCTTCTGCCTCTCTTGCTCAGCTAATCAGGAGATGCTGGAGGCTGATCAGAGCCTTTTGTGCATTTTCAAGATAGTGTCTCTGAAGGATCATTACGCACATCCCTCTGCAGTGAGTACAAGGAGATTGTCACTGGGAAGGTGTTAGTCACTGTGTATTAACATGCAGGATTATTCTGCCTCTTTTTTCACTGTAGGCTTTTCATCTCCTTACTAAGCGGGAACAGTCATGTCTAAGCTAAAATGGCAAAAGTTTCTTAATAACTAGATTTATGCCTCCAGTTCAAGAAATAAGCCCCAGTGAAATGAGATGTTAGCTACTGTCTGACTTTTGAAGAGGGGGGTACAAAAGGCAGTAGCCTCAGCCCTTGCAGCAAAAGAGTCAAAGGAAAACGAGCCAGGACCAAGCCACAGAAGCTCAGCACTTAGCTGCTGAAGGTGCAGTTGTCTGGAGGAGTTAACAACCTGGCAGCTCAGTAGAATTGTTTCTGTCAGAGGAAATGGACGTGTAGCAAAAGAGAAGTCACAGCTTGGTCTCCTAAGCGTTGCCTGAGCAAAGCTGGTGATTGAACACACACACACTAGTGCTATTCCACCTCCGCCAACTGGACCAGCTTTCTTCTGCTCAGAGCTGAGCTGGACCTTTGGTAAAGCATGTGTATGAGTGTCCTGGAAGCTCCTCAGCTGGTGGCTGAGCATGGCAAGTATTAGCTAGTGACTCAAGAAACATCTTCATGGGGCATTGCCACAAAGGGAAGAGAGCAAAGCCAGGTCGGTGGTACTCTGCTTCTTCATAGATTCACAAGCAGGCACAGGAAGGTTTTAGAACACAGAACCTCTGGCAGTCATCTACTGTTCACTGCAGGCAAATGAAACTTTACGGGCAAAATCATATCAGCACATATGGAAAATAAACCTAGTAATTGGCCTGTAATTATGCCTTATCATAGCAACAGCTGTTAGATGGACTGTCCTGCTAGAGTACTCTACTTTCTCGGTACAAGACATGTCAAGTTCAGCCTCCCATCCTTCTTGAGACTGGCCAACATGCCATATCTACTGACTTTCAGCATGCAGAGCCATGGTTTTGTTTAAAATTATTGGTTACTCATACAAGCCAATAACTAGGAGAAATTTCTTACAGTTTGTGCATGAGGAGGTGGCCTGGTTTTGTGGTCGGCAGCTGGCATGGTGCATCTTTTGACTTTTTAATGGTTTTTTGCAACCCCACCCAGATAGTTCCTGTAGTACAAAGGACACAAATTTGGAAGAGCTGCATGGGTGTACCTGATCACATATTCACCCTATTAGCTTCAGAGTTCTGGCTCGTAGAGTTCCTGTACCCAGAACATTGAGAACCAGAGCTTTTTGAAATAAAACTAGCTGTTCCCTACGTCAGATCAGGTCGTGTCTGTACAGATGGTTTCTCAACTGGAACTGCCAGTAACATCATCAGCAAAGGCTCTGAATGACATGTTTTGTTCATTTGGGTTTGGGAGATTTTTTTGTTGTGTCTTTATGATTGTATTCATGAAGGAAAAAATGCAAAGGAAAGAGCCAAAGGAAAGTCAAGAGGCATTGTACAAGAAGGAAAAGACTATAGTAGGGCAGCATAATGTACTGGAAGTGAAAGACCATTCCTATCTATTGGGGATTTTCTCAAGAATGTGAACATACACATCTGCCAGAAGAATGGGAAAAGAAGGGCTGACGCTTTGTGGGGTTTAGACAAAGGAATATAGATCCTTTTTCCCTTCGCATCAAGTAGTCCATGGAAATTAAATTGTGCTCTCAGTACAGGGGGGGAGTTCCTGTCCAGAATGGATCACAGCATGGTGGTGACTGTAAAGTGGTTTTCTCTTCTACTACCTTGCTCCACAGGGCATTTACTTGAGGAGCATAATTAGGATATGCATCTGGAAAAATACACCACCAGGCACAGATACAGTAACACACTGGAACCCCAGTGTATTTGAGTCTGCTGCAGATGACAGAAAAGAAACTGAGACAAGCAGCGTCAAACATAACTTCCCATGAACTTTCTCTGACCATTTCTTCATGTACTTTGGCTTACACGCGTAGAAACCTCCCTTGGTAAATGGGAAAGCTAGGCTGCCTAAATCCCATGAAAGAGATTTGACTAAAGAGGAAATACGCAAAAGAGAACAAAGACCTGACTAGTGAGGACAGGAGATTTAGGTGCTTTGGATGTAGGGTTCAGAGAGGCTGCGAAGATCCAGGGGTTATAGCATCACTGTTGGTGCCTCAGCTGATCTCAAAGAGCTGGGAGGTCGTGAATGAAGTTTATTGTTGGCCAAGCTAGTCTTAGATCAGGGAGGGCGGTGAGGTGCAAGGAACCGAGAGTCTCTTAGGTATTTCGGAAACAAGGATGAGAAGATTGTTTGTGAAAGCAACTGGAATGGGGCATGGAAAAATCCAGGAAGGCTCTTTTACCCATGGGGTAAAACTCTCTTTGGTTTGGACCATGGCCAGTGGGCACAGAGTAACAGAAACTTTCAAATTCGTGCATCTGCTGCTTGGCCAGTCCTCGCTGGAAACTGTGGGAGCAAACGGAGCTGCTGGTTCTGGAACCATTTTAGCTAGAATCAGCTCCCAGAAGACTGTTGTTAATAACTCATGTCTCACCAGCCCTCTCCTCCTTCAATCCACTCCTTGCAAATTGGGCTGAGAGACAGTGCAGGAATTTGGGCTCTCTCGGGTAGGCCAGCAGCAAGGCGACGGGCTCTCGCTGAGGTAATCTGCTAAAGCCATTGCCAGCCTGCAAAGCAGCCACAATTCAAAGCACAGTCATGTTTGAACACTGGGCTGACTTTTCTGTCTATTTTAATGCTTTAAACAGGGCTGTGCATTCAGCAGTTATTTGTATAAGCGTTCTCCAGGCGTTTGAAAAAGACTTCTGTTTTCCAGAAGAGGGGAGGAAAGAGACCGGAAGGGACTACGTGGGGCAGAGTACGGGCAAGCAACAGGGGAGCAGCCAAACAAGAGGGTTTGGGCTGAGCTGGCATGTGAGTGACCATAGGCAGCCATGGTGCTGCACACAGGCTTAGTAGGGCTCCCCCACACCTGGTACTAAACCAGAAAAAAACCTTCCACCTTCTGTTGCTGGGAGTTATGCTCTTTAGAGCCGAGTTCGACAGTTGTTATTGCAATTTTGTGGTGCTCTTTTGATTTACAGCTGTTTTTACGACCATTGAGACAGCCACAAATCGAGGAAATCTCATAAAACAGAGAGTAAACGTCTCCTTCACAACTCAGGCAGAGTTTTGGCATCCGTGCTTATTCCATAGAGCAGGATGTGTAAACAATATTGTGTCCCCGGAGTGGCTGATATCAGTACAGTTAAGTGGTAACAGCTTGAAAAATGCATTTCTCTTATATTAGCGGTAAAACTGGAAATGGGCCCCCAGGCTAAAGTAAATTGGTGACATTTTGCAGCAGAAAGGGGGGAGGGAAAAAAAAAAAGGCCAGGATTGAAAATGCGGAGCCCTGGCTTTGAAAGCAGTGGGACTGGAGCCAAAGTTGGATTTATCTGCATTATTGCAGTACAGAAATAAATGGATCCACCACACTTGTTGCAAAGCATATCTAATTGGAGAAGACAGATTATATGTTGGCTGCAAACGGTGGGCTGCCTCCTTCACCGCCGCCTTCTACAGAAGATGGGGTCAGTTAATGCCATATTTAATCGAAGTGTATTGATGAGAGCTTCTTTCTTTACTTACTGTATAGGATGGGAGAGAAGCTCAGTGCACTTTTTCTGTAAAGAGTAGGTGCATGAGACTTCACTGCCAATGGATGAGTGAGCGGTAGGAAGCCACGTGCTTTGCAGATATGAGCCATAGTCTTCCTTCCATGTATTTTCTTTCATGGCCTCTGTTTGTAGAGAAATTTATATGCTGTCCTGGTTCCCTCTGTTTAGGTGTTCCTGATCCTGTCTGTTGGGTCTTTAAATACTGCTGCACCCTGCGGTGTTCTTTCTGTTGCTGGTAGGGGTGTCCATGTGAGGGTACTGAGCTATGGGAAGTAGCTAGTCCAACAGAGACTTTTACCTAAAACAGAGAAACACAAGCCATGAAAGAGAGAGAAAGGTTGATGAGCAGACTTGATAATGAAGTTTAAAGAGTCAATCTGATAAACAACAGAGACAGCTTCTGAAATTTCACTGTGTTTTGGGATTACCACATTTGTATCATTTACCTAATGACTATTTGATGCTTCCTTCATGTATAGAGTTTCTGTTATCTGACTGGGGTGACAGGAGGTATCATCACCTTGTAGTTTCTTCATTTGATTACCCATGGGTCTGCTGAATATAATGCATGATGGTCCAGCCCAGCTCAAATTAATGGGGTGTCTGTTCATGAAGGAGAGCTATGTGAAGAGCTTCCATGGCTGTCTACTTCCCAGAGCCTGGCAGAGAGTTTTTCAAATAAGAGGGCTATTGTTGCTTTCCTGGACTAATTTTTGGAATCTGCTTGCCCATTTCTAATTAACCTAATAGATATTGTTAAAACCTAGGGGCATCTGCAAAGCTTCATAGACCCATAATTCAGGTGATTCAGGAAATCAGATTAAGAGAGGAGAAAGTAAGTGATCATTCATTGTTGTCTAGTTTTGCTTTCCAGTGCTGTCTGAAAAGAGCTACCCTGAAGATGTTCAGGAAGGCTGTGTCAGTCCTCTTCTGTGTTTCTGGAATTTCCATGGGCTAAGTGGAGATCCCCAGAATCACACACAAGCCTGGCACTATTGGTAGTAAAGCTGTAGTGAAAGATGTTATCCAGAGGTTATTTGTTGAATTTTTTACTGTTAATGGAAAGGACTGGGCAGGAGTTTCTTGCAGTGTTTGGTTGTGAGTGTCTTTGTGTTGGTGATGTTGTTCTTAAGGCTGCTGCATGGGAATCTCAGCTTTTGTGTGTCTTACACCTTAAAGAAACAATTCAGCTGTGTCTTGGTCAAAAAGATTGAACTTGAAAACGCAAAAATACAGATGAATGTTGACATGCCAAATTTGCCTCCCTTTGAAGATATATTAGTTTTTAAATCTCTTCAGTGTGGGTCCCCTTGGTCTTTGTTACTATTTTGCATTGTCCTGTCACAATCATGAAGCTGTAGGGCTGAAGTAAAGGCAGAGCAATGCCTGAGCTGTGGTGTACTAGAGCAGACAAGTCTGCCAAACCATGGTGCTGTTAAGGTGGATGAAGCCCTCAGAGGAGGCAGGGCCAGGGCTGCCCCAGAGTGATTCATGTGACTGTAATAATCATATTGCAATAAGAATCTCTCCTACACAAAATTCTGATGGGAGTGAAAAGTTCCCAGTAAACTGTATTCGAGAGGCTGCAGAATTAAAAACAGTTACTTCTTAGGTAACTGAGTGATTCTTAGGAGATACTTCTTAGGTAGTGAAGCCTGCCTGAACCACACCATCAATGCTGCTGCCGCTGGAGCTGCTCCAGACTGCTGATTATCGCTCACCCAGGCACATCCTGACGCTGGGTTTCAGATGCTGATGGGCCACTGGACCCATCCAAGAGCTCTCACTCTCCTGGGATTTGCCTTCACATTCTCTGTGAATGCACCCAGCTCTGGGTGAAGCCCAGGATGTGTTTTGTGTCCAAACAGAGTCGTTCTCTGCGTGTGAGGGAAGTCCACTGCCGCAGTCCCATCCTCCTTCCAGATCACACAGCTGTGAAGGAGTGGACTTGGGGAAGAACGGGGCTTTTGTGCAGCACAGTTATGTGTTTAACATAATAAATGTTTATTGTCCTCTGGAGCGAAGGAGCAATAGGCTAAATTATAGCCCGGGGAGGGAAAGCTAGAATCATGAGGTAGAGGCTGTTAATTATCTTTTTTTTTCAGCTGTCATAATGCACTGGCGTTTGCCTGCAGCTCGCCCCCTCCCACTGCTCCATTACTTCCACCACAACTATCTCTAAAATATCTGCTCCCTGTTCCACTGCCCCCTCCTCCTCTGTGGCCCCCCACTCTTTCATTTGTAAGACATCTCTGGCCTCCGGAGAGATTTGTGACTTCTCTCCTAGCAGCCGCTTACGGTGATAAAGGCCCTCAGACCGCCTTTCTCTGATTAATCAGCCCTCGTGCAGCCTCGATAGGGTGTTAATTTGTAAACTCAGTGGACAGGCAGCCGTGATAAGCCTCCGCAGCTGCTCCGTGTGTGTGTGTCTGCCGGGGGGATGGGCAGATAAGGCTCCAGCTCTGGGATACAGCCAAGAAATATTTTGGAGCAATGAATTAGAAGCAACAACAACAAAAGAGCCTTCTGCAGAGGCACTCCTTGGAGGCTGCTGCGAGGAACACAGCAAGTTTCAATAGCAGCGGACAAGAGCCGCCTTCCTGATAAGCTCCCTGTCCTTCAGCCCTGGAAAGGGCCACATCAGGATTGCTTCTGTAAAAGGGACATCTGTGTGTCACATGTCATGGTCCAGGCTGGGAGGGCGATACAATCTTCCCTGTGCCTTGAGTATTTATTGCAGTTAGCCTGATCCTTTTCAGATAATTTGATGCTTGTTTGTCAGAGGGTTCTCTGGGAGGACATGTCACCTGAAAGAAAGGGATGGGCACAAAGGGCATCCACAGCAGCATCACTGTCAAATGATTTTTGAGCATCCCCAAACGTTTGCTTTGTGGTGTGGCTCACATGAAGCGGTGTGCAGGGGCTGCTACATAACCAGCACATGGGTTAAAGATTTCCCCTGAGCGGCAGACCTTCCTCAGTGGTCTGAGACCATGGAGAGTATCGCAGTAGTCTGAGAAAGATCCAAGCACAGTGTCAAGCTCTGAAATCTGTGTGTAGATTGGAGGAGGCTGCAGTGACAATGAGCATGTGTTCTGCTTACCTGCTCAAGGTGTGTTTCTGATTGTGCTCACACAATTTTCCCTTCTTTAATGAGTTGGTCATGTTTTCTTCAGAAACTGAAAGGAGGAGGTACCTCACTGAATTTGGATCAGCTCATTGGTTTAGCTGAATCCTAATGGTTCTGCCATCGTTGGCCTCCCTAATTGTTCTAATATTATCTGACAACAAGCAACAGACCATGGAAGCGGTTCCTTCCCTGTCTGCCAGTGCAGGTTGTTATTCAATGTGGTTTGGAACTGCAGTAATTCTCAGACAGACAGTGACCTTTTTATGAAATCAAATGTCTTGCAAAACCCCCTTGGTCTCTGAACTGTGATTTATAGCCATTTGTGTTGGAGAAGGCTGCAGATGGGATTTGGGTGACACATAATTGGTTAAAAGATAAAATAAAATGAAGGTTGCCCTGCTGGTATGGAGATGGCAGGAGCTACAGGAATGAATTGCTTGGCAGTGCAGAGCCTGGCCCTCCTCCTCCCGCCCTCCTCTACCAGTTGCCAAGTCCTGTCTGGCAGGCCATTACAATGATAAATGCAGGTAGCTGGCAAAGACCACAGCTGAGAGTTTGTTCTAGTGTGCCAAGCCCTGCTTGGCATTCCCAGTTGGTGCCAGCATTTGCACTCTTACTCAGTTTGACGGAAACCAGGACATGAGGTGTGAATTTATGTCTGCATCCTTCCAGGAGAGAGTTGGGATAATGAAATGCCAAGGCAGCCCTGGGAGCAACAGAGTAATTTGGTAGGTACCAAACAACAGTCTGCCACCTGTCATTTGCAGTGCAGCCCCTGCTCTCCCCCATCACTCTTCCTACAATGCAGCCTTTGAATTATAAGAAGTTTGAGGTAGTTCTGCAAAGAGCACTCGCCATTCCGTTTGATTTAGTGCAAATAAAACCCCGTATCCCAGCCAAATAGATAGTCGGGGTAGGTAGTTCCAAGCTGTGACGGCAGTAATACGAACTACTACGATAGTTTGTTACACGGCACTCCCAACCTTTTGTACTCGTAGGCACGTTTCTCCCTACATTAGTAGGAAAAGCTAAATCAGTAATTAAGGCTGTGGTTGCCTAAGTCAGTGTCTGGGAAATGGTAAATTTGAGGTGTGGAAATCTAAGCTGGAAAGGCTTTTCGGGTGTGAGATCAGCTCTCAGGAAAAGGGGTGAGATCTCTGATGTTTACAAGCAGCCCTTCTGTAAGTATGTGACAAAGAATTGTTTTCCACTGACTGAGGTGTGTGTCACTCACCTGTCAGTGCCTGTGACCTGTGCTGAGAAGTGCAGCCTGATCTGAGGGCACAGGGAGAGGACTCTGCTCTGGATCACAGGCTACCCAGAAGTTGTTCTGGTGGTGACCATGAATACAGAAGTGAAAACAGTCTGGTTTGAGAAAAAACACGGCAACGTCTACTTCACGTTCTGCTTTTTCCTGCTGACTGTAACTGGCACTCGTTTGATGGAAATAAGGAGGGCGTGAAGCACACAAACATGGACTAAAGGGGAGATCGGTGCTGGTTAGAATGGAAAATATCCAGGAGGGTGAAATCAAGGTTTTGGTAGCAGCTTGGGAGCTGAGGTTTGAGGTGGCTAGATGCCAAGATAAGGAGTAAATGCCTTTTAATGTAGAATAGGACATGCAGGCACAGTAAGGTTAAATGAGTATTTTGGCTCCTTTTAATGAGGGACAGCTGGAAACTTTCTTTTCTGGTCAGTGTCTCTGCAAACAGCTGAGGGACCTTTTGCAGCTGTATCCTCCCTTCGCCTCCTTTACTAACAGTTTTTTTCAGTGCTTGTGTTTATTTATCTATTGGAGTCAAGCTGGGAAGGAGAGGGAGGTTGATCTCCTTTAGGAGTCAGCAACTGCTCAGAGGAAGATGAATCATGAAGCATTGCTAATGGAGGAGATGGGAGGGGGAAAACTCAGGGCTGTAGCCATTCTCCAGGGGCTGGAGGAACCATTTGAGAAGAGAGGGAAGAGGGTTAGCCAGGGCGTGCCCTGAGGCTCTGATAGCAGACATGCTGTAGGTCAGTGTCCCACTGCGTTCCGAGCATGAGGTCACCCTTCTCATGGTGGAAGACAAATCGGTGCAATAAGCTAACAGAATCACAGAACATTAGAGATTGGAAGAGACCTCAAAAGATTGTCTAGTGCAATCCCCCTGCCAGAGCAGGATCACCTAGACCAAGTCACACAGGAACATATCCTGGTGGGCTTTAAACATCTCTAGAGAAGGAGACTCCACAACACCCCTGGGCAGCCCCTTCCAGTGCTCCATCACCTTCACTGTGAAGAAGTTCATTCTCACATTCATATGGAACCTCCTATGTACCAGCTTACACCCATAGCCCCTTGTCCTATCATTAGATGACTCGAAGAAGAGCCTGGCTCCATCCTCCTGACACCCACCCTTCACATATTTATAAACTTTAATGAGGTCACCCCTCAGTCTCCTCTTTTCCAAGCTAAAGAGACCCAGCTCTCTCAGCCTTTCCTCATAAGAGAGGTGCTCTACTTCCTTCGTCATCTTTGCAGCTCTGCACTGGACTCTCTCCAGCAGTACTGTGTCCTTCTTGAGCTGAGGGGCCCAGAACTGGACACAGTACTCCAGATGTGGTCTCACCAGGGCAGAGTAGAGGGGGAGAAGAACTTCTCTTCACAGAATCACAGAACATTAGGGATTAGAAGGGACCTCAAAAGATCATCTAGTCCAATCTCCTTGCCAGAGCAGGATCACCTAGACCAAGTTGCATAGGAACATATCCCAGCAGGTCCACTCCCCTTCTGATCCACTCCAGGATGCCGTTGGCCTTCTTGGCCACATTGCTGGCATCACGGTCACCAGGACCCCCAGATCATGGGGTATACGTGCCATATAGCGCATACCATGGGGTGTGTATACTGTATACTGCATGTCGCAGGGTGTGTGGACCACATACTGCTTATTATGAGGCGTATACGCCACATACCACAGGGTGTATACACCACATACTGCGTATTATGGGGTGCATAAGCCATATACTGCACGTTACGGGGCGTATACACCATAGATGTGATAGATCTGTACATCACATATATACAGATGGTATCTGTTACATCATGTAGAATAATTAAGTCAGTGTCGATTTTAACTCGCCTAATTCGCCAGTTACAAGTCACTTGCTCATGCAGGGAGCCAACACCAACCCACTGTCCACAGACCCCAAACCTGCAGTTTCCTTTCACTCCTCCCCTGTCCCAGCCACTCATCCTTGGGGCAGATGAAGCAGGCGACGAGGTGGCCCACAGCTCGCACTTGCACCCACTCAAGTTCTTCTGGCTCTGGAAGTAGCAGGGCAGCTTCTTCCTCAGGCCAGGCAGTACCAGTGTCTTGTCCTCATCACCTGCTGCAGAATTCCGCTCCTTACTTGATCACTTTGAGGTGGAATGGACTCTCAAAGCTTGTGGTGTCCAACCAGTCTGCAGTGAGCAGGGACAGCTTCAACTAGATCGGTTTTCTCAGAGCCTCATGCAGCCTGACCTGGAATGTTTACAGGGATGGGGCATCTATCATCTCTGTGGGCAACCTGTGCCAGTGTTTTACCACCTTCACCAAAAAAAGTGATCTCCTGTAGTCTAAATTTCCTGGTTTAGGTTAAAACCACCACGCCTTGTCCTGTCAAAACAGGCACTGCTGAAAAGCGTGGCCCCATCTTACTTATAAGCTCCCATTAAGCACTGGAAGACCACAACATGGTCTCCCTAGCGCCTCCTCCAGGGTCAACAACCCCAACACTCAAGCTTTCTTGATAGCAGAGGTGCTCTATCCCTCTGATCATTTTTGAGGTCTCTGAACACCCTCCAACAGGTAGATCTGTCTCTTTTTTGTACTGAGGACTCCAGCGCTGGACTCAGTACCTGTAGTGTCTCATCAGAGCAGAGCGAGGGGGAGAATCACCTGCCTGCACCTGCTGGCCACTCTTTTTTTGATGCAGCTGAGGATACAGTTGGCCTTCTAGGCCTGAGCACGCGTTGCTGCCTCATGCCCAGCATTTTATATCCAACAGTACTGGTTCACTGCAGGGCTGCTTTCAGTCCTTTCATCCCCTAACTGAGGGTGCACTTGATCCCACTTTAAAAACAAGCCTGTATCTTTATTTCAAGCAGCAGGAGCTTAACAACACTCTTCAGCAGTTAGAAACTGACACAAGTAAAGCCATAGGGCAGGAGGTGAGTGGATCCAGCACTGCTGCAGATAGAGTGATGTGGTGTGAAAAACAGATGATCTTTGTGGCTCTGCAGAGACACACACAGGTTCACACGATTCCACACCACCTTCCCCACAAAACATGTCTCTCAGCAGGAAACATATTCAGTAAGCCTTAACAAACTCCTATGTGCTTTCCTTACCTCTACTCATTTCTCCTGTTTCTGACAACAGAAACAACTTCAAAATTTACTTACATGTAGCCTAAGAGAGACAAGGAAGTAACCCAGGCAACTTCTGTCATCTTCAGTAGGACCACATATTAACTTGCCAGGAAGGGTTACTGTATGCAGACTAAGCAAATCCATCTTTGAGACATCAAGTTCACTGAAGTCTACTGGTTGAAAAACACAAGCCATTAGCTGCGATGACTCCAGTTTATTGAAAACCAGTGTATCATAATTCATGATGCAGACTGTCATTTACAGAGCATAAGAAGACAACCAGAAATGCAACATGAAGTGGCTGAAAGAAGATCCTTCCAATCCTCCGACAGTACTACCAGTTCCTAGAGCAACTAGAATGGACAGAACGCTGCAGGGAAAAACATTAACAGGGTATAAAGGCTTCATGTGTAATCTAAACACAATTTCCAGTAGAATATTGAGCTCAAGTGTTAAATACACTGAGTATAAACAAGCAGTCTATTGCAATGCCATAAAAAGTTGACAGAGGCTGCTTAAATGTAAACAAGCTCTAAGAAATCAACCTGATAGAACTATTTATTGTTTTCTTTGTTGTAGTTTGTTGCAGGTGTTTCTGTTCTACACAAAGACTGAAAGATACACAATCTCAGCTGCAATCAACATGTTTATCTAGTGAAAGTGATAAGGTATTCTGGGTAGGCTTGAATGTCATTAAATATGATAAACATGGATGGACTCTGCACATTATCAGTTGAACTATCAAACAGATCAACAGAGTTACTAGCGTTTTTTGCTGCTGGAGTAATTGATCCTCTTGACCCCTGAGAATATTCTCCAACAAGGACTCGAGCCAAGTACATGTGCTTCTTCCCAAGCGCATCTGGTTTAGAGTAGGCATCGTTGGCAGAATAGTTGGCGTTAACAGCAAAGTATGTCCCGTTTCCATAGTTGGCACCTGTAGTCAGAAGAACAAATGTTTGTGAGTGTTTCATTAACAGCAGTCACTAATCACAATCTGCCATCTTCAGACCCTGGGAATCTCTTGACAATTTTGCTTTTTATTTGCAATAGGGAAATACAACAAAGCAAGTAATTTTGCATACAAGGCAGGATTATACAGATAATGTGGCAAATCAGTCCAAGCCCTTTGCAGGAAAACAAGAGTTGTTTTGAAATCCACTTTACCGTTAGTTCCAGCATAGCTCCGGTTAAATCCGTAGTTGTTAATTAAGGTTACGGAGTCCTTACTCGTGCCATGAAAAAGTTGCTTCTCATTATTTCTGTTGCCATTTTTGTTATCCATTTCACGCTTTTTTATTTGGTAGGTCTTCCAAAAATAAGGGTTCTGTATCCTTTCAATCTGCAAAGTTTGAAATTGAAAGGAAGGAGGGGAGGGAAGGGAGGAAAGAGGTTGCAGTGATGGAAAACATTAGTGCATCCCCAACTCGACCTGCTTTCAAGAGTCTCCTCCTAGCTCCAATGCATGAAATAAGTTAGTCAAATGACTCTAAACTTTGGTGCGATGGGCAGCTGAACCCAGCCCAAAACATGACAGAAACAGTCCATGGGATAAAATAAGGAACAGCTTTGCAAGTTTCTGGGGCACAGATGACAATTCTACGTGCAAAGCACACTGGGCTTAAGCATGCACATGCTGTGCTCTACTACGGCAAAACCACTTCAAGAACAAGCGCTTTCCCTTGGCACTGAAGAAGCAATTGCTTAAAGTTGTTCCAAATACCTCACTGCAACAGTAAACTGGCACTGATTAGTGAGTGACAGCCGCAAGAGACTCTCCAGCTTCAGTAACACCAGCGGAATCTATTTGTCCATTGTTTAAAGCTTTCTTCATCACCGTGCTCAGAAATTTTACATTTTCACATGCCTTTACCTTTTCAATTTTGTATGACGAACAGGACCTCTGAAAGTTCTCCTGTACATATTTATATTCTTTTGTTTCTGGCTTTAGTTCCACTATTCTGAGTCGCTGGTTTTGCATGTCATCCCATGTTGCAGGGAGCGCCACTGACTCTTGATCTGCAGAAGACACATACTCATGTTTACCCGAATCCTCCACGTAAAATGAAACGTGCTCTGCTACAAACTTTTCTAAAAGCCCACACACCCACCCTATCACCTGAGCTTACTCGTCTTTGTCAGTCAACAGTATTCCATGACTATTCTACCAGAGGATTAGGGCAGTGTAGTTTCTAGTTTGCCAGTGCACTGGCAGTTGGTGTGTGTTTGAACTCTTAGTTCCTAGACACATCTGTTCAGCACAGCTGGAGAGGGACCCTCTGCAACATCATTTACCAGTAGCCTTCCCTGCAAATCAAGGGTTCAAGGATAGGAGCAAACACAGATTTACTGAGTAGTTAATTATCATCAGATAGGAGATAAGAAGCAAAGCGTTTGAACAAGGAAGGTTTCAAGTTAAAAAGGTCAAGAATACAATCTCCACCTGAAAAGCAGAAGTCTTCCTTTTCTTCCCTTCTCCCGTTTCCTGGGAGGCCTAAGTCCAGCTGTGCTGTCAGTCACTGTCTGACGCATACGCTACAGACATCTGACATTAGAGGATCCCTCAACTAGAAGGAACTTTTTTTGGTATGAGAATAAAAACTAAAAAACTGAAAACGTGTGCCAGAGACATTACGAAGGCACTGGGAGCTGCAGCTACTTAAACCTGTCCACTTTCATTTTCAAGGGTTAAGAGGATAAAAAAGTTGCTCTCATTAAGATATAAAATATTGGCCTGTAAAAGTGAGCCAGAGCAGGACAAAGAACGATACACTGGGAAGAGACCCGTGTGGGTGGATGAGTAAGAAAGAGGTTGTTCCTTCGTGGTAAAGGATCACAAGTAAATGGAAGAGGGTACATCTCAAGAACAGAAATGAGATGTTGTGTAGAAGAACAACTGCCACAAACATCTAAGTGTTGCTAATAAGTGTTCAGAACCTCAGAAGGCATCACCTACCTATCCAAGAATTTTACATAACTGCAGGATTATTTTATTTTCACTTTCCAATTCAGTTCCTTTCTACATTCTCCAGAAATGGACCTGCACAAAGCTCCCAACAATATTTTACATACCGTTACAATTTGGTACTCTTACTAGGGTGGATGTAGCTGGTTTTAACACAGGACCATCAGTCTGTCAAGCCGCTTTTACTCACCTTCAGATTTATCAATGCGTATAATGGGTGTACTTTTCCCTTGGTCATCCAGGACACATCTAGTGTCTATGTCTGCTGTGTATTTTTTCTCATCAACAGTGACAGAAACAACTTTCTGCTTGTTCCTGAAAGCTTCTTCCAAGTACATATTCGTGAGACTGCTGAAGGGCACGTACAAATCATTTTTCAAGTATTTCCACTGAATAAGGTTTTGCAGGAGTTCTGCCTTGATCTCTTCCTGTTTAGCAGCTTTTACTGCGTGGATCATTTTTTGAACAGACGAATGAGCAATCCAGACATCTTTCTCAACACCTGAAATATGAATAGAGGTACCATCCACACGAAGAGCAATTTTCAATATGTTTTGTAGTTTCTGCAGTTCCTCATGTTCCACTTCACCAAAATGAATGACAGACTCATCTTTGATTTCCATTGAATGTTGTTCCTTTAAAATTGCATTTTTCAACCAGTTTTCTGCATCTTCCACTTTCTTTTGGCTTTCACCACAAATCTGCATCACAGCCATTTCAATCTTCTTTGAAAAAATGGGTTGGGTTTTCGTTTTTTCCTTTGGGGAACGTCTCTCGGGGCCACAGAATGCTGCATTGAAATACACAAGTGCTGTCATTAATTTTCACTGTTGCCAGCTAAACAGATAAACATCTGTAACCTGTACTTGAGTGACATCCACTTACTCATTAGCCTGGAAAGCAACGATTTGCCTGTTGTTTTAGCAGGATTTTGACTTTTCTGCATGCTTCTATGGAATACATCCAGCAGATGTGGCTGAAAGATGACAACTTTAACAGTTCTCACAGACGGAGCGGAGTAAGTTCTTGCAAAGTCAGTTACTGCATCTATCATGTTGTCAGCCACGACAGCTGGATCACGGCCTGCCTCACCTGAAACAAGTTACAAACATCCTGCCTTTAAAAAGTGTTAGTAACTGTGGCAAATGGTTAAAACATCTTTAAAAAAAACCAATCCCAAACAACAGTTGTTACCAAACAGGACACAGACCTGATGCTCAATGGCCCAGAGGCCAACTCTTTGCTTGAACAGCAAGTCTGATTTTATTCGTACAAGAGGTCCTGCATGCATGGGGCCCAGTTCTGGATTTCCTGACCCTAGAGATTTCTAGTGAACTAACTGAAAATAACAAAAGTACAAAGAGGGACAATGCGGCATTTTGACAAGCTCACATCCCACCCGTGCCAGCCCTACTCGTGCAGCTGCTGGCTGCAGCTGCATCATCTCGTGATTTCAGCAACGAACAGACAGCTCCCTAGGAAGTCTCTGATGAGATGCCCACATTTATCAGGCTGCTGTGACAAACATTTTCAGTTCTCCAGGAAGTCTAGACATACCTTTGAATCCCTGACAGCAAGGAAGTGTTAGTTCCTGACCACTCACACTCTTTACATGTTAGGCACACACGTGGAGTAAAGCTTTCTGTGTCCTCCTAAGCTTCTAATAGCAGTTTTAAAGACTGCAGTTTCTGAAGGTATTTTGACCAAAGAACAACCCCCTAGAGATAAACTAAACTCCTCTCTTGAGCCCTGAGATCAGCAGACTCACACGTACGGAACCCATTTCCAAATGGAGACACAGACCTGTTCCAATTGCTGGGAAGGCAACAGAGGTGTACTGCTGTAGTTCACACTCCTCAAGTACTCTGGAGACTATTGCCTTGATATCATCTTGGGCAACAAAGTGAATGATTTTTTTGCATGACAGATTTCCTGCTTGGGTGGTGATATACCTTGTGTTAGATTGTGAGGCTGAAACACAAGTGGAGAATGTGACCAATTAACAATTACTCACCTTACAGGCAGGTACTAGTCCTCATAAGGAGACAAGAAGTCATGACAAATATGCCCCAGGATAAGCTTCAAGTTTCCTTCCACAAACTGTGCAACTGTCTTTAGTTTCACTTTCAAGGTATGAGGATTAATTTCATGTTTGTAAAGTATTTGTTCTGTTTAGCACATAAATTTTGTGTTGCCTTTACTGGTCAAGACTGCTCTGCAGACTTTGAGAACTTCACACAGACTAGTACTATGCTCCATCTTCTTGCACACACACAAGCTGCTTAGCCTCTGTTACTCTCTTGGCCTGTGCAACAGAGACTTAACTCTTACCTCCTCCATGTTAATTCTTTCCCTTTGGTTGGTGTTCAAAGCTGACCTCTACAGCAGCATCTTGCCCACTTTCGTTGTGTTTCAATCACATCCTTGTCCATCCTCACCTCCAACTCAAAATCTTGCACAAATTCACAATTTGTACACCACGCTAGACTTGGTGTACAAGTAGATGCCTCTTTTGAGGCAGGTACCTAGCTTCACTAGTTTTCCCTCTTGATCACACACAAGATGTGATAGCAAGTTGCCAGTTAGGCCGATGGCAAGCATATTTTCACTCAGAAATGACAGAAAGAGTTGCAGGTAAGGCAGCTGATTCCAGAGGCATGGCTTCACTGTTAATATTTCTGCCACCATCATGCCCTGGTGCTGGCTCTGTTCAATGCACACTTGATTTGGTTTAACCATGGAAAGCTTTATTGGAATATGTCCTGGTTTCAGCTGGGAAATGTTCTTTCTAGTGGCTGGTGCAGTACTGTGTTTTGGATTTAGGGTGAGAAACATTGACGCTTCAGTTGCTAAGCGGTCCTTATCCTAAGCTAAGGATTTTTCAGTTTCCCAGGCTCTGCCAACAAGCAGGTGTGCAAGAAGCTAGGAGGGAGCATCATTATCTCAGAGGTCTCTTCCAACTTTAATGATCCTATGAGAGGAAGGGAAAATTGCTGCTTCAGGGCCTGTCATGGGTTAGCAGGTGGTGAAACACTACATTGTGCACCACTTGATCTCTCTTTTTCCTCTATTCATTTTCACTAGAGTTGTGATTATTCTACTTAGTTTTAGTTACTTAACTGTTCTTATCTCAACCTTCAAGTTTTACTGGTTGTTCTTCCCTCCTCCAACCCTGATTCTCCTCCCCACACCACAGTGATGGAGAGGAGAGAGCAAGCAGCTACATGGTGCCTAGTTGTCAGCTGGGGTGAAACCACAAGAAAATAAGAACATGCAATGACTAATAGATTCTGTTCTTCACACACGCTTAGAAACTCTTTCTTCTTGAAGATTTTTCTTTTCCTCCCCTCACTATATGTTTCACTAATACAACTGTAACGGATTAAAAACTAGCTGATGTAACACAGTGCATAATACAGGTGGATACACAGAAAGTATTGCAACAAATTCCCTGCGATGCCAGAACACCTTCAGAAGGATCAGGGATGTTGTACCATACCTAGTTGAGCACATTCATCTTCAACTGCTTTTCCAGCACTGCTCAGAATTGCTCTAGAGACACCTTAAATGAGAAGAGTAATGAATCCACTGTTACTACTGTTAATGCTGTGTAAGTCCCATCTGAGACAGAACTGCATACCATCAAATATTGAAAACATCTCAGTCCCAGTAACAGTAAAGGTTATAACTGAAAAACGCTGTTGCCTAACTTTCACGCTTATGCTTTTCAATTCAATGCCATACCTAATGAGTTTCACTGAGGTCAAGACCTCAGTGAGGTTTGTCATCTTTAGTCCAAGTGACGTTCCATAAAAAGATTCTTTAAAAGTAATTACAATTACTAGTTTCCCTTTATGCAAGAGTCTTAAAGCTGCCACCTGGTAACACAGATTAACAAGAAAAACACGTTTTCAGACACTTTTGTCTGAACCTTTGTACCCTAAGAGGAAAACCAGAAACTGTGCTGTGGAGCAACAGGATTTGCAGCATTGAGGGGGAAAAAAAAAAAAGACTTTATACTCTCGTCATGCAGCCCTTCCAACCACACATGCGTAATACCAACTACAATACCTGTTTTGAGGCTGAAGGTTTGGTTTGTTATGTTTACAATGACGTCTCCCTTCTCCTTGGTAATATCACCTTCTGCCACCTGGAATACAACGGAGCCAACCCTCATTTCATATCCGTTCTCTGCTAGGGATGAAACGGTACCAGAGAAATCTGCAAGAAAGAAACACAGACCCTGAGCATAAGGACACGAGGAGTAAGAGACAGGGCACTTGTTTGTGGGTACAGTGCCTACAGAGACCACAGTTTGGCTCCAGACTCAGGAGGACTGCCTGAAAATCATCAACTGAAAATGATTTTTCCCCTCACAGGGGTCTCTGATCAACCTTCATCTATCCCCATCATTGCTATTCACACTGAGACAGCAGAAGTTTTGATGCACTGACTACTTTGCAACCATTTACTGCACGAGCCTTCACAAAGCTCCAGGGAAAGACAGCAGCGAACTCTGAAATCCCACTCCTTTGCTCCTCTGTCTGAGAGTTTTCAGGCATGGTTTTGTACTGTGTGGCAGGAACTTCTTGCCTATGTGCCACCTGTGAAAACTTGGCAAGTTTTCAGCTTGTAACTCATGCTTTACACTCTGTGGTTCTGTTAGGCTGGATGTTTCAGCTTTTGCCATCAATCCGAATGTTTACAAGATTTGAGGCTATTCCAAAAAGGCCACTTTAAGACAAAAACAGGAATTCCCCTGCCTTCCCAGGACAGAGGAAGACACTATCTGCTCACAGTCTAATCAAGCACGGTAGCAATAAAAAACCCAAAAACCCCTACTTGTGCTCTCTGCACTCCACAGCTTCTGCTGTCCTGATTTGCAGGGGTACTGTCCCCAGAGAATGAATCTCAGGTATATGTTTTAACTTAGCATCTCCCAACACCATTTCAGACATTACAGACACTCTGCCTGGAAATACTGAATGCTGCCTTCAGCACAGCCACTTTGACTGCTACTTGGACTTTGGGGATGACGTGCTCACTCAACAGGTATCTAAACATCCACAATGAATGCACTTCTGGGAATATTTGAAAGACGAGGTCTACTAGGCACGCAACTTGTGTGAACCAAGCCTACCTGTTCCTTTGCTAGCCTTATCTGGAGAAATCTTTGGCAGTTTAACATTTCCACTTCTGTTCTGAAGTTCACGTGAGAATTCCTAGGGAAGGAAATTACAGATCAACCCCTGTAGAAGTCTTTACGGAGTAGAAAGTAAAATTGAAGTAAAGTTAAAAAACATTTAGAAAAAGCTTAATACAAATTACTTGACACCATCTGCCATAATGCTGATGGTGCTGATGGCAAGTCCTGACACAGACGTTCTCTGAGAGCTAAGGGTTAGCAACAGACAGAACTGTCAGACGTCCAAGGCAGAGCCCTCGTTACCATTCCAGAGGGTTACACTAATAGATGGTATCCTTACACTGAGGGGCGGTTTACAGTCCATCTTAACTCTGGCAGCTAGTGCCACCCTTCCCTACGCACAGGCTTTAGCACAGGAGCCTTCAAAACCGCATTAGCAAGTGCGCAGAACAGCAAACTCAGCAGATGCAGAAGCACTAATTTGGGAATTAAGTGACTACTCTCTTTTGAGAAGTTCATGTGTGAAATGAGTAACTTGAGCACAGACAGAGAAAATTTGTGCTAACGTGGTACTGAAGAAGGGACTGCAGATGGCTGATACATTTCTGCTGGAAAAGTCTCTGAGCATGGCAATCCCAGCATAATCATTTCTCCTTAAAAAGACACTAGCACTGCATGGAAAGCACTCCTTTTCTCTACGAGCGAAGGCACAGAATGCATTTGCAGCCAAGTCTGATGTACTGAAGGTCCACAAGGAAACAAGTAATTACACTTTCGTCTGTTTCATTGCCAGGGAACAGAAAAAGACAGGAGAGGTGCAGGGCCACACAGGACTGCAGGTGACCGTGAGGGGCAGAACCAAAGAGAGAACTGTCAGTAGAGATGAGACTGCCAACAGACTTTTTATTTTGTGTACGAACAAGCAGCCTGTGGATTCTTTGGATATCAACAGACCAAGTTTCATAAGACAGACTGTCCTGGTTTTGACTGGGACAGAGCTGGTTTTCCTTCTTTGTAGCTACAGTAGTGCCGTGTTTTGGATTCAGTGTGGGAACTGGTTTGAGCTGAATGCTAACAATCTGTATTTACTTGTTGCTAAGAAATTAAGGACCTTTAATCTTCATGTTTTACCAGCGTGCAGGTGCACAAGAAGCCTTTCAGGGATTGTAGCCAAGACAGCTGACCTGAGCTAGCCAAAGGGATATTCTGTATCACAGAATATATGCTCAGTATATGAAGTGCAAGGAGTTGTCCCAGAGCAGATAGCTGCCCGCTCGGGCATCCACCAGCAGGTGGTGAGCTATTGCATTGTGCATCACCTGTCTTCTCTTGGATTTTACTTGTATCTTGTTTATAGTAATAGTAATTAAAAAGCAATATAATAACCAAAGTAATACAATTATTATTACATTTTATTTTATTTATGAAGAAGTTCCTAGCCCACAGGTGTTACCTTATTTTTCCCCCAATCCTCCTCCGTATCCCACTGGGAGAGAGCAGGAGTGAGGGAGCAGCTGCGTGGTACTTAGTTGTTGCCTGGGATTAAACCACAACACAGACCCAAATAAACCAGCACGTAACAGAGAAACACGGTAAACTTACCTCAACATTAGTCGTGTCTTTGGGATGCAACAGAAAGTGAACTTCCTCCAGAGACCGTAATCCATTTTTACCACTGTACTCAAACACCTTGTCAAACAGTATTTTAGCAACAACAGACCCGGGGTATCTTAAAACCCCTGTCCCTATTGCTGGGAAAGTAATTGACTTCAAAGACAGTTCCTCAGCAATCTCCAGGCATTTTGTGATGACGTCGCCAAAGACCTGTAAAGCACAATTACATTTTCAGTTACCGAAGGCAGCTCTTTTCCAGTATGTGCAATGCAGCATTTTTCCCTTTTACCTGTCTCTTGGCATCGGAATAACCGGCTGCATCACACGGAATACATCAGGAAACACGGTTAAAGAACGGGCCAAGCTCCCTTACTGTCTATGACACTGACCCCCACTTCAGAAGAAAAGTGGCACTAAAGCCACTAGAAAATCCAGTCAAATTAGCGTTCAGGCAAATAAAACCCCCCTTATACCTTAGAGGACGTGTTTCTCTGGGACCACGCAGGTAGTACAGCATGAAGCACAACACTGCAACCTAGATTGTAACCGCTTGTTTTCAACACGGATCCTTCCACAGGTGGTTCTCTTAGGCCTTCTTCTCTTAAGCTGGACTGAAGCATTGGCCCCGCCTTACTTAGCAAAGCTTTAGCAAGTGGCCCTTTATTAAGGCTGAGATCCGGGCCAACACTGATAACAACAACATCCGTCTGAAAAACACACGAAGTATCAGTTGTACATTTTGCACTGATTACTCGAGTACAAAATGACTCAAATACTCCTGCCTGATGATTTACCCAGTAAATCTTTGGAATAGCAGTCTGAGAGCAAACAAAGATACCCTTGATTCTAGTATGATGAGCCTGCCCAAAGCAACACAAAAGCTGAGTTAACCGTAAAATTTACTTCAACGTGGTGGGAGAAAGTTAAAATTCTGCATTTCAGGTCTATTCATTCTACTGCCATTTGAAAAACTTTTATGCAAGTTTGTTTTCCAAGAGACACTCGCAAACCAAAACCATGTTCACTGAGGCAAACAGGACCTCCCATGCATGGCTGGTCTAGAGACAAAGCAGCAGCTGAAGACAAGACTGGAGGAAAGCTAAGTAGTGAGAAAAGCAGTAACTTGTAAGGGAGAGGAACACAAAGGTCTATGAACATCATGTCAAACACTACACTCAGCTCCTCAGGAAGGATCTCTATACACATTTTACTGAGTGTTCTGCTCTGGCCAGCTAGAGTAACTGCACGTGCAAGCTCTAGGAGGTACTGACTCCTGAAAGAATTTGCTGGCCACTATGGAACAGGCTCTGAAACAAGTTGCTTCCAGTAACGGTGATCCCAGTGAAGTAGCTATCAGTCACCCAACAGCAATTAAATACCAGAGGCAACTGGAAATCAGCTAGAGAAGCTGGCTCTCTACAGGAAATGCAGTAACAGCTGTGCATTCTGTGCCAGCGTTCATCAGTGACATAGGAGTAACAGTTCCCCAGATGAGTATCCTACAGATGCAGGGAGAACCACACTGGCTGTGGGCCAGGGCTCAGACATGCATGTCTGTGCTGTCTTGGGACCACAGTGGATGTGGAAGCAGACCAGCTGCTCTTGTGTTAACTGACACCAAGAATCCTCTTTCGGTTTTGCACCCACTCTTCTCATCACAATTTCTAGGAAAGTCAGTGCTACATGGAGGTGTCTCAGCAAGGTAGGGTTTGGGGGGTTAAGCGCCTAGAACCATTCCTGCTGACATGAGTTGCTTGTGCTAAACCATACTGCACTGTGTATCACAGGGATCCGTGCGCCCTGCGGCAGCAGACAACAAAATGCAGTGCTGGACAGCTGTCTCTATTCTGTGTGAGAAAATCATCTAATAGCAGTTCTTATCAGCACTGATAGCCAATTTCAGTAACAAACATGTTACGCTGCTAATTATAGATGCTGGTCTAAGGTCTGTCATCTTTTGGTTTCACATTTGTTTGGGATTTTTTTTAAAAAACCAAACAAAAATCCCCCTTCGGTATTTTAAAAGCAGGTTACTCAGAACACTTACTGTAGCACCCTCAATGCTTCCCTCTTTCAGGATGATGTCAAGGCCTTCCTCAGTTGTTACCAAGGGGGAGTTCTTGCTGTTCTGAGAAAATTTCTTTTTCCTAGGCAGATAAACCATACGGGTCCGATGAGGTGGTATGTAGGAAGCTGAATCATCTGTAAACACTTCTCTCAGAGCTTTGCTAAAAGCATTGACGTTATTCTGTGTAATGTCCATCAGATGAACTTCTTTTAAGCTGCTGTCCCCCATGGATTCTTCTAAGGTCTCCTTGATGGAGGATACAATTGAATATGTACACAGTTCCAGTGGGAAACCAAAAATCCCAGAGCTTACAGCAGGCACAGCTATGGAACGATGATTGTATGTTTCAGCTAGTTGTAGGCTTTTCTTCACTGTCTTTCTTAACAAGAACACGCACTTTTCTGGTTCCTCCTTCCTCCACCTGGGCCCAACGGCATGAATGACGTTCTTGCAGGGGAGCTTCCCAGCACCTGTGATAACCGCACACCCGGGCTGCAAACTGCCATTCTTCTTCACCAGCTCATCACACTCCTGTTGCAGTTCTGGACCAGCAGCTCTCAACAGTGCATCAGCAAGTCCACCAATGTGTTTTAAGTCTTCATTAGATGCATTTACCACAACATCAACAGGATGAGTGCACAAATTACCTTTAATCACTGATACTACAACTCCACCGATGGTCACTTGCCTGCAGTGCTTGCCTCTATTCCTCTGTTCTTGCTCTTCTTCCTGTTGTTCTTCTGACTGCCCTTCCAGCCTGATGAGGCACTTATACTCTTGTTTTGCAGTGGCGGCAAAAAAGTGTTCTCGCTCTTTGAAATACGACTTGGCTCCTGGCTCTCTGATCACCACACGCCTGTAATGCAGGCCAGACAGAATGTCCTCAACTAAGGTGACTCCCTTCAGCACTTCTCTTCTTGGACCACTCAAGGATATAACTCTACCTTTCCTTTCTGTACTGAAGTCAACTTTCACACCTTTAGTCTGCAAGTCACCCCAAACACTGGTCTTCTCTTTCTCAAAAAACATTATGACTGCCATGGGCTTCCTTCCAATGACCTTTCGTACTTGCGTGTTTTCATCTATAAAGTTATAAAGTTCCTCAAAGGCTTTTGCTACTGCTTGAGAAAAACCAGCAATGATGACTTGACTTTCTGCCTCAGTGACTGTTAGGGCTTCATTGGAGCAGTTATGCTTGGTAAGCATCTTCCATTCCTCCTTCTCGAGAATCGCCTTATCCTCCAAAGTAATGCTTTTGTAGTCCAATTCCTCTTTTATTGTTTCTTCTGCTTTTAGGAGATCTTCAGGAGCCCACCCTTTCAAGATGACAGCCTCTCTGCCAAGCTCATAAAAGGCATTAATTTGTCTTGACATAAACAGGCTCTGTGACAGGGTTTCATTATCAACACGCTCTAAAAACATGAAAATGTAAGGGTGGATATTAACCATTTTCTTTGCCATTTTACGTGTATTATCTAATATCTCCCCTTTTGCTTTATAAACTTCCTCAGGCATTCCACATAGGTTAATTATCTTCTGCACATGATCGTAAGTTATCTGCAGGGCTGGGAAGTCCATACGAACTTTTTCTTCAAGACCAGCACTCTGTAAAATTGCATATTCCCCTGGACCCATTATCACCATTTCTTCAGTTCTTTGCTTTTCTCTTTCGATTTCTCTGGTGGCCTTTTCTATCAGAAGCTTCAGTTCTTTTTCAGCGTTCTCCACAGCAACTTTTTCACCTACTACAAGAAGTAAATCCTTGGAAATGTAAGGGATGATCACAACTTTGTCGTGGCTAAAGCCGTTTCTAATGGCTTCCCACACCTCTGCACTCACTCGATATTTAGCTGCTCTGTATTTTGATACGCAGTGTGAAAATGCTGTGGAAACTTTTTCATTCCACGTCTTAATTAACAGAGATCCCAATCTCTTCTTCTCAGACAAAGCAGCTGAAGGATTGAGTGTAACTTTTGGGTTTTCACAGTAGGGTTTAGGCCATGTTGGCACACAGTTACACTTTGCCATTTCACAATTTATTGCTTCAATCAGCCCGTCATTCCTTTGCAAGTAATACCAGATATATGGATCCAAAGGCACTGTAACTGGATCTGGCTTCTTCATTTGTGGCTCTTCCTTCCCATACAGAGCTGTTCCCAGTGAGGGATAGTAAGGGTAGACAGAAATTGGTGTTCTGTTGAGTGAATGCTGCTTTGCCAAGACTTTGGCTACATCTAAAACAAACAAACAAAACCCCAAACAATTAGTGCTAGCACTTAAAATCAAAAGGTCTTCTGCTGGTTGTGTTCTAAAATATTTGTTTTCTACATAGCAAAGTTTGTTACATCTAAGGATAGTTTTACATTAGTTGTCTCCACTTCCCAGAGAGAAATAATTCCAAATCATTAAAGAGCCACTACTTCTAAATGGTAAAATCTAACTTAAGAGAGGAGGATAAGAACCAACACCATCCACCTCCAGGAGGAGGGATGCACAACACTGTCTGTGCCTCCACTTCTGACACCTGCTCTACTGGAAGCGCCCAACTCAGCAGCAGTCAGGGCTATTACCAATCACAGCTCGACCAAAAAGAGCATCAACTTTCTTCAACTTCTCTTTCTCCTTCACTGCAATTTCTCCACCTTCCACAGATGTTCATGTCTCTGTCACTGGCTGGACAAGCTGTAGCACCTGCTCCCTGGCCAAAAAGTTGTCCAATAAATTGTCCCCATATGAGCCAGACAGCACATATTGCCACAGGGCAGCTGGTGGTGAAGGTGGGGCAAGGAAAGAAGAAAAGCGTCCTGCGCTACATGGGGCTGCCCTTTCTCTATTGCACTTGAACTGCAACCTGAACTCCGTAAGGATCAAGGCCTGGGTGAAACAAACTGCGCATAAAGAGTTCTACGCCACAAGCTCAGCTGGTCCAAACCTTAGGCTTCACTCCAGTTAGTGGAGACTTGGTGACAACAAAACACCAGATCTGCGGTTTTAGGAGGGCAAAATAGGCATTTCTCTAGAAAATTCACTTTTTGATCTGTAAGTGAAAGGTTCTCCAACAAATAAGGGCTTCGTGTTTCGCATTACCTTTGTGGTCTTTGAAAGTAATGATAGCTGCATCCTCTTCAAGCAGCTGCTGAACATCCTCTACTTCTGCACCTCCATTCTTCTTGTTTTCAAAGTACACAGTTATGTAGTCGCTGTGCGTGTGAGGGGGTATATTTTCAGCCCTAATGCTTTTGGTTTGCTCAAGGCACCTTGCAGTAATGTTTTGTTGCTTTGCTCTGTGGTGTTGATTAAGCTTTTCAGCAAATTCACCCACAGCTAGAAAGAGAAGTGAGAAGAAACAAGTAAACTCCAGATCAAACTAGTTCTCACTCCTGAACTATGACTTTAGCAGACTGTGATGTTAGTGCATTGATCAAGGCACTGAATTGCAAACCATCTATCAACTCAGAGGTGCCCACAAAGCTGTTTCTTTCCACATATTCAGTACCTGTCACCTACTATCCACCGTATGGTTGATCACACTGCTATTGACTACAACTGCTTTAACCAGAATTTGTCACTAGCTTTCCTACTGAATAGCCTTGGGTCTCTTTAAGGCCAAAAGAAAACAGATCAGGTTCTGTTTCTATCCTGGGCTATGGCTTTATATACAACTATTTGTATATCTATACATATAAGATCAAACATTAGTCAACGGTTTGAATTTGGATCCTTTCTGTTTTATGATAAATGCATTCTATTGTTGGCTATTTCCCCACCCTCTTATCAACACCACTGTCTGTGGTGACAGTCTCCTGTCTCCAGCAGGTATCTAGATAACAGCTGTAAGAAAATGCTGCTTCCCTAATTCTTTCCCAGCCTCCAAATCTATCTCAGTAGATTTCCATTAACATTGAAAAGCTCTGTTCCACACACTTGTTCATTTTTGCCTTGAGTCCATACAAACTTGCACTTCCAACACGTTTTGGGATGGAAAGCCTTTGTCACTGACCTGTTCTAGTACATCCTTTGTCTGCTTGTATAAAATTATCGTTTGTTTTTAGTCCTACCCATCCCGTTTATTATCCAAATAGCCCTCTTCTGACTTACAGTGGCCTCTCTACCTTACAAATAAAAGGTATCAACCTGTAACTTTAGTAGCATAAATCCTCGTTTAAAATGAAGTGGTATCAGGTCAAACCATAAAGCTATTAACAGACAACATTCATTTGCTGCTTAGTCTCTCTCATACACAGAGGTAGCTAATAAGGAGGAACAACAACTCTGACTCCTTACCAATATTTCCAGTGAAAGTAACTGCAGCAGCATGTATTTCAGGTATCATTTCCACACTGAAGTCACCATCATCCTCTGACAAGCCACTGATGTTCTCTACCAGCATAATTAACATGCAGTCTTTTACAGTCTCCTGCACATTTTCAAGCACAACTATGCTGGAAGGCAGGGATCCCTCAGAAGCCTCCTCTTGGTGTGGCTCCTGGAAGGTGTCCTCTTGGCACGGCTCTGGGACAGTGTCCTCTTGGCACAGCTCCACAAGCAGATCAATTTTCTTCACCGAGTGATGCTTCCTTTGCAAAACTTCTTGGGCATCTAGTTCCACAGGAAAACAAAGATGTTATCTTCCCTTTCCCTCCTACCACAGCAAAGTGACAAGCTAAATTCCACTCTACTTTGAAAATGGGGCCAGCTGTACTTTCTCCTGTCACAAAACAGAAATAAGGCAAAACTACAACAAAAGTTAGGGTCACGATAAAAGCTACTTTATGATTTAGATGTCCTCAGTCTTCCCAAATGAAAAAAGGTTACCTTTTGCAGTGATAACTCCTTTCTACTGCTCTCAAGTGCTGTTCTCCAGATTAGGAACATCTAATAAACAGCAAACAAGGGTTTCCCATCCCTTTTTTTTGTGTACTTAACAAATATTGAACTTTTAACTACACTTGATTGTTAAATTTAGCTGTTTCTCCTATATAAGCCATTTCCTCTTTTTGCATACTTCCTTCACATACCAACAGGCAGCCAACAGCACGTTAGGGTAGAGGAAAACTGCAGATAAATGGACGTTTTTAAAAGTCATTTTCTCCACAAAGATGAGCATTCACATCTCTATCTTACGAATACATAAGATTTACTACCTCTTTTCCTCCCCATCTCCAAAACCCTGGCAAATGAATGTGGAAGAAAATACAACAAAATAATAGTTACCCATGTTCTGCAATTAATCCTGCACTATGCTTTACAGTTTACTTATTCTGCAGTGCTCATGAGATCATTTCTCCTGCATTACTCGCTGTAAGCTTTGATCAAGCATCTGGGACAAGACTAAAGAACCACTGTGCTTTCCCTATGGGTGATGATAAATCCATGTCTGTGCAGGACAGGCATATTTGCTCCTTCCACATCCTGTCACTCTTCAGGAATGACATCGTTTCTGCCAAACAAAGTCCACAGACGGATCCAGCACCAGCAAGAGCCCATTTTTAAAATCACATTTACTAATAAAATACCCACAAGACAAGATCATACCTTCCTCATCTTGGAAGGTGATGATAATTTGCTGATCCTTTCTGATGAAGGACTGGATGGCACCTCCACCAGATTTCTTTTTGTTTTCAAAGTACATTTCAACAATCTCATCTTCTATTTCTTCCCCAGAAGCAGTAGTTACTAATATGACAGATTTCTTAGAGTTGGCTTTTTCCACTTCCCATTCCTCACGTGATTCTGAAAGGAAAGATCACACCCTAAAGCCTTAGGTGAAAGTTGAAACAAAACGCAAGCTTATTATCTTCTAAGCTTTTGCACCCCTTTCTCTTCAAAACAAGATAAGATCGGGGTGGGGGGAAGAATACACAAATGAACAGTAACTCAGGCATTGGTTGGGTTTTTTTACTACAACAGCTTTTAAATTCCAAACAAGCTGAGCAATATCACTAGCATGAGTTGTCCTATCAACAGGTAAGAAAAAAAGGCTTCCAATCATCACCAGGCAAAGATAGCAGAGGTAATGGCTATAAAAGCTTCTTCACAAATCAGTCTTCTACCTGTGCATCCTCTTCATTTACAGCTCCAGCTACTGCTGTGGTTCACAATGAGTCTACACATACTGGCTACCACAGAAGCTTGGGTGTACCTGCAGGATGCAGCTGCTGATGTTGTATCATCCCAGCGGGGCTGGTGGCACAAAGAAGCTCTAGGTAGGGGCAGCCTTACCCAGAACAAAGGTCAGCATCCACTGCATAATGACTTAAGGAACTGACCTGTCTGAGGCAGATGGTGAAGCCAACAGTTTTCTAAAGGGACTAACATAAAGAAAATTCTTTACTTTAACCCAAGATTGTGATTTTTCTACACTATTTACACAAACACCACAAGCCACTCAGGTGACCAGGATACCACTTCAGCATAAAGGGCAATAAAAAACACTGAAGAAAGGATCGCACAGAAACACAGAATCATTTTGGTCAGAAGGGACCTTTAAGATCATTAAGTTTAACCTTTGATCTAGCACTGCCCTCAACACTACAACTACATCTTTTAATGGATGGTGACTTCACTACTTCACTGGGCAGCCTGTTCCAATGTCTGGCAAACATTTTGGTGAAGAAATTCTTCCTAATATTCAATCTGAGCCTCCCCTGGTGAGGCCATTTCCCCTTGCTGCTTGGGATAACAGATTAACCCCCACCCCACTACACCCTCCTGAAAGGAGGTGATTGTAGAGCGATAAGGTCTCAGCCTCCTTTTCTCTGGTCTTTCCTTTGAGAAGTGGCAGGCTTACCTGTCATCTCCTGTGGAGTGCACGCAGAAGTCTCCTTATTCTGGCTGGTGAGAAGAGCAACTTCAGGTTCATTAACTAGAGATAAATGGCAATGATTTATCAGCTATCGAGTACTTCAAGAAGTAAAAGGTCACATTTGCAGACCCAGGTTAAGTTTAATTTGACATGGCCAGAAGCCATACACTAGTTTTTTTCAAGCCATATGGTTACAGAAATGCCCTTTAAAATCAAGGGAAAAAGAAGCCTCAGGCATGTTGAAAACCAACCCAGCACATAGCCCTGCTGGGTTAAGTGCTGCCAGAAGCTCCTCTGCATGTGACAACCTCGTCCTCGCACCAAAACGCTGCCGCCCAGTAAGGGACCTGGACCTCCACCGGCCCATCACCCGCACCGGGACAAGGAAGTGATGGGTGTGGGCAGATAAGGGTTGTGGGCGATTGGCAAACTCCGGGAAGAAGCCGAGCAATGCCAGCTAGGGCCACAGGCAGAGCCGCACCTGAAGTTGGTGCCTCCGGCTTTCATGCCAGCCTTGGGGTTTCCTCTAGGGCGGCGTGGTTTAAAAGCCGACGGCCACCGCCGCCGATGGAAAAAGCTAAACAAGGGAAGCGCCGAGTTCAGCGTCCACCCTCACAAAGGCTGGTCACCACTTTCCGCCACTTGCCGGTTGGGCTCGACGACCTCGGAGGTGTCTCCCAACCTCAACGATCCTACGATTCCCACCCCGTTCCCGTATCCCCGGCCCCGCGCCGCCCCTCACGCAGCCCCTACCTGGCGCCTCGGCCCCGCCGTCCCGTTCCGGCTCCTGAAAGCGGAAAGAGAGGAGAGCGGTTACCCTCGGCCCCGCTCGCCCCTACCCCATCCCGCCCCGCCTCCTCACCTGCGGAGGGTCTCCGTCCGCGGGCAGCTCGGTGACCAACAGCGACAGCCGCCCCCGGGGCCCCCAGTCCAGTTCATGGACCCGCCGGTCCAGCACCCGCTGCCTCACTGCCAACACAAGGAGCACCAGTGAAACGCGGCCAGTGGCCACTACCCCACTCCTCCCGCCACGGGCCCGGCCGCTCACCCTCGGGGCAGGCGAAGCAGACGAGGAGGTGCCCGGTGCCGGCCCGCAGCTCGCACTCGCCGCCGCCCGAGCGCTTCTGGCTCTGGAAGTAGCAAAGCAGCTTCTTCTTCAGGCCGGGCGGCGGCTCAGCCGTGCCCCAGTCACCGCGCACCACCAGCGGCAAAGCACCGGTCCCCTGTCCCGCCATGGCCGACCCAGCGGCTCTCGAAGCTGCTCCCACAGCCGCCGCTTTCGGTTTCGTTTCTCCAGCGAAGACACCAGAGTCCCCGGCCCCGCCCAGCGCCGCCCTCCAGCTCCGCGCTCCTCTCGGCGGGCGGGACGCGGTTCCTGCGATCCTGGGTGCGTGACCCCGCCCTCGCCTGGGTTACAAACTCAGGCAAAATACCCGACTTTGACTGCAGACCGGGTAGATTTATCCCTCAACTGCACGGCTGTGATAAGGACGAATCGGCCTGTTCAGCCGGCTGTAGGATAAAGGCTTGGGAAGCTTTCCGTGAAGGCAGCGGGACTCTGGAGCACAGCTCAGCCTCCAGAACGCTGCCGGGAACTATCAGACGGGGTGTGACAGCGGTCAACTGAAACAAAACGAGAAACAAAAGCGAAAGAAGCTGGAGAAGTTGGGTCTTGCCAGCTTGTTTCAGTGGGCAGGAAAGCAGGGACATTTAGGTGATTCTGCTGTGGAAAGGGGATTGGACTAGGTGATCTTTCGAGGTCCCTTCCAATCCCTAATGATTCTATGACATTTAGAAACGAGTAGAATGTTGGCATCTAACTGCACAGAGATGGGAGGAATCGTGAGAGTAAAATATGAAAACAAACACAGTAAAACGAACTGCAGGAAGAAGGTCATCCCAGCCCACACAGAAACTAAACAGCACAAAGTCCAAAAGTCCAGGTGGCAAAGTAGTCCTGTCTAGTCACAATGTGGGGATGTTAAAAGAGAAATAAATGAGAAGGTGTGGGGTCTGAATCACCCCGAATCACAGCGTTTCTGGGAAGCTCCTCAATATGACAAAGGAACCGACCCAACCAACACACACCAAAACCGAAACAACCCTGTCTGTTTCTAAAGCAGGAGAAAAGGCTGTACAGAAGAATGCAGAACCACGCACATGGTATTTTTATTTTATTTATGTTACATTCAATAACCTAACAACAAAAGTTTAACTCTTTAACAGTTATGGCTGCATTAAGTGAATGCTATTTGTTTCTTACCATCTCAAACGTGCTCATCTCAAAGTAGCTCTTCAACAGCGCACAGTAGCAACAGAGTGTCTCTATGATACAATTTTAACCATATACTGGAAGCAGTGGAAGAACACAGTTTTAGAGTTGCAACACTGACTTAAAAGTCGTTTTTAAGCTTTAGCCCCATGGACGGCACAAACCACCACCCCAATAGCAGAGATCGCCACGAGCACTGTCACTTTCCATTTGCTGCAACATGGCTACAAGCGTTCAGCACTTCAGTGGGAGTAAAACCAGCAGCATCCACATATCTCTTCATGTAAGATCCATACTCATTTAATGCTTAAAACCCAACCCATGCCATTTCTACCTTGAAAAGAAGCCAAAGTTCATAGCTTGATCACCGTTCATACTCACTCAAACAGCTGCATGGAAGTTTTCCAGCAAATGGGTTATGTGACAACACCTACAGCAACAGACATAGTAACACAAAGCTAAAGGCAGCGTTTGATCTAATGAAAACTAATAGTAGATCTATTGGTTTGGTGCTGAGTCTGAGAAAGCGTGGGTCAGATTAATTGGTAAAATGAGACACAACTGGGATGTGACAAGCGCACCAAGTACTGATGCTGCACTCTCAAGACCCAAATCCTGCGAAGGCTTCACAGAGGGAAGCACTACTCAAGGGCATAAATTATGCGTGTAAAAAGAACCTATATTGTTTGATGAAAAGCTTTTCTTAGCTGGCTGCGAAATATAGTGATATAAGCTCAGCCTCTGAACAAAGTGTCTTCTTTTTTCTTAGTGTCTGAATAATAATCATGTCCAGTTACTACACTTTGGAGTTGACAGCTGATAGATCTCTTTATTCTATTCCTTTTGCTTTCAGTTCAGATCGAATGCGCTGCAGATACTTAGCATCGGGGTAACCAAAACTAGGAGAAGAAGAAAAGAATTATTAGGGCTACTTCTGAAATGAGAAAAACACTGGCAGTTCTACAGAACCTTCTGATCAAAATCTCTTGTGACACACACTTCTCACTCTACAAAGAAACCAGACCCTGTTTTGCAGGTCTGCAAGGTGGTACAGATAGGGTGCAGCTAAAAACTTAAGGAGCTGCTAAAATTGGTTGTCCAAACTAACACAAAGAATCAAAGTTGCCTGCTGTCTCGCTTGAAAATGACAGGGCACTCGGGTATAGGTCTTTATAAAAATTGCACCTGACATGAATAGAACAGCACCTCTGGATTTTAAGTGTGTATGAAGCAAGTGATAAATAAAGCTTATGCCTTCTGCTCTTTCATGATCCTATCTCAGGAAGGATCCTAGTGTCTAAAAGGATCTATAGTACAATCTCCTTCTTCTTGTTGTTAGCTTTAGTAAGTAGAATTTCAAACGTTATTTTACAGAGTGTGAGTGCCATATTTAATCATAACCAGCAGCTCCTGGTGCAAAACAGCGGGTAACAGAAAAGATCAGGACTCCAACCGTAGCTGCTTATCAAGAGCTTGCTGATCTGTAATTTCTAATCAGAGCAGTCATTAAGTGACTATATACTTTACACAATTCAGCAGTGAATGACTGGCCTGAACACAAGACTAAGCTCATTCTTGTTCCAACCTGTCCAAACCAGTGAAGATGATTCAAGTGTGCATCCACAGAGCACTCCACAGTCACTTTGTGGGTGACAAAATCCAAAAGCTCTTATGTGGAAATATTCACAGTAGCCTTCCTGACATATCTGAGTAGCAATAAAATCACACAAAGACCAGCCTACTTACTTGGTAGCTCCTCCACTCTTTGAAGTTTTGTGGTGAATATCATTCCACGTGATAACATCTTGTGCACCAGTAGTACGGGACTGTCCCACTGTGAAAATCAACTTTTGGTCAAAGGCTCTTTTGAGGAGCTGCAGAATTTCTTGCCCTTCTTTATTGTTAGGTAAATATGCTGTTCTAGAAGTTGCAGGATAATATTTCCCTGGGTTTGGATGGTTTTTCTGTTTTGTAGAAACACAAACAAACAAATACCAAGTAGGATAAATGCTTTGAAAGCGTGAAAATCAGACATCCCAGTTCTCACAATACTTTTTACCCTGCCTTTGGTTCAGAAGGACACAGCATGATTCACTACTGATTTTGAGGTGGGGTTTTTTTTCTCATCAGTCAACTTCTTTCAAATACATTTCCTTCACTTTCTCCTGTCATCACTCATGCATTCACTGTTACATTATTTTTTCTCTTAGCTCCCCCATGACTGTTTAATTCCTACCATGTTACTTTACCCAAAACCACTGAATTAAATAACTGCAGATTTCTACAGCACAAAGAAATGTCTCTCCTGGACATGCATTACACTGGATGGACAAACAGATCATTTTTCATTAAATATTGGTTTTATCAGGGGGAAAATTAGCTTGTGTTGATTTTGAAATATACTTACAGTTTGAGTACCACCGTGCATGTCGTATGTAATCACAATAGTACCACAATGGGGATAACCAGGAAGAGATGAATGTTCTGTTCTAAATGACATTGTTCCCTCCGGCTGGTCTCCTTTCACGAGTCCGTAGACAGTATTACAAATAGGACAAGCCTGCTTATAAGTCATGGCCTGGTCGAGGCAAGTTTTGCAAAACACATGGTTGCACTTTGTCAGTATTTCTTTACTTTTGATTTCCTCCAAGCAAATCGGACACACGTCTTTGTTGTCATCTTCTGTCTTTGCCTTAGCCCCTCCTTCAGAAGAAAGATTACTCTTTTGCTTGCCATTGTATTTCTTCTCAGATGCTCCTGTAGCTTCATGACAGCTGAGATCAGGGGACAGTGGTGTCTTGTTTACAGTTTGTGTTGAGTCTACAGTGGTGAGAAAGTTCAAAATGTGCTCTTCAGCAGCACAAAGATGGTTTGGCAAGCCACTTAAGATTAATCCGTCTTCCTTCTTCTTATGTTTTACATGCAGATATTCTAGTTGCTTTCCATTAAGCAGAGTATCTAATCCTTTCTTCTGAGCTTCTGAAGGCTTCAAGCTGATGACTTTTTCTCTTAACAGTGCAGAGGCACTCTGAAATGCACTAATGAAACTTTCAGTAGCATGTGAAGACATATCAAAAGTTTTGGTCCTAGGCCTAAATATTATGCGCATCTTCTGGCCATGTGGACTATCTTTCTTTTCTATTACTGTATCAAATTTGTCTGTAATGTCTTCAATGTCTTTGTTCAGTACTGTTTCCAACAAATTAAACACTGAAGCATCAACTTCAACTCCATTCCTGTATTTGTACAGTTCAGATGATATTTTCATACTCTTTTCAGTGTGGCTATTCTCACCTTCTTCTGCTAGAAATTTTTTGGCAGCTAAAATCTCATGTGCTGGGCCACGGAGTAGCAACTGATTCCCTTCTTCTTTGGCAAGAAGATTACTAAACCTAGCATTTAACGTCACTATTGTCTCATGTAATATGTACCTGTTTGCTACAGGAATTATTTCCTGTTTCAAATTTTCCACACTTTTCTGGAAAGCTCTGATAAAAAAATCATTAGCTCCTTGTATTGCTGCAGGACTTTTATCCGAAGTGAAGCATACTGATGTGTTTCCATCGCAACGGTCTTTACTTCTTATACGCACTCCAAACTGTTTACACACTACTTTGATTTGCTCTTGGCAAGCATGACTGAAATATTCATACAAAGCTGACGGAACTACAAGATCACTCATTTCTTCAGTATTCAGACCATTTTCATCTTTCAAACCATTCCTACTTTCCGAATGTGAAAAATCACGGTCTGGGTCACTGCCCGCGAGGATATCCTTAAAGTAGTGATAAGCTTTTTCAATATCAGTAAAATCTCCCTTTAGTTTCTCAGAGCCATCAATATCAGGATTTCCTTCTCTTTTTAAATTTGGACATATCAGGGAAATTTTCTCCCTTTCCTGCTCAGTGAACATACAGGTATTCAAAGTTGCAGACACTGTAAGAAATATCTAAAGAGAAGAGAAGAAGACATCAGCATTGTGGTTTTCCTAAGGCTTTCTGCTTGCTGCTTCTATATTTTCAGTAAGGGCCAGATTACTGTACAAGCACCCAGTGCTTCCTTTATGTCACATGTGCTGATATTACACACACCCAAGTAAAGCCTTCTGCTTCTAAGTCAGAAGCAACAACAAAATTTGTTTATGTCATTAGCTCTGCAGGAACAAAGACAGTAACTTGGCTCCTTAGTTTGAGACTGTGACCAGTAACCTCTGCTCGTGGCTTCTGGAAACATGGTAGGCACAACTCATGCTGTTTTGTAAGAGTGGCCATTTTCTGCAACAGGTCAGGCATCGCTCCCTTTGCCCCTTGTTATCAGGCCCTGGATGTCCTGTGCTCCAAGCAGAGAAAGCAAACGGATTTCTGGTTCTCCTCTCAACCATCCTCAAGGCTCCTGGGCACCAGGCCAATGGCTTCCCTCCTTACTGGCCTTGATGGCCACAGGCACACTGACAACCTAGCATAGAACAGGGAACTGATAACCCCAGCACAGAAGCACACAGAGTACTGTCTAGGAAACCACACAGTTACAAGTCCTAAGTGGGAACTGGACCACAACACTGCTGGACAGTGAGACCTGTGACCCCTTGGTGGCCAGGGACATGTCCACCATTCTCTGACTCCTTTGAGGACTGAGTGAATCACAGAATCACAGAGCAGCAGGGATTGGAAGAACCTTGAAAGATCATCTAGTTAAATCCCCCTGCCAGACCAAGTCACACAGGAGCATATCCACAAGGGTTTTAAACGTCTCCAGTGGTTTTTTTTAGTCTAAATTATGACTGTTATATTGATACAGCAATTCAAGTATTACAAATGTGACATGACCCACAGAGGGTCCAGGTAATTAAAAAACCAGAAGCTAAACTGTGAAGTTCTGTGCTTACTCTACTTACAAAACTGAATTACACCTGATTCTGCCTGGAGAAATCCTGTACTCTTCTGACCATTAATTCTATGCTGCGTGAATCATAAAATCCTGTTCCAAAAAAGTTTTAACTGTAACTACAACTTAGTGCCATCACCATTCTATCAAGGATCCCACCAAAAGAGCCTGTATGTCCCCTTAGCCTTGGGTGACAGTGACGCAACATGCTCTAACAGCACATGTAAGTTATATTACATTGTTCTTTAATTATGTCAGACTGTCTTTAAAAATCTTTCTTTAAAAAAAATTCCCCAAAACCACACTTCAGTAACTCAGGCATATGGCAGAAAACACGATCCTAAGGAACAGTAAGGAACACGCTCACATCTCGACTTTGCACACACAAAAGAGTAGGGAAATGTGCAGTATACTGCTGGCCTTACAGATGCCAGATAAACACTATGTTAGCACATCTGATACCTCAAAATCTACATCTCTTCTACTTCAATAAACAAGGTAAACCCTCTGGGACAGGTATCAGTGTCTTGGTGGAGCCACATCATGTAACATGTAGCCTGGCCCTACCCCATGCCCTAACGCA
The DNA here is from genome assembly GCA_028565055.1 of Phoeniculus purpureus. Taxonomy (NCBI): domain Eukaryota; kingdom Metazoa; phylum Chordata; class Aves; order Bucerotiformes; family Phoeniculidae; genus Phoeniculus; species Phoeniculus purpureus. The sequence goes on from JAOXOE010000602.1 coordinate 18,982,848, forward strand.
CAGCTAATCTTTTCTTACTTTAAAGTAAGAAATGTTTACGGTGCAACATCACAACAGTCTTTTTGACACTGAGATAAGGGATCAGGCCTGTTTAAAGGTACAAAACATGCGGAAATACTCTTACAGGGTCTAAGTAGGAAGGAAGGGATCTGAATCTCATACGATTCTCCCCCGTTTTGGGAGCACTCTCCTTGGTACAGGCTGTCCCCCCAACACCTGCCATGGTGTTGCTTTGGGGAATGGTGGTTGGGACATTCCAAAGCCACGCTGGAGAACATGCCATCTCTTAGTTAACGTGTGGGTGGCCCAGCACGCAGAAGTAGCTTCCTACCTCCATTTGACTGACTAAGACAATGAATGGATATTTGCCGTGCACGAAATATTGACATGCAACACAAAGCAGTGCAAAGGATTTGTGGAACTACATGCAGGACAGTTTGCAACACTGCTTGTTACCGCTTTTCCTCAAGTACCTTTTGGGTCAGGGCTTCTCTTGCCGCGTCTCCGCAGCCTCCGGCTGCCTGCTGCTCCCGCTGGGGCGGACGAGAGCTGGAACGGACCGAGTAGCTGGGTAAGGGCGCTTCTGTACAGGGGCTCTCGCTCAGGTGCTCTTCTCCCCGCTGGATGACTATCCTGAACAATCTGCCACCGATTTCCAAGCTGTGATCCGTGCGGGATTCCACGCTCTTCTTATCTGCAGTAATTGGGGTCCGGCAGGTACAGCCTATAAGCTCCCCGAAACCCGATGGCCCCAAGCGACCACCTGCCCCTTGCCCACCTCGCTGGCCATTTGCCCCCCGCCCGCCTGCGAAGCCAGCGTGAGGCAGCAGCAGCGTGAGAAGAACCGAACGGAGCCGGGCCGGACCGAACCGAGCCGCGCCGCGCCGCCAACGCTCCCTTAGCCCGTACCTTGCTCCTGCTGGAATCGCACCCAGTAGGTGCCGGGCTCGGGGCCCGCCCGCAACTCGCACTCGCCGCCCCCCGAGCGCTTCGCGGACTGGAAGTAGCGCTGGAGTTTGAGCAAGGACTTGTCGCCGTCGCCACCGGGCGCGGGGCAGAGCCGGACCAGCAGCGCTGAGGCCGCCATGATGCCGCCGCTGCCCGCTTTCGTTTTCGCTTCCCGCTCCGCCCGCCCGGGCAGCCGCTCCCTCCGCCCCTCATCGGGCTCCGCTGCCGCCGCCGTACCGGAACGGCCGCTCTGCGCCCATTCATGGGGATCGGCCAGGTAACGGAGCGGTGGGCGAAGAGGCCGGGGCTGGCGCGGGGCGACCCTTGGCGGGGCAGCGGCTCCGCACGGGCCCGGGGGCTGCAGTTGGGAGTGTCCGGTGCGCCGGGCCGGGGTCTCCGGAGCTTCGGGCACGCGCTGCCAGCGGGGTTTAGGCCCTGGGAGCGGCAAAGTGACCTTCTGAGGCTCGGAAAGAGCAGTGCTCCGGTCACTGGGATTTCAGCTCTGTCTATCTCTTTAAGTATTAGAAAACTCCATCCAAACTTTGGAAAAGGTGGTGCTGCCGCGCTTGCTCGCTGCAGAACGGCTCTTGCAGGAGCCGGACCCGTCAGGCAGTAACGTCTAGCTCCTCTTTTTCTGCTCGTTTGCTTTTTTCACGCTAGAGTAATTGGCTCGGGACATCCAGAGGGAAGAGCAGTGCAGGTAAGTGTCTCATCCAGCCATCTGCAAGGTGTGTGCTTGTACTGACGTGGAAAATTGGAAACATCAACGTGCAACAGTCGAAAGCTGCCTAACTGTAAGAATTAGGCACTGCTACCAGTCAACGTCATTATCGATGACTTCAGAAGGATTTGCTTGCATTTCTCTTTTATGAGTAAGAGCTCAGAAGTGTTTTGATGAATCTATGCTTGTACTTTATATGCACAACATGTTAGACTCTTTACCTGCAGGACAGATTGATCAAACTCACACAGATTGATTTCCAGTAATTAACTGCTGCCCAGAGTACTGCTGACATCTGCCAGAAGGCGGCTCATTGGCCATAGTGATAATATTCAAACTGTGACTTTACCATTGTTTTTGTTCCCTATAAAAGTGGTTTTAAAAGCCATTCTGAATTGGTAAGTTCCATACAAAGAAAGAACTTGGTTGTGGGATTCACGTACAGAAGAGGCACAAAAGTAAAGATGAATCTTAGCGTAAGATCTCTGTGGCATGAACTTACTGTCAAGTGTTCTGCTACTGTGGCTCTGAGTCACTGGCTCTGCAGAGGCCTGGAAGTCAGTAACAAAATTCCAAGAGTGCCCTCGAGAGGGCACAGGGAGGCTTCTTAGCAAAACAAGGTCAGAGGAGCAGAAGTGGTGGTTTCTGCTTTTACAAGTATTTTGAAGCCCTGACTGTAGCGTGGCTTTTCTACATTTGCTTTATGGGCTGGAACTTTAGTGACAAATGCAGTAGAACATCAAGGTGCCACTGCAGTCAGTTGACAAAGTCCTTGCGCAGCATCTGCTGTAAAGATGTTCCATTCACACCGGTCTGCTGCTTTTCCTCCTCCTCACCATATATTCTCAGCCCATTCAATTGTGCTGTTGCATCAGTCTTTGAGGTTGGTGCTCTAAGTCAAATTTCATGGTGTCTGGTTTGTTTTTAAACTCAGATTGCGTCACTTATTTAAGCGTGTCCTTGACAATGGTTGTGTCAGCCTAAAGGTGGGGAGAATAAACTGCAGGAAAGAGCGAGAGCAAGTAGCAGGAGGAAACACATCTTAACCAGGCTTCCTTCTCAGTTAAACAGTAAGGCAAAGCCAAACCCTCAAGTCACCACAGACTGAGTGATACTGCTGTTGTCATCTTTTAGTGCCTTTCTTAGCTTAGTTGGGCTTTCTAAGCCTATGAGAAGGTGAGAGAGAAGACTGGAGCTTGCTAAAAGTATTGGTAAGTAGTGACCATAGGATGAAATGGAGACCTGTAAGCCATACTTCTACAGAAGCAATGTTTTGACAGTAGTGTCTTGGATTCACTTTATATTATTTTGTATCCTAGCAAGCATGGTAATGGACGAGGACATCTTGATGATCCCCATCAATAAAGATGCCTATGAAGTTCTTAAGAAAAGAGAGGACTGTCTAAGTAGACTAATCTACAAAAAATTTGCTTGCACGTTGACCTTCAAAAGTGCAAACTGCACTGCTGAAGTATACAGGAAAAAATTAAAGCAGGGCATTGACATTTGTGTTTATAAGGATGATCTCACAAGACACGAGGCTGATGCTGTGGTAAATGCAGCCAATGAATTTCTTGATCATGGGGCAGGCCTTGCTTTTGCCCTTGTGAAAGCTGGAGGGCGAGAAATACAACACCAATCCTATCTCTATATTCAAAAGCATGGAAAACTCTCAACTGGAAAAATAGCAGTGACAAGTGGAGGGAAACTTCCTTGTAAGAAAATTATTCATGCAGTTGGTCCAAGGTGGAGCTCTTATGAAAAGGAAAGGTCTTGTGAGCTACTTCAGGAAGCTATTTTAAATGTCCTGAAGTATGTTAGTGCTCCAGAAAATGATATAAAATCTGTGGCTATTCCAGCAGTGAGCTCAGGTATTTTTGGCTTTCCAATCGGTTTGTGTGCTCAAGTGATTGTAATGGCTATAAAGAACTTTGTTGAGGCAAGTCCACCAAGCTGTCTCAGGGAAATCCACCTGGTGAACATTCATGAGCCTACAGTTGCAGAAATGAAGAAGGCTTGTGAAATGTTTCTGGATGGTACCAGTTCACTTCAGGCAACTTTCTCAGCTTCACCAAGCCAGCCTTCAGCTTTCATTGGATACAAAGGCACTTGCTTGTACACTGTAGAAGGATTCCTTGAAGAGCAGAAGGTAAGTCTGTCCCCTCTGTTGCCTTCAAGGCTTTGCAGGATGTAGACCCCAAGAACACATACTGCATTGGTCTAAAGAGTTATTTAAATATCTTCTCAGCCTGAGAAAGATTTACAAACGGTGAATAAATGACAGTGCAAAGAGTTGGGGTTTTTCCTGAATTAGTACTAAACTTTGGAATGTTTTGCTTTTTTTTTTATCCAAGCTATTGTGGTAAAATAAAAGTAGCTAAAGACTGAATGATTAATGGTAATATATCCCCATGTTAACATTTTCCTTTTTATTACAACATTGTGGGCATTCACATTTTATAATGCATTCCCCAGAAGTCTACTCTTATTTTTTACCTTTTTTCCTCTTAATTTATTTTCTCAAAGATGCTACTACTGGTGTTACTCAGGAAACACCAAACCAGCTGAAAGTAACCACTACAAATGCTTTTGTACTTTAAACAGTGCATAATTTAAACCAATTCATGTAACTATTTAGCTAGAAATTCTGATGCAATCTATATGAGCTTAGACATAGTAATCCAACAGAGCTCTTTGACGGGAAGCTACATCACAGGAATGGCATTTTCTTTTAGCAAATATTGTATCTTAAGAAAATTCATAACTTTTATTTTAAAGAAGCATCTTAATTGAATAGGGAAGTTTTTTATGTGAGAGGAAAGGACCACAAAGTTGACGTTGTGGGGAGTTCCATTAAGCAGTTATACAGCACTGAAAGATACTACAGGCCTTCAACAGTATAGGGAAACTATGCACCCAAGTCTTATTTCTTCAGCAATTAAAGCTGGAACAATTACTGCCGTTACCAGTGTTGTGTAAACAAGTTCTCTGTATTTTACGTATTTAATCTGAAGTACAGAAAATCTGCTATGGAAATCTGCAGTATCCACCAGGATAGAAGCAACCATAGCTATGCAGTTCTCCTGTGTGCACTGATCCTGCAAACTTGGTGACAACCGTATCATGGGGAGCACTTGCATGGGCTGGGATAACAAACACAGCTAGAGTTTTCTCTTGCTTATTGAGAATTGGCTGTAGAATTCTGTGTGATGAGGCACATATGGGCCGCTTCTATAGCTGCAGTGATAATTTTGTTGAATGCACTCCGATGACAGGTCTTTTGACATGTGTATATCTGCTGCCAGAAGGCGCACGCTTTGGTATACTCTAGCATAGTACTTAGAAGTAAGAAGTATGAGAACCTTTCAAACAGCGCTGCAGTCAGGCTTTTTGAAAGGAGATGTTCCTAGAAAAAGTGCTCCCTGTAGTAGCAAAACTTGCAAATAGTAAACTTGAAGTATACTAAACCTTTGCACTCTTTTCTTCCAGACAACAGCTGTTGTTAATTTTGTGACTGTGAGTGGTGAGCCCTGCTCTTCAGTTTCAAAACAGCTGATGCAAAAAGCAGGACCAGATCTTCAAAATGAACTTAAGTCTTATGTTACATCTACTTTGTTATATCAAGAACCCATAGTAACAAAAGGGTATAATTTGCCCTGTGAGTTTGTACTGCACATTGTATGGATGCAACACAGCAAGTTACTGTGTGAGGTAACAATCAGTTATATTGGATTTTAATTTATTTTCGTGTTGAGTGATACGAGGAATAAAACACTTGTTTCTCCTGCAGGAATTTAAACATGCAGTGAGAAGTTGCCTGCAATGCTGTCGGAACTGGTCATCTCCCTCACTTTGTTTTCCAGCACATGGGATTTGGTCATCACTGCTGCCTGTTGATACAGTGGCAGAGATTATGATTGAGGAGGTTTTAGATTTTGCCAAGGCATACCCTGAGAAGAAGATTGATGTGCATTTTGTCCTTTGCCCAGGTGACTACGATGCCCATCAGGTAACAAATTTATTGTTAATGACTGATAAGGAAAACTTTAAAAACTGTGAAAATATTCCCACAGATAACTACAAATACAGAGAATTTCAATTCTGTACTGCTTAAACTATCTCTGAGTGGCAGGTCCCTTTATGAAACCATTTGTCTCAATAGCAGGTATTATTATTCATTATGAACCAGTATTTTCACTTAACCAGAAGTTTTTACCCTGTAGTGGTAAAGAGTGGTACAAGAGGAGGGAGCTCTGAAATTCTCATGACTGTCAGAAAATTTTTAAGAAAGCTTTAACTCAACTCATTAGGGGTTACATGTATTCCTTCAGGAAATTTCTTAAATCATTTTTTTGGGGGCATGAAATTCCAACACCGTCAACACATTCATGACCAAACATGACAGAAAGGTTGTAAACATGCAGTACATTGTTTCTTCTGCAGTGCTCCATTTTCCAGCCATTGGGCATTTGGCTGATGTGATTCATACACAACTACTGTCAAAGTACAGTTGGCTTTTGTTCCCCATGTTCAACCATCCATTCTTTCAAAGGGTGCAAGAACAAGGTGGCTGAACCTAGATGATCTTTAAGTTTCCTTCCAACCCAAACTATTCTATAAGATCAGATCTGTTCTGTAACAGTCCCATAAACCCTAAAAGAAGCTGTGACAACTGTGTACGTGTTCATCACTTCATCCTGTCATAATCAGGACACAGCAGAAACACTTTTTGATAAAAAACAGAAGGAAAGGCACTTGCCAGATGCCAGATCCACTTCTCAGAGGCTTTCCATGAGTGATCACAGAATCATAAAATCATTCAGGTTGGAAAAGAACTTTAAGATCAAGTCCAACCATTAACCTAATAGTACTGAGTCCACTGCTACACTCAGTCCCTAAGCTCTGTGTCCACACAACTTTTAGCAGCCTCAGGGATGGTGATTCAACCAGCACCTTGGCCAGTCTGTTCCAATGCCTGATGATGCTTGCAGAAATGCTCTGGGGTAAAGGTAGGGGATGTAGGGGTAAAGGTCTGGGTTTTAAAATTAAGGATTCATCAGCATTAAACTGCAAGTAAAGAACATCTTTATGTACTGTGGATCCATGAGTTCCAGATACACCACGAGTCGGTAAAGGTGCTGTTCAGTGTGTAAGGTGTCTTCCCTTAGGAGACGAAGAACAGGAATGTGTTTGATATTGTCAGGAATAAATTTGGTGAAAAGCTGACAAATGTCAGCTGTTAACAGTTTGAGAATTTGAGGGAAGGGGGTGTTGTGTAACTACAGCTGTAAACTGCTTTTCTAACTCAATTTGGAAGAGACAAACATTTAACAGCAGAGATTGCAAACTGTTCCTAAACTTTTGTTTTTCAAGGTTTTCCAGAGAAAATTTCATTCAGCAGCACACAAACTGGGAGAAAGTCAATATTATAACAGAAGTGATCCTTTGAGTAAGTAATGAACAAAAAAAGGTATTTTAAGTAAAATCTAAACAAATTCAAGCAATTCAGATCTGCAAATCTTTAAAAACACTTAATATTTGCATATGGATCTTGGGGCAGGGAGATGCAAACATGTGTGAGCACTTTGCATTTTTACCCTAATATGAATGGAATCAGGCAGTCTCTTGCAAGGTTTCCAAACACAAAAAATCATCAGTGGAAGTATTTGGTGAAAGGCAAATAAATTCTGCATGTATAGTTCATTTGGTGTGGGTTTTTTTTCCTAGAAATCTTACCTCCGGGTATCTAATCTCTTTTCTTTGAGCATACCAGAAGAGCAATGTGTTTCTTGAACCGTAGATTCATATAGGAATTTGTGAAAGGCACTTGAAAGCTCTTCACTTGCATCAAAACAAAAAAATACCTTTCTTCCAGGTACCAAGTCAAGCAGTCAAAGTATAAAAGAGAGTGCAAATAATGAACCAGCTGTTCAACTTAAAGGGAACACGAGCACAGCACTGGAAGCAGCAGAGCTGTGGATCCAAAGCATGCTACAAATTCAGAAAAGTCACCATGCTGTTGTTGAAAACAACTACATCTTTAGCCTTGGTAAGAATGAGTTTGCAGAACTGTCTCGAGAGCAGCATGTGGATGTCCGTGTGTCAGAAGAAGTGAGAGATGGAAAAGCAAGACTGGTATTTGAGGGTCCCTCTGATGCTGTGATTGATGCAGTGCTGGCAGCTGAAAAATTACTGCTTCATATGCAAGAGAAGACTACAGCCAAACAAGAGGAACTGCTGTGCTTAATGGGTATGTAAAGTAAGCGATGAAAGAAGTGCCTTAATTAAGTTAGAGTATGAAGCAAGAGATACCTTAGAGAGGACAGATGTGCATTCAGTTAACACATACTAAGCATTGCTTTAATTGCCAGTATTCCTGTACTTCAATCATATGAGGAAGTCTGAGCTGAATACTTGGCAATATTCCCAGCAGGGCAGTTTATGCAGGGCCTGGTTGTTTTTGTACACCCAGCTGTAATGCTGGCTTCCTCCAAGACAGCTTCACTTGAAAGCCTGGCCCTTGGAGGCTTAGTCTGCATTTATGTAACACATACCTTTGCTGAGCTCTGTTCTGAGAACTGTACTACTGTTGCAGGACGCACCAATGAACATGTTCTGCAGAGTCCCCAACTTCCATTAACAGCTGATGGAACTGCTGGCATTACAAAAAGCTACTGATCCATTTTCCTTTGTGTTTGCATAGTCATTCACTACAAATACCATTACATGAAAGCTGGACTATGGAGAGATGCAATGGAGAAGAATAAATTGCTTTTCTTTGGTTCTCTCTCACTGGTTTCTTTAATAAATGTAGAAAAAATACAGGAATATATGTATCAGTGCCTCTCAATATTAGCCTCCAACATTACTTCAGAAAATACTTAGCAGTATTTCTTAATTGAACCACCAAACTAAGTAATTTGATTGCTCCTGGTTTTGCTTCAGAAATTTATGTTTTACTTCCTTGTACCCAGGCATACCGGACAGAGGTCAGCTTTCAGCAGAACACAAGACAAATACTATTAAATGTGTCCATGTATCGCTGGTGGAATCACATCTTCAAGAGTTTAAAGACAGACAGAAACAGTTTGGAAAAGCTGGGCTTTGTGTTCTCAAGGTACGAGAGTATTCATGGAGAAAACCTAAATCTCAGCTGATCTCTTTGAACTAATATTTTCAACGTATGCTTAAAAAACTCAGATGCACAATCTCAATATATCACTTCTAAAAATTAAGATAAAATCAGCCCAATAATTCAAATAGATGTAGCCTTTAATCCTAATAAAAAGTATTTTAAATGTAACTCAAGTAACTTGTTTTAACTGTACTGTATATTCTGTCTGTCTTATGCATCAGATGTTCCTCGATAGGACTCTATAGAGAATTACGAGATTGGTATGTTACACTGAGTACAGTATTCCAGGAGTGTTTGTTTTCTTCTTGTGAGCTTCCTACCAAAAAATATTAATGGAATTTGTCCGAGTTATGACCTGATGAGTAGTGTGCAGAAGCTGGGATCTTGCTTGGGTTTCAGTGCTTCACTGAATGGTAGAGGATGAGGATGTGCAGCATGGAGAAATACATGTGTGTAAATCTGCAGTTTGTGTGCCTAGTGCGTAACTGGAAACCAGACTGTCCAGTGCCAAGCTAACTTTCATTCAAGAACGGTATTTAATGTTGAAACAATAGCAAATATCAAACAGATGAAAGCAAGTGCTGCTTGATCTGCACAACTACTTCAAGTCTCAATGCAAAAGCTACATCAGACCAGTGCTGCACTGAGGATCAATCAGTCATGGCTTAGTTAAATAAATTCTAAGAATGAAGAAAACTTGATCATAATTCAGCACCTGCTTGTTTTTAGCTGAGCAGTTAGTAGTCTGCCATGAGCAAGGCGCTGGTGAAAAGGCCTTCCAGGCCCTGTTATTTACCCTTACCACAGGATTGTGACTGGCCCAATGGTGGTCAGGTCAGAGAGAGCTGCACAGTTCTGTATGTCGTTATGCTTTGTGCAGCTGCACTTTCAAGGCACGGGCTAACATGAAGACCCTCTTATCTGTGGACCTTTTCTGTCACAACAGCTGTAAAGATTTGATGAACAAGAGCTGAGGTTCTCCATACCTTACAGGACACCTGCAGTTCTTGACAAAATTAAGCTGTTGGCACCCACAAAGCTTATTCTCATGTATGGCTAATACTGAGTGGGTTGAGCATAACTCAGGTATTAGAAATCATCAGTACACTAGGATATATTCCCAGGATTTCTGTGAGAGGTATGGGACAGTGACATGGTTCTTTTTCTGTGCATCAGTGACACACTGCTGTTACCTTATCTGCTGCATGGTCAATGCATGTAGGCTACATCAAAGGTTCTCACATTGAGTAACATAGCCTGAACAAGACCTCTCATGGATTTCATGGACACAGGTCTCCATCTGCTTAGGCTAGACTATCATTTATGTTACAGATTGAAAAGATACATAATCCTCTTTTGTCTGCTGCATTCCACAACATGAAGAGAAAAAAGGAAGAAAAGCAAGGTTTCGCCAGGATAACCCACAAGTTGTACCAGTGTGTTCCTGCTCAGTTCTGCAGTTCGGTCTGCCAAACCGGATTTCACAGGATGTATTCTCCACCAACAGGTAACATCTTTCTTTGGCATCTTTAATCAAAACAAACAGTGACTGACTACAGTCACTGAGTTGGATTAAAAGCAGAAAAAACAAGCATTCTTAAACAAGAAATCCTTCTTACCTGCATTTAGAGTCATATGAGCTTATTTTTTGTCTTCTGTAAGATTTTCCTGTTTCTCCTTCCTGATACCGTAGAGTCCATAAGTTTCAGGTCCTCATGAGCCTGGACTCTAGCCTAGCGCAGACGCTGGTGACAGAGTTGTTAATACACACATAACACCATGCCCAAGTTTTCTTTTGTTGCATAGCTCTTTAAAGAAACTCTGTGTCCCAGACATGCAGTCAGCAGCTTAATGCTTTAAAACACAATGAAAGGAATCACAGACTAATGGAGGCTGTAAGAAGCTTCTGAAGGTGATCTCACCTAATTCCAATCAGGCATAATCAGAAAACCAATAAACAAATGAGCAGGCTCCCAATGGGACTGGAGTACCCTTAGGAAAGAATCTGCCACATCTGTAAAATGCTGTTGGTAAACAGTGTTGAAAACAGATGTTTTCAAGAATGTAAGGAATAAGCATTTAGCACCTCATGTGAAAGGGTGGCAGCCATAGAGCAGTAACACGGAAGGTCATACTGAATGAAGACAAAGTCTCTTCATACCAGCACCCAGGAAGAACCAACTGTTAAAGATCTTTTGGGTTTTTTTTTCTTTTTCCAGAACAAAAATATGGAGCTGGCATCTACTTTAAAAGGAACCCAAAAAGCCTGATTGAGGGTAAAGCTACGTGGGAAACAAACTCTAAAATTTATGTGTTTGAGGCTGATGTGTTAACAGGCTTATACACTACAGGCAAGCCATCCTACGTTATGCCACTGGCAGTGTACGGGGATGCCAGTGAACATTATGACAGCTTGGTAGATGATGTAAACAATCCTGATACCTTTGTCATTTACAACAGTGCTGGGGCCCTTCCACAATACTTGTTGACTTGCACCCAAGTGAGGGAAGAGCAGTATGGCCCTCTGAGGGAACCAGCAGCATCCCCAGTAGGAATTCTCTGAACTGAAGACCTCCTCAGAACTATGTCTACTACTTGAAATTTTAAGAGGATGCTCTACCCAGTAATATGCTGTGATCCAAGTGCCTCTGTGCAAAGAGCTCTGAAATATCCATGCGAAAAAGTCAATACCTTAAGGAGATTAGAACAAAATAATCTCTGAATAGAAACAGGAGGAAAAGCATCTAAAACCCACTTTAACATTTACCCGGTCATTTACTTTATGCCTTTAAAGTGTTCTGAGCCTGTGACTATACATTTGATGTTTGCATATGTTATTCTTCCATTACCTTTTGTTAATCTGAGATATATTGGTTAGTGGAACCAAAAAAATCATAGTTATCCCCTTGTTTCTTACATTTTCTTTAAATAGGTAAATGTATAAAATGAAAGCTGTCTCCCCATTTAGGAACATTTCCCCCATGTCAGTAAACTCACATAGTTACAAAAAATGTGAGGCAATACCTATCTTTCTAACAGGGGTTGATGTTGCAGATGTTATTATTCAAAATACTCCAAGAACTGTAGCTTCATGTACTCAAAATAAAAAAGTATGAATGACAGTACTGGCTAGCCTGTTATTTTTCCATTTAGTCTTAATAATGTGACTTGGGCTGTATTTGAGCTTCCAATTTCATAGTGGTGGTCAATCTCTTTGAAAGGCTACAAAATAGTAGAGAACTGCTCTTCAACCAGTCTACCACTGCCAGTATCTTTCAAAATTCGGATGTTCATGCTGTAGCTAGGTATCCCCACACTGGCAAACCAAACTGTTAAATGAACACGTTCATATTTTGTTTGACTTCAAAAAGTAGTATTTCTGAAATTGTTGCAAAAGGGTAGTTTTTGTAGTGTGTGAGCCTAATATGCTCTAGCATAATGCCAAACAGGCAAAATCTGGAATAGTGTCCAGTTCTGGGCCCCTCAGTTCAAGAAGGACACAGAACTGCTTGAGAGAGTCCAGTGCAGAGCCACAATGATGATTAAGAGAGTGGAGCATCTCCCTTACGAGGAAAGGCTGAGGGAGCTGGCTGTCTCTAGGCTTGGAGAAAAGGAGACTGAGGAGTAAGCTCATTTAATGTCTATAAATATGCGAAGGGTGGGTGTCAGGAGGATGGAACCAGGCTCTTCTCAGTGTCATCTAGTGATAGGACAAGGGGCAATGAGTGTAAGCTGGAACACAGGAAGTTCCACATAAATATGAGGGTGACAGCACTGGAATGGGCTGCTCAGGGGGTTGTGGAATCTCCTTGTCTGGAGATGTTTAAAACCTGCCTGGATATGTTCAGTGCGACTTGGTCTAGGTGTAGACCTGCTGTAGCAGGGGGATTGAACTAGATGATCATTTGAGGTCTTTTCCAATCCCTGATGTTCTGCGATTCTGTTTACATAAAATAAACCTCTAACACACAGTCTCGGTCTCACAGAAATCCCAGAGTTGCTTTTAGATACGGTGGAATTTTTAGCGTGCTGGAAGTTTTGACAGAAACCAGCCTATTCCTACTGTAACTTTTAAGCAACCAACTCTTCCTCTATTTCCGCCTCATTTTTCCTCACATTGCTTGATTCACACATTGCTGCCAGGAAAACATACAACTGTGGATTTAAGGCTTGTTAGACGGCATTGGACAAGAACATGCTCTTAGTTCAGCTTTTTTTTTTTGTTTCATTTTAAAGAAATTCTTAACAAGCACAAGTTTCCAGAAAACCTTCAGGAACCCTTTTTGGAAGTGTAACATCTTTTCTCTTACTCTAAAAAGTTTTTATAGCCCTCTATTATTTTAATACCATCACAAAAATTCTGGTAACAAAGCATTTAATGAATTTATTGACTTGTGGCTTGTCTTAATTGCATCTGAAAACCACTGGTAGTCAGTTTAATAGAAAAAAAACAGCTTATTTGAATGCCCAGCACATGCTGCTTCTTCCCTCCACATATACCTAAAGTTTATAAATATTCATTAGGACTTAATCCTTATCTTCCATTTTATTACAGCAAGATTTTTTCCTAGGATTTGTTTTCTACTTAGGTTCACCAGTGTTCTGTGCACTTAGTGATACAATATATAATCTATACATATATAGTTTTTTAAAAACTGGTAGTGTAAGAGATTGCATAATTATTTTCACCTGGTCCTCAAAAAGCATAATTTCATATACAGAAACTATAAAATGAACCCAGCACAAACTAGATGTACCAAGTAGTACATATTTAAATAATTACCACGGTAATCAAAAATCCCTGATCTTGGTCCTACAATAATCAGTTACCTAGAGGCTACTCCACAGCCTCTGGGATTTCTCTGTCATCCACAATCAGGGTGTGAATAATTCCTTCCTTTCGTTTTCCACTGCTGACAGCCTTAATGTAACAGCTGTGATCACCAACACTAAAGTGAGTTTCAGTTCCATCTTCTACAAATTCACCCTGCAAGAAAAGAGACCAGAATAAAGCCAGTCAGGTGCTATTTCAGTCAAATAAAAGCTTTAGAACACACAAGGTTATTTTCAATGTCAAGGTCACTCCCACAGTGAGAGCAGCTGCAGTGCAAATGCTGAATGAAGCTGCACAACCTCAGGCAGAGCTCTGTCAAGGTCTCCAGTTAGACTTTTGAGTATTGGACAACAATCAAAATTTCACATCATCAGAAATTGTAAAGTTGAAGTCAGTGAATTCATATAATTGATTCATGTCAATATAACAAAACCAGAAAAGTCAGTTTCCTGCCAAGTTGTGCAGTACAGCCAGTAAGTATCACAAAACCCTCTTGCAGAAGTGGCAGCACAATGTGAAGTGTTCAGTGATGCCTTCTAGAGTGGGACAATGAGATCTCTGATTTAACAGTAGTGTGGTCTGGGTGTGCAGCTCCTGTTACAGATTTTGCCATGCACAGATGCATTTTTGCCATAATCTTTGGAAGAGTAAAAAAAAAAAATAAATCTCTGTGCAGCCATAATGCAAGCAGTTTGACAACTAAACCTGTACTCACAGCATTCAAGAATAGCTCCTACTGCATTTATTCTACTATACGACAGCTGACAGCCATCAAGAACAGAAGTTTGATTACCAAAGAAACACTATGAAAAAGTTCACCAAATGTAACAAAACTTGTTTTTATAGTTTGTAGTTCTACAGGGGATTCCTTGTGGCAGTGATAATCACAGTGACAACTCTCTGATGAGAGAGCGCATCCTTCACGGATGGGGAAGCCTATGTAGTCCGTACATTGAAAGCCTTCAAATACAAAAAGCCACCAGAATGATCAAGCCGCCTAGCTGCCAATCTGCTCTAAAAATTAACGCAAATGTCACAAAAATACGGAAAATGTGCTCCCGTCACTTCTGTCCAACAAGAGTCTTCAAGTCCTATGGGTTAGGGATCATCTCTAGATACAAAAAAAATTCCTGAAACAACATAACAGACTACTTGTGTTCAGCTTGCAGTAACCATTAACAGGAGCAGATTTGGTTGACGTGGCTCTACAATGTACCACACACAGAGGTTCCCTCCCGTTCCCCTTAAAGTTTTCTTTATAGAAACGGACAAGTAACCCACAAGATTTGTTTGTCCAAAAGGTGTAAGCAAAACCATCGTTTATGCTTAAATACATGTTACACACTCTAATGAAAGGATGTTCTTTATAAAACACAGTGAAGGGCACCGGGAATAGAGTAACAGTGTAGTGGCTCATACTCTGTGGTAAAATGAGGTAGTGTGCCCCTCTGCAGAGTATTTTCCTAAGCTTTGGTTATCCAGCCATAGTCTGTGAAAATGTGAAAAGCCTTTGGAAAGGCTCACTTACCGCTGTTTCCATTTTTTGGCCGTTGCACCACACATCCATAGTGTCCTTTTCTGTGAAGAACAAAGAAAAAGTAGAAAAGATTTTATAATCTAGGAATTTTTAACATTTACTGTTGAATTTTACTTTCATTTCCCAAAACAAGTTCCTAATTAGCTATGGTGATTGGGCCACAGTTTGTTCTTACAGTTGAGAGATAAGAGGCTCTGTCATCAGCAGAGACAAATGTCATTGCCATTATATTTTTACCTCTCCCTACCCTAGGCTTTTGACACTGCACTGTTACGAATCTTGTCAGAGGTATCTTGACATTCTTAAACTGAAAAATGTGATATCCTAGTTTGAGTTAGAACTAATTCTGTTCAGCAATTTTACTTTTCATCTCAGTCTCTTCTAAGCAGCTGCAGTTTCTGAAGGCAACAGCATATTTATGCAGACAGCAGCTGATTCTACAAATGAGGGAGCTAGATGGTTAGTTACTACCATGGGTTGGTGGACAGGCTGCACCTGTGGTGAGCAAGGGTCACAGCACAGGTAACCCTGAATAGATGAACAATCTATTCCATCATAAATACATGGTATTTGGAATAAAGCTGAGGGACCACAAGAATCACTCTCTTTGTCCCTCTCCTTCAATGGCTGACATCTGAGGAGGACTTTGTTTTGCCTTCAATTCAAGCATTCCTGAATCCAGCTCCTGTCTGCCATTGAGTCCAGACTGGGACTTCCTTAGCACCTTCATCTGTGGTGATGGTGATGTAATTACCAGCAGAGGGGCTAGGTTCCATATATATTTGATAACATCATTATTTTCATTAAAGTAGTTTTAGGTTTAATTTTTTTCTCTCCCTTTTTCCATTTCTCTTCCCCTTTTGGAGAGGGGCTAATACAGAGCATCTAGTGGCCTGCCCATCCTCAACTCACAACACTTAAATATTAGTAGGAATCACTTCAAAAGTGCTGTTTATTCAATGAAGCCCTAATATATCAGTTGAATTCAAAAGCATGATTACATAACATCCATCCAACTGTATTTTCAAACTCTCCTTGACTTTAAATATTAATCTTACTTTTTTTCCCTCCCAGTTGAAACAGATTATTGCTTCACTTCTCCCAGCACCTCCTCCTTAAATTACTTTGCTCTAGAATTCACAGGACATAGGACACTGTCATCCACAGGACATCTGCAGAGCTGAACGCTGTTTGCCTTTTGGGAGATTAAGTCTGTGAGGAGACTAATCCATTTCTGGCATTAAAATAGTTTTTCCTCTGCACCCCCTTCAGCTTGGGGTGGTAGTTTGTCCTGAGGCTTAGAAAGAAATCATAGCCCAAGATCTTGTCTCCAGGTCTAACAGCAATATCTAAGAAGTTTTCCCACTAGATGTGAGAGACAAATTCCTAAGGGGATCCCTTGCTTCCTTCCATCTGCTTGTAATCTATTTGCAAAAGATGGCAGAAGAGAGGAAATGTACTATTTTGCTATGAAGATAATGAAAAAACAAATTCAATCTAAAAATGTCAAATATGAAAAAAAAAAAAGGATGCTGACTGATCTACCAGAAATGTAGAACAACTTTGTTGCACTCTTTCAGTTAATGTCTCCTTGACTTGGGTTTACCAGTTTTTAAAGGAAAAGCTGGTTATCATGTTAATAAACTTACACACACAGCGGGTTTGATCGCAACACAGATAATACTTTATAACGTGTTTCCCCAGGATAATCATCTCGCTAGGGCTGCTCTGTGGACACAGAAGCCGTAATTCTTTCCTACTTGCTCTTTTTGTTCCTCCTTTTTGTAGATCTGTATGATACTGCTGTAGAACAGAACACTGACAGCAGTCTCACACGAGTGCAACAAGACATTATTTTTTTTCAGACTGTCTTTGACTGTCAATTGACTATCAATTCCAAACTTCCAGATCACCCAGGATTTTACACTGCAATGGTACTATCTACTGAACTGTGCTTTCTCTTAAGTAGCAGTTATTAAATGCAAACAAATTTATTCAAAGGCAGAAACATGAAGTCATTCAGTGTTTACTTACCTAGAACAACTCTATAGTCTGTACCACCCAAGCTTAGTACCCAAGTATTGGTTGTTTTTGATCTGTTCTCCATATACTTCTTGAGGCTCTTCCCATTAATCTCCAAAGTATATTCATATGCAAAACCACTGACTGCATCAATATTAATAGTAGCTTTTGTTTTGGATGCTCCAACAGTGAATGTTTCTTTACCCACCAATTTGAACATCCATTCTTTCCTTATTTCTTCCTGCAGAATAAAACAAAGATGATGGGTGTTAACTGATAAACCTGAATGCACGTTTTAGTATAAAAGAAAATGGAGCTAGAACGCGATAATTAAGCACAGAGCTGTATCCTATTTCAGAATAAATAAATACATATTATTTTGTTATGTTCAGAGTGCCTCTGCCCAAAGACAACAAAGCACTTCAGGAATACTCACACTTTACTTGCAACTACAAAAATAAGGAATGACCCAGTTAATTAAATCAGGTAAAGTTAATTAACCGAATATACCTCCCTCACATTAACTGGTCTTGTGTGTCATCTGTTGCATGGAAGTGCACTTACATAATCTGTATCACAGTGATTTTTGAGCACATAGCAATTTCACCTTTCCATTGACATAGACAACGCGCTTCCCTGAAGTGGTCCCATGTTCAAATTCAATCTTATGAACACCATCACTTAAAGCTACTTCCCAAACAGCCACCAAATCTGTCATCTTCTCTAAGTAGTCGTACCGAGACCTAAGGGAATACCAATGAAGTAAATTAATTGTCATTGAAAGAGTTCAGTTATTGATGTCTACAGTTCAAAGCTTTACCACTTCAGGGCGAATAGCTGTTTACAAGTGAAAAACTAGACTTAAAAAAGTAAACTTACAGAACTGTTTGTATTGTCATGCTTTCAAAGATTCAAACATGATAAAACATCACAGAATATCAACAGCTGAACACCAAACAAAGACATCTACATCCATCTAATATTTGAAACTTCCATTACAGGTGATTGTATACCTAAAAAAATATTCTTACAATTCAGATGCTTCTGGACAGTTACAGTTCTCCTTTTTCTTGGCAGAATTCAAAATATCATACTTTAATTGGCATCTCAGAAAGTGTTTTAGCCTTCTTAACTTGAAAAATAGTCAGGATGACTGGTTTAGCTATTAACTGTTTTAGCTATTAACTGTTTTAGTAGATTTGCCTGTTACCTTTTTCATCAACATTACCCACATCATTCAGAAATGCAAGTCTGCACATACAAACACTCACAGGGGAGGAGACTGGGAAAGATATCCTATCATTTGCACAACTTCTGGTGCTCAGATATAGTCACAAGTGATCACTGGAATTGTTAGTATCTTTCCAAATCTGCTCATATCACAGTTCTGATTTTTTACCTTACTTCATCTTCACTGACAGTAATCTCCTCACGGGATGCCATAGTAACCAAAATGGCTTTTAATCCAATTAGCAGCAAGAAAAAAAGAAACGCAAAATAGTACCATAGAAGTGTTGAGGCCTAAACTTTCCTATTGTTCTCCATTTAAGGTAAAGGACATTTTTTAAAGTGCCATTAACTATCATGTCCCGCCATGTCAACGACAAAATACAAATGTATTTTTTACTCTTAGACAAAGTATAAGGATTCTTTTACACAGCTACTATGTAAAGTTTACCCTTACTGTTTATTAGCACATCCAAACTTTGGTGGAAAAATGGTTTGCCCAACTTGTGAGCAAAGGCTTAGGTATGGGTAACTTGACCAAACAAGGAACCAAACCCAGAGCTGCTCACCTCAGTCGCAAACCAAAACAAACTGGGGACTGCTGCCACCTCATGGAAAGTGAAATATCACAGGTCACTACAGTTTCAATGTACTCATTATTCCAAACCACTGTTGTAGTTTTCAACAATCACATTAGCAATCTGACCTGTCTGCCTGTGAACCACAGATAAATCACTTGGCTCTTACTTGGGAGATTTTTCGACCACTACTGTGTTCTACAGCATCGATGACTTATTTTGCATGGAACCACAGAACGGTTTGTGGTGGAAGTGACCTTCAAGATCTAGTTCAAACTCCCACTCCCCTGACATAGGCAGGAGCACCTTTCACTATATCAGGTTGCTCAAATCCCAGTCCAGTTTGGGCTTGAACACTTCCAAAGAGGGTATATCCAATTCTCTGGGCAACCTGTTCCAATGCTGCACCACCCTTGTCGTGAAGAGCTTCTTCCCCACCTTATCTCTAGGCAGAAAATTTATTTTCACTAAGCAAATTAGTTAAGAGCTATCAGCACTGTCTGTGCCTATCAATAAGCATCGTTAAAGGAAGTGCAAATAAAAGAATTTTTCATAATTTTTGTAGTTTTCAGTGAAAAAATTATTTAACAGTAAAGTCCTAAGTTCTAGGCTCTCTCTTCAGCAGAAGACAGGCTCTTGCATTTCAAAACTAAACTTTTTTCACTCAATTTTAAGCTTCTGTTATAAAACACCGCTGCATTACTGTGTGGATTTGCCAGTAGTTACACAAATTTCTGTTCACAGACTGAAAAACATGCTTTAAAAACAACCTACTTTAAGGATCTAAGAACTCAGTTCTCACAGCAGTGAGCAGCCTACACCACCTAACAGATACGGAGCAGACAAGTTTTGGTTGCTCCTACAGTGACGGGTCAATTTGTGTAAAGGCTTACTTCCCCTGGTCCTCAGTGGCAGGCAGGTGGGGCTTCTCCCTTCTCCTCCTCCTCAAAGTAGG
Organism: Phoeniculus purpureus; assembly: GCA_028565055.1. Classification (NCBI taxonomy): domain Eukaryota; kingdom Metazoa; phylum Chordata; class Aves; order Bucerotiformes; family Phoeniculidae; genus Phoeniculus; species Phoeniculus purpureus. The sequence goes on from JAOXOE010000602.1 coordinate 19,002,805, forward strand.
CTCAGGACAGACTTACACTTCTCTCTACTAGCTAATTCGCAGATAACATGGCCTTGGCACAGAAAGAAATATCTGAAGAGGTGGCATCTGGGGCACGTCTACAAGCTATCCAGACAGAATCACAATGGTTGGAGAGGACGTCCAGTATCATCAAGTCCAGCCCTCATCCCAACATCTCCCTGACCCCCAGACCATGGCCTCAAGTGCTCTAGCTACTCTTTTTTAAAAACACCTCCAGGGATGGTGACGCCATGACCTCCCTGCACAGCCTGTTCCAGTTCCACACCACTCTTGGGAAGAGCTTCTTCCTAAGATCTAATCTAAACCTCCCCTGACATATCTTAAGGCCATTTCCCCTCATCCTATCATTAGCAACTTAGGAGAGACCAGCACCAGCCTCGCTACAACCTCCTTTGAGGTTGTTGCAGGGAGCAATAAGGTCTCCTCTTCTATAAATAACCCCAGTTCCCTAAATACCCGTGGCAGCACAGAGCTAAGTGAGCTTTAGCGGGTAATTCAGGATCAATGCTGCCGGGGCCTTGAAACACCTCAGAATTTCCCTGTATTCAATCTCGTACCCAACGTTAAGCCAGCTCGATGCTCTTTGAGGGACAGACGACATCATCGGTCACCATACCGTGAACAGAAAACGTCTGGCACAGCCGGCCCTGACACTCGCTGCCTCGAATCCATTTCACTGCCATTTCCCTTAACCATTATTAGATTTACTTCATACCTACACGCTTGTTTAGAAAGCCAGGCTGGGATTACCGCTCTGCAGCCGCCTCCCCCTTGCCTGGCAGCAAAACATGGGGAACGGGGCAACAGGTCGTCTATGAGCTCCACAAGCAGCAGATTCCTCCCCACCACCCAGGTTTATCGCCAGCGAAGCATTTCCTCCTCCTCCTCCTCCTCCTCCTCCTCCTCCAGCGGTCTCCAAGGAGTCCGGAGGGACGCCCTCAGCGCGGACGAGCCCAGCCATCCCGCCAGCCGACGTGAGGAGTCCCCGGGCCGGGGGAGAAGGAGAAGAAAGGGGACAGCTCTCAGACACCCCAGAAAAGCTTATGTCCCGCCACTGGGCGAGCCCATCTCCGAACCCTCGCCACTCGCAGCCCTGCTCCTACCTCGGCAAGATTCTCCACCCCCTCCGGTCCCCGCGCCTCAAAATGGCGGCGGGCGGCCAGCGACTAGCGCCGCTCCGCCCCTCGCCCCGCCCCGCCAACGGTCACGCCAACAGCCCCTTCCTCCTGTTCTCCCCCGTCTGCCCGGCCAGTCCCGCTGCCCACTCAGCTTCCCGGCACCCACCTGAGCACCTGCTGAGGCTTCGCGTATCGGTAATCTGTCGGCGCTGCGACAGCAGGCGGGCCTCGCCATGACAGAGGTACCGGTGTGGAGCAGAGGTGGCTGCTGTCACCCTGAGTTAAAAACGGAGAAAAGCGAACAAGCGATAAAACCCTCAGAGCAGCTCCTGCGTCCTCCGGGGCCTTCTCCAGGGTTTTCTCCGTAGGCTGGGGCGAGGGGCCAGGGCCCGGGCCCACGCTCCTCCAGGGGCATTGGAGATACCCGAGAGGCGGTTGGCTGGTAGATTTTACCCGTTGCACATAGTTCTTCTAGTTGTGGTCAGAGGATAACTTATTTGTGGTTAAGTACATTTTTTTCCCTGACACGTTTTTTTTGCAGATCCTATTGGAAAACCTGACAAGTCCTCCTGTGGTGACTGGGGCATCTTGGGGCTGGTTTGGTGTTATTTGGGAGCATTTGGTGTCCTCCGGTGCCTGGGGGATGTGAGACCATGAGCTAATCTTGAGAACTTGGGTTTCTGTCTGTTCTCCCATTCTCCCAGCTTCAGCAGGAGAAGGTGGAATGGGAAAACCTAAACAAGCTTTTGGTGCGTTATGGGTTGAAACCAGTGAGTCTTGCTGCCCCACAAAGCTGCAGAAATGTTTCAGGTAAGGAAATGCTGATTTTATGAGTTTTTGGTTTGGGAAGTAGCAACCTGACTTTGGTTACCACTTCCGAATGGTTGCAGAGATGCAACATTAAGCTGTAAAAACCTTTCATTGACTTTGCTTATTTTATGTATCTCCAGATGTGATTGTCTTAGACAGTCAGTCTTCTCTAGGATTAAGGCTTGCGTTACAAACTCTGGTGGAAGACACCAACCGACAGCAGAAAATAATGCAGGGGCTTATGGAGGCTAATCGTGAGCTTAGGTAAGATGCAGTGGAAGGGACTTAACCTGCAAGTGCAAAGCAGAAGTGTTACTGGTGTCTGTCTCCTGCCAGGTGGAGCTCTTGTCAGACCGAAGGCACAAGATCTTTTTTCTGAGGTTTTGTCCAATGTGCAGCAATATGGGCTTAGTTCCTTTGGAGTTTTTCTGTTATTTCATCTGTTGCTGCTTCCTATACCAGCATATTTCCTTGTACATGCTGCCACCAGCTATTACTGAGCATCATCAGATAATGTCAGGCCTGTGCTTCCTTCACTGTCTTCGCTGTAATAAGTTTAATTTAAATAACGGATTTTGGGGGGGGTTTTAGAGATAAGATACGTCAGGAACAAGGACGGGCATCTCAGCAAGAACAGCGGGCTGATGATTTGGAAAATATGGTGAAAAACATTAAGTCCAAAATTTGCCAACTGGAAGATGAGACAATAGCTAAAGTTTGCCAGCAACAGAATCAAGTCAAAGAACTTCAAAAAGATCAACAGGTTTCACAGGTAATTCATATACTGATGTCTCAGGATTTAAAATTTTGACTCTTTTTTTTAAAAGCTCTAAAAATATGTACATTGATCAAAATAAACACGAGTCTTGGGTCATAGAGTTAGGGCACAGTGTATAGCCCTATGAAGAGCGGCTGAGGGAACTGGGGTTATTTAGTCTAGAGGAGCCTGAAAGGAGGCCTTACTGCTCTTTACAGCTTCCTAAAAGGGGGTTGTAGTGAGGCTGGTGCTAGTCTCTTCTCCCAGATTATTGATGATAGGACGAGGGGAAATGGCCTCAAGTTGTATCAGGGGAGGTTTAGATTGGATATTTGGAAGATGGTCTTTACTGAGAGAGTGATTTGGCACTGAAATAGGCTGCTCAGGGAGTGGGAAAGTCACAGTCCCTGGACGTGTTTAAAAAACAAGTAGAGGACTTGAGGCTGTGGTCTAGGGGTTAGGGAGATGTTGATATGAGGGCTGGACTTGATCCTGGAAGTCCTTTCCAGCCATTATTATTCTATGATTCTAAGATTTTTCAATCTATACAGAATTTTGTAGTGATAGCTGAGAAAATTATCTGTATCCTTCTTCCACTGCCTCTTCAGTATGGCTAAAGCCCAAGCGCTAAGCCTCCCAGGGACCAGCGTGTGGGTTTGACTAATTTCTGAATGCTCCCATTATCTGTCCACAGACAAAATATCAACAGCAGCAGGAAAAGCTGCAAGAACAGGAAGAGATTATTGCCCGTTTGCAGGAGAAGCTTTGCAAATTTGGGATGGAAGAGCAACGTCGTGTTGCCAATCAAAACAAAATGTTTTGTCGATTTTGCAGAAGAGCTCCCAAGTCTCTTCTAGACCAGCAGTAAGGAATTTTCTTGGGTTTTTGAATGACCTGTAGCATTAGATGAAGAAGCAGTTTATAAAATATCTATTCTCACTATTTATATGAAATATAAATTTATCTTAGAACTACAAGCTGAAATGTGATTTCTTGTAAAGGTACATCATAGCAGTAATTTTTTCTTGTATAAAAAACAGGAGGTGGAGAAATCTATGGCAGAAATTAAGACATTCTCAGTTGCTGTACACACTAGGTGTCAGCAGAGAGATGGGAATGATTCCCTCTGCTCTGGAACTGCAGTGTCTACTAGGGTGTTCTCATCCTGGGATTCTAACATTTTAAGACATAAATTAAGAAGACAGTCAACCAAGAAATAACAAACACTATCCCCCAGATCCTCACACAAAACCCATCAGTTTTGGAAAAGCAGCATTTGCACCTGCTGGCGGCTACTGGCTTCCCAGGTGCTCTAGGAAAGTTCTGAAAGTATTCCAAACTTCTGTCTCCTACAGTAAGGTCTCAGTAGTTCTGTTGTCACCAGAGATTTGCCAGTTCTTAGGCCTCAGGCCAGCAGTGTTCTCCTGGGAAGCATTTAAAAGGCATTGTGTATGTGCAGCCCTTTTCTTGTTCCCTCACTGTAAGAGGAGGGATCACTGGATTTGGTTCCCTGAGCTTCCAAAGAGACAACCTCAGAGTGCTCAAGAGGAAAGGCAGTTTCTCAGGTTTTTTCTTTTTGTTGATCTGTTTTTCACAACAGCTTTCTTTGAAAGCACTTCAGTTTCTTTGGAGATGGAAGTTCTCAGGCAGTGTGGGACCTGTGTTCTTGGCCTCCTGCAGTGGTCGCTGAGCCCTAGCAGTTGAGACTATGCCTCACTCTTAAACTTGCTGGGAAAACAAGATAAGGAGGCTGTCAGGAGGATTTAGCTTTTTTCTCCTCTTGAATAGTTTTGCCACTTCTAGACATGTACAGAGTTCACCTTTCTGTTTGGGAAATCTGAGGTCGTGTTTGTTTGGTGTGAGAAAACTCACTGTGAAGCAGTCACTTCTGAAGTGCAGTTGTGTTCACTGGCCTGTCTGATGGGATGGTCACAGTATCTTTCAAACATGGTTTGTTTTGGAATGTCTGAAATTTAAAACACCATTTTTCCTTTCTTCAGGTTCCTTTGTCTAATTGATTATTATGAGTCTCAAATTAGTCACATGAAAAAGGAGCTAAGGTAGGTCTCATCTACTGCCTTATGGTTCTGCTATTCAAAATCTTCTACTTGCTGTTGTTAAGTTTTAAAATGGTAAAGGCTCCGTGTTCCAGACATCACTAGCAGGTAAGAAACAGTGAAAGATTGTAGTGGTCATGGAAGCTTGAATTCATCTGGGAAACACCTATCAGTCAGGCTAAGTAGCTGCTCAGTCAGAAGGCCAGGACAGCTAGGAGGTTAGGGGTATTTAGACACTTGAGCTATGTCTGAAGTGACTGATCTCCCTAAACAAAATGAACATCAGCTTTTCAGCTCTATTGTGGTATGAAACAGCTTCCTAAAAATGAAATAATGAATAGCAGTGATTCTTAGAGCAGAATTTGTGTTTTATTTACTTGGCTGTTTATGAAAACTTTATTATCAAACGTAACTGCCAACTAAGCCAAGTTAGAATTTCGAAGTAATATAACTACGGTAAGCTGAAAGAATGTATTTTTCCCAATAGGCAATACAAAAAAGAAGAAGACCTGGGACAGAGAGAAGTAAAAAGCAAGGAAGAATTCTTAAACCTAGATGCTACTCCTAATTATAGAGCACTGCTCATGGTATGGAACTGCTGAGGTGTAACGGGTTGAAACTAAGAAACTGCTTTGCTCCCAGGTTTTAAGGGGAAAGGAAACCAAAGCAGTCAGGTCTCAG